>JAEDXX010000197.1:0-161654 GCA_021725515.1 Epicauta chinensis | reverse complement strand
ATAAGCAAATACGTATACATCATACAGTATTCTATATACATTTCAAAGCAAATTTGAAATGTTATTCGTCAGGGAATAAAGAAAATTGAAATTGAAATGAATTTTGAAAGGCAATCGTTCTTCCATTATAATCAATTGTCTGTTTCTAATTTGATCCAACGACAGATGTTGATTAGTATCCGTTTCCCTTCGATTCTTTTAATCAATCGAGATTGAATGATTGATGATTTTTTTTTAGTTTATTATTTGTTAACAACAAAGAGCTCTTTATTTGGATTCATTCGTGTTTCATTCCGACTACAACGCTTTTAGTACTGCCTACCAAATAGATAAACAAAGAGTAGACCGTCTTAAATTACACAACAAATTGTATTTTATTGAACACTGTACATCAGGGGTAGCGTAATTACTGAAAAATTCACCAATCGTAGTAACGAACAATCGACTGAATTTCTAATAGTGTTATCGATCTTGATAGGAGATGATGCGTTGTGGGTGAAAATCCTGCTGTCCACGTTTGGTTTACACTATAACCACATACCTTGCCACATCTTTGATATTGAACCTTTTAACGTCAGGTGTGAAATCGATCATCGTCCAAGGAAATGAAGCTGTAATCCCTAGCGTCTGAGTTCCTTCCGTATTCAATCTTTCAAATAGAAATGTCGCTCGCATATGAAACTTTATCACGTTTAATACATGTCTGCCGTTAATAATTCTTAATAATTTTGATTACAAAATACAAAACGACTTGAGAGCATTAATGTTGTATAAAATATGATGTAAATCGTGGCTGATGTTATTCGACATATATGTCACAGGCAGACACAAGGTGAATACATTACTTTATCATCAAGTTCATGCAAGTTTCACAGCTGCATGTAAAATGAACTCTCCTGATCTTTCTCAATACATGTCTAGACTTTGCAATTCACCATCAAATCATGACTTAAATTATAACTAAATATAGTTAGTAGGTGGTGTTTGTACAAGAGTTTGTGATGTCACACGTTCTAAATACCAATGGAAATTCAACATCCTTTAAATATATTAAATATACGGATGGAAGGAGTTACATTTGTAACTTTTATAATGCACGAATTTCATTTCTATCACAGGATTAAAGCAAATACACAGTTGGAAACTTTTGACAAAAGTCAAGCTTTAATACAGGATGTAGAACTAAATCTAGGACTCGATGTAGATATTGTAGATGTAAAGGAGTGAAGTAAAATTCGCTCTTTTTAGGACTGATTTGACAATACAATTAAAATTAAACAACTTTTAGGCTACAGAGATGTTATCAAAACGAATGTAAGAACAACCGAAAGTAACATATCAATTACTAATAATTGCATCAAAACTAGAAAGGTTGAAGCGAATCTAAGAATTCGGCTAGGACCTATATTGGATTGGTTTATAGTGGAGGCAATAACAAAAATTTACAACAAAAGTTAATAGAAATTACACACATTTTGGATCATTCGTGAAATTCACGACAAAACCAGTGATTTCTTGTTGGCAAAAGAAATAATAAAAGAGCGCATTTCACCTTGAGTTCGGCTTGGATCAAAATATTGAGTGGCAAACACCGTGCTTCAGCACAGACTTGGTAAACGATCTAAAAATCGGAAAGACTTATGTTGAGGATAGATAGACGAATCAAACATAGTCAACAAAGTGGAGAAATGGAACAATATTGATCGAAAATATCAGAATCCTGCAAATTTTATTTTATAAACTAGAAACTTCGCTTAGTTATGGAGAGGATTTATTTAAATATAGTCATGATTTCATTAATCTTTATAAAAAGCTATCTTACTCTCGACTATTGTCTTTCTCGACTCTATTAAATCTACTATAATAGTATAAAATAGTACATTGTGCAACTAGTGCGGGAAATTGTCAATTCCACACGAGAGCGAAGTTGAGAGCACGATCGAAGTGAGTGCGCTTATCGCTCGTACGAAAGTTAGCACTTTCGCTGCATGAGTAATAAAAAGTATAATGAAAAATGGTGAAAATTTAATTTTAATTTTAATTTTATGAAAAGTTATCATTATCTATTCATCAAGCGAATCATTGTAGGATAAATCATAATTAATTGTACAGTATTAACGTTTACCCGTAGTTTATATCAATTTAACGATATTTTACCAATTACCCCATTCATTTATAAATGTTAAATTGATTAAAATAATTTGTATTTTGTTGAAATAAATTGTCGTTGTAATTACCCCGAAGCACAGTTTTATTATGAAAGATTCTTTTAATGAACCTACTACGGAAAAAAGAACGTTGAATATACATCATCCCCTTAGGAAATGCGGTGTGTTAACGACATGGCGAGACAACATAACCATCAGCTTTCATATTAGTAATTGAGAGGCGAAAGCGTTAAAGCTTCAACCAAATACTAAACATCAATCAATTCGATTGACAACCGCTTTCCTTGGGAGAATACCTTGCAGCATATTACCTTCAACTGTAAAATCGATCTGTAGTTTTCTCATGCTAAACCAAAGCAATACGTACAAGGTGGTACAAAACTTCAGATCGGCATTTATCATTAAATCGAGATTCTTTTGAGTTTAATACACGATTTACATATTGTTCTTTGTTTGTAACAATATCGTGACAAAATAACATTAAAATAAACAAGTTTTATGTTATGTTTTCAGTTGTATACGTGGTGATTATTTGAAAGTTTTCCTGCATTTGGAACGTGGTGAAATCAACGAGTACACACCGTGGGAAACACTTTTATGTGGTAGTCTAGCCGATGTACCAACAATTCTATACAGTTCCGGTTCTGGATTGGTGCTTGAATTCCATTCTGGACAACAAACGGCTAACGCGTCCGGATTCTCGGGCACATTCAGATTTATCGACAAACGTAAGTTGGCTTTTTCAACAGATACCACACCCATCGACCTCATAAAATATTAATTTTATGAGCACAATACACCCCAAAAAAAAGATATTTACTATCCGGTCAAATTTAGTAAAAGTTGGGCGATGTCACGGTAGAAAAAAATGGTCTTTCAAATAAGTCGTAGATTGAGGTGTGAGAACTTGCCGCATAATTGAATTCTCAATTATAGTTCTGGCCCTATTCTATGAATATGGATATCTAATGTTTTATTCAAAATAAATAACGCCAATTTACATTTAGTATCTGATTTATGTAAATTTTATAGGAAAATCATGCGGTTTCTTTGATTTTTTATCCATTGCGTATGAAAGTTATTGCATTTTCCCGGTATTCAATTTTAATATCCGAATGGCGAAATCAACAACCAACCCCACCCCATTGTTATAAAACATGTTCCTCTATTTCATTAAAAGTTTAAATATTGTATTTCTCAAGCACCTCAAGCGATTTGTGTACGGCCTATTTATATTATCTCTCTAGATACGCAGTTTGTTCTGTTATTTAAGCTTCACTTTTATCAAACTTCAGAACTGTATACGTTATTGCGTTCAAAACGTTCTTTTTAAAATAAGACAACGAACACATGATCTCTCATGTGAGCTGGAAATGATGAAAATCTGTTCAACCTAACATCAACGCACTTCCGTTTTCGAACGATTAAGTCGACGAATGCACACAAATTTGATTTAAGTCTGCTGTAACGCACTTTGCATCCCGGAAAAGAAATCATCTGAAGCTTTCCACAAGGTTAAATTCATGTACTACGATTCAGAATCAATAGTTCTCCAAACACATCATCATTTTTTATAAAAGATAACGACTCATAAATTGCTCTTCCTTTCTAATGTTGGCTGGTTATTAAATAAATTGGAAGTATAAGATAACCTTTATTTGGAAGATTAAGATGATGTGGTGTAATTTGGCCATCAAGACAGCAATACAACTCTCTTAGGTAATATTAATAGCTGCACATTATGTTGTACGAAATTTACTTTTTCAATGTTTGGTCTGACAGAGCATAGAGTTTTCCTAATGGATTTTTTTTGTTGTTAACAATTAATGTATTCTAAACTTGTCATAAACATAGAATTAGTTTTTTCCGTGTGTAAGGGGAAAGGTTCGGGCCTCAGAAAAAGAGTGTCACCGGCAGTATAACTCATAACTATTCAAAATAGTTAGTTTATTCGTTGCTACATCTAATTCGTATATTTTCATAAATAGAAACTGCGATAGTAAAGGCGTTTCAGTTTTAAATACAATTTATTTGTAGAGTGCATGGTTAGTTTACGTTGAAAGATAATAATAATAAGCGATAATAACAATGTAAATTAAAACACTTCGAAGTACGTTTCATAGAAACAATTTAAAATTGAATAACAGCAGCTTGAATACTACACAATTTCGCCAACAATTTCTATGTTGTTTGATAAAAAAATTATAGAAATTCTAGTTTGGGTTGTTTGTTACTTGTTGTAAAATAGAAAGAAACGTTGCACACAATTGTCATATTGTTGTATAATTCCTAACAATGGAATTCCTTATTTCAAGAGCAACCATTGTTAATGCTTCATCGTACTGTCAGTATGAATAGAAGACACATAAAGAAGCACTTTAATAATTGACAAAAACAAACTAATAACAATTCACCCGGCGCATCCACCAATTTTTTCCTTCAAATTGAAATTTAGATAAACCCATCGAAGCCACACTATACGTAAATTATATGCCAGGATTAGTTGAAGTATATTTGTCTTTTATGTCGTACAAGCTTAGTGTCACATAAGAATTACAGACTAACATAAAACCAACAAACAAAATGGAAAAAAAAAGAACGCCAACCGAAATTCTAGCATCCACTCATACATAAATCATTGATTCATATTTTTCTAGAAATTCTTTATGGCTGATCCGACATAAAATTTGTTTGTTTTTATATTTGTGCGTAAATAATGTTTATGCATGTTTTGTTATTTCAATCATTCATTTTATAAGCCAGTACAATAGAGGATTATACACCAATCATTGGAGGTTTTTTTTTTGGAAAGAGAAAATGCGTCCAATAATTAACTTCGACGCTGTTTCAAACAACAACACTCGACCGTGAGTGATCGTATTTAGGCCTCCCAGGAACTCGTTATCATTTTTCTTAGCTCAAAAGCGATTGACTTATTTTGTTATACAATTAATGCAGAAATAGGTGAACCATAGTTTAGACAATCAATACCTTTTCTTGGTGAAAATTGTCAAATTAGGGAGATATGTTGGCATTAAGAAGATGAGGAACGATAAGAAAAAGCTGGCGTTATCCGCAAGCATTTATAAAAACTTGACCACATAAGTCGGTTTAACGCAATAAGTTGTTTAATGGTGTACGGATCTGCAATTTATTGCCGTAAATCAACTAAAATTTAAAGTCTTTGATTTCTGCCGTATCTCAATGATAGAAGAAAACTGTCCAGCGTTACGTTCTGAAATAACTTTAATCAGCAGACCTTTCGTCATCTTCAACCAAATAGTAGCCAATTCTGTTTTCGTTTCCTCAGAAAGACGGCCTTAATAAATTAACAATGGATCATAGCTTTGACGGAACAATTCTATTTGAAGTCGGTTGCCACCTATGAATAATAAATGATTGCCTAGAAGTCGTCTTTTTCTTTGGGTTTAATTGGTATTCATAATGAAAAACTAACGAGAATAGTACAAACGATAATCTAAAATAAACGAAACCACCGACAGTATTATAGATCGACTCCAGTTTTTTCTTTCACAAGAACTTTATAAGATAAAACTATCAATGGATGGCAACCTCGCAAATCTCCGTGTAAAATCAAGATGAATGATGCTATGAAATTGGCATCAATCATCGAAAATAGTCTTGCTGTAAGAGCCCATTAAACATCCGTACAAATTTTCTTCTTCTTTCATCCTGACTCCTCAAGATTTCTTCTCTCGTTTAACAGATAAATGACGATTAAAACACACTTTTACAGTTTCTACCAAAACAATATAGGATTATATATGAGATTTAACCCTGAAAAAGACACTCCACTACACAATGTTTTAGTCTGAAGTTGTTCGTAATTGTGGCTTAATGCATCTACATTGTTGTTTCGATGGTAGAAGGTGAAACAACGCGAAAGGAGAAAATGGCCAACACAAAAGATACACTAGACACAAGACATTTATTAAATTATATCCAGTAAAGAATGAAATATGTGACAATGTCTCATTAGTGGAACAATAATCTTCCTCTTTAACATTAAATTAAATCCGTACACATACAACGGAAATAATCAGTTGACTTGCTCGAAACAAACCCTCTAGATGTGTGAGAAATCCAGAGTAAAGTTGTTGAAACACAAATTCATCTATGGAACAGCTGTAGATGAAGTGTAAACTCGACCTGGGACCTCAACATGTGTTCAGTGGGCGAGTTTTGTTAAGAAATCACTAATCATTTCTTAACTGTAAATGAGACAGATACAGAACTATAAGTTTGTGATTAGTTTTTTTTTACAACAGAAAGTTGTAGATGCACAACTAACGGCGACACTTAACTAAAACGATAAATAGAGCTTTCAGCTTTTTCTTATTGAATTCAAATGAGATCTCCATCTTTAAGTGAACTGTAAAGTTCCTAACAAAACTTTAAACAAAAAGTCGCTATTTATGTGTTTTTACAGATAAAAACGCTAAAATTAATTCTACAAAATCGTCTGGACGGTTTTTTTGTTTGAGCTTGTCTGGAAATATATCACCATTTAATCGTATTTCAAACAGTTATTTCCAATATCATTTACCTTCCAGCTATTTTGTTGTAATTAAATTATTGTTTAAATGGAAGTGAAATCGAATATTCTATTAAACAGTGAGTTTCTTTTTATTTGCACGCTTGTATCAGAGTAGCATTCAATTCTCGAAACTCCTTGTTTTTATTTTGGATTACACGTACTTGAAGCTTTTACAATATGACAAGAGAATTGTTGAGCTCTTCAACTCTTTTATCCCTCGAGCGATTCTTTCCGACAACTACCAAAAAGGAGAACAATATTTGATTGAACCGAATTGTTTTTCTCAACGTGCGATAAAGTTAATTTACAATACACATAATGTTTGTTTCGCAAGCAATACCGGGTCGAGTTTCGAAATTGAATTAATCCAAGTTTGTTCCCAAAACAAAATTTGTCGTGAACTCATGAAACTTATAATTGAAACTTGTATGATTTTCACGAGTAATTATAATGTTTTCCTATAGTCAAACTAACTGATATATTAGGTAGTTAGTTTTAATGTGTTCTCAAAACACTTCAAGACTTTGTCTCAAAATTGTCTTATTTGATGATTATTCCAGTACAGATATATCTAATACAATAAATTGAAATATCCATGCAAGGCGTATAATAGTAAATATGTTGGTCATATTTGCTACATACCCTGAGAGGACGTTTTTATTACAAGAGAGGGTGTGAAGTGAAAATTTATTAGTTTCACTTGTGCGACGTGATAGGATTTATAATTTTATCCTCACGTACAGGAAAAAAGCTCCTTTTAGTAACAGAAAAAGCTCTGTATCATATATCAGAATCCGAAATTTACCACCAAACCAAGTATTTATCTTAGAACGTTTAGAATTACTGTTAGGAAAATTGCAGAGAAACCATATCAAAACGTCGATTTCTGTTCGTAAAAGAAAAATATTTGTAATTTCAACAACAGACAGTTTCAACAGATAATTAATACAAATCGTTTAAGTTTACAAATCTATTTGTTAACATTCGGATTGTTCGCAGATGAATCAGCTTGATTTCATGCTGGTAACATCAATCTTTGTGATCATTAATAACCGTTAAACTATGTTTCGGTAAATTGTAACTGAAATGAAAAAAAAAGGACGCGGTCCTTTGCCGTTTTCCCCCGTTGGTTTTCCGACTCTTAATTTATTCAACCCCATTGTTTCAAACGTTGTGTGAAATTGGATTGCATTTTTCTTTATTGAATGTCGTCGTTGTCAGTCAACTAATGACCTTGCAATAAAATGCCAACGCAGACAATTGAATCGGTGAACGTTACAGATTTATCTCGTTTTATTAACAAAAAATAGAGTTAAATAACTGAAACGTATTGAAAGACGTGGTGGTGGAATTATATCGGATTTTTTTCCCTCGAAAATTACCAACCAGTTGTTAATTATCTCATGATTCAGCTCAATAACTCCCAACTTTGCAACAATTTCTCAATACTCTACAAAAAAAAAATCTATTTCGGCGAGTAACTGGCGTATTTGTTACGTTTTGTGAAACACCAAAGCAATTGGAATTTGATGATGGCTCACCCACGAAAATAAAACGAGAGAATTCCACAGTTCTACGATCAATCTCTGTGGCTGGAGGCGTTCCACAACATACCATAATTCTGTCTGCATCACACATCAAAAACATCCAGAGCTTTCGGCTTGGACGACCGGAAACAGTTTCTAAACACTGCTAACCGCCACCAACCATTTCAATAAAAGCAAAATTACGTTGATTGTTGTGTTAAAAATTCGTATAAATAGACAAGCTCAATAATTTTCACCATCAGTTTATTAAGTAAATGTACTCAACTGGTACTTAATTGGTTTTTGTTGGCAATCTTAAATGTCCTGAAATTTAGGGTCTTTGGTGTTCGGGAAAGCGTATTATGACCTGAAGTTGGAGATTTGTCTACTTAAACCTCATCTAAGAGCTGATATAAATTTGCAACAAACTAATATCAACTCCCATAAACTAATAGACTTTATATCCTTTTTCGTTAAGTACTTATATTAAACATAAATTTCACGATTTTATCTGTTCGCCGTTTTTGGGGTCCACCACAATATTCTCCTGCTTATCTTTAATAAGATCCAGTCAGAAGGAGATAGCAATCGGATAAAATAAATTCATAGAGAATTATATAAAACGTCGAACAATCTTTCTGTGAAGTTGTGTGTCATTTTTTATTGTCACGGTATAACAAAACATCGAATTTCCATTTTCACAAATATTCTCCCTCGTTCCAATTAAATTAACTTTCGACACAATACACTTGGTTGTTGCTTTAGTTGTCTCTTTCTCTTTTAACAAAATTAGACGTCGTCTTTATAATACAATGTATGAGAATCCTGGGGAAAACTTTCAATTAGCATTTGTCTCGTAGAAAATACGATAAAGAAATATTTACCATCGTTATTCCATTATTTCATTTCAAATTAAAGTACAATCTCCTGCTGCTGCCGGTGCTGGTGTGATCCCATAGCCCTCCCGCATAAGATAAACACGCGAATTATTCACAACGAACACTTCCGCATAATACGATAATCTTCAACTAATACGAAGTGGAACGGTATTCAATTGTATTATTTCGTATTTGCTACAGCAGCACAACACATACAATAGGTTAAAGATAAATCGCCAGCAGTAACGACTGAGAGATTTTATTTGAATTGATAGTTTTGTATTCATGAATTTCTCGTTATTCTAAGTGGATCACAGATGGAGTCCACAGAATTGTTTATCTTTGATTAACTTTTTCTGTACTTTAAAAGGTACCGTTGAAAAGTTAATATAGTGTCTTTCTTATTTGAACTGTGAATATTATAAAAATTAAAATTGGTAATTGTTAAAGTTGTAAAGTTCACTTTATCGGTGTATCTTTTTGTTCTGGTAAATTAAAACAAATATTAAGCTTTTATCTATATGAAGTAAATTTACAAAACCGTACGCGGTTCATAATTACAGACAATGAACAAACTCAAACTTGAACTATCAAAGCGATTAACTGTGTGTTGTTAAACAGAAGAGAGAGTGTGTTTACTAACGATGTACAGTTGGTTTATTCGATTGGAGAATTTCGTGCCTAAATGCACATTAAAGTGCATCACACATTAGATAGAATACGATTATAATCAATTGTTGTTTTAGGTCTGTTCAAAACCGACGGTCTAAAATTGCCAAGTACAATGTGCGATTACCAATTTTTGAGTTCTGATCATTCACCAGCTTATGGACGTTTCTATTCACCACGATATCCTTCAAGTTATCCGAAGAATATCCGATGTTCATACCGATTTCGAGCCAGGTACTGTATTTGCTATAATCACACACATTCACATGCTCTATTCAAGTTATATACAATTTCAAACAATCTTTCTTCGGTTATTTCTTTTCCCAATACATTGAGATTTCTCTAACTTGGAATCGTAAAAAGCGACACATTTAATGGTGAATGGAAAATCCGTTGATGTTGCAGTTTCCAATGGATTATTATAATGTCTTTCCAATGTTTTGATGGGCAAACTTCAGACATTAACTGCATATATAGATTATTAGATTGGGTGGATCATTATTAAATTGTATGATTTACACTGATCCTCCATTTATTATAAAATCTATATGTAACAATTCGAGATTGGTCTTTAATATTGATTTATCTATTATTTTCTAGATATAAAGAGCGGATACGTGTTGTATTCGAAGAAGTTGCCTTACAAAAAGGCGATTTAAGGTGAGTGTTGCAATATTTCATATTATTACCCTATTAATGAGTCATTAGCAAGTGATTTTAACGTTTCTAATAAAATTTTAATTAAACCAAATTGAATTTAATTAATTGATAATGTATATGGTCCAACGTTAATTAAATTTCAGTAAACTTGAATGATTTATGGGGTTAAACAAAAATATTTGGATGCTGATGAAGTAAATTAATGGATTTTACTAGCGGATCATAATGAATGGATAATGCAATATAAATTTAAATTACCATCTCAGCTATAACATCGGATCTCTCTTCTATTTACACGGCTCTAAGCTGGGCGAAAAATAGAAATAGTTGAGATGTAAAAGAGAAGATAAACGGAAATCCTCGCAATTTCAGTTCGCCATTAACCTAAACTTTGAGTAAGAACTCAGTTAAAAAATTCCGACAAATAAAAGAAGAAATATGACGATATTGAAACTAATTACCGTCGACTCGAGTTAATTAATAGAATCGGGCAACGTTCAAAGAATATGGAGATGATTCTATTGAAATATGGTTTTTTTGTTGTTCGAGACAACAAAGAAAAAGAAACAATAATTCTCCAGTTGTATTCTAGAGAGTACAAAGTTGTATAATATTCTTCATCTTAACAATGCCGCTTTTTGTATTTATTTTGTATCGACAAGAAGATTCATTCAATAGAGAAAAGTCTGCACAAATTCATTTTACAAAGACACGCACACATAAAAAGAATGAAGAGAAAAACTTGAAAAACTCTAAAGCCAAGTCAGCTAAAATCTATAAAATTCGTTAAGTGTTCTCTTCGTTGTTGTTTTTCTCACTTCAATCATGACCTCTACGTTTGTTGTAAATCGTAAATTGACACAATAGTGATAAAAGATCTTTACTAGTGTATGGCTCGTATACATGAAGCCCATAGTTGCATTGTCCTTTTAGCGACACTCCACTTACTTCATCATCAAAATAATTGATTAGCTATGTCAGCACCAGGCACAACACAGTGTACAGTACACTGAACATCGAAAGGATTGGTTCTGAGTTGTGAAGGTAGATAGCGAGAGACAGAGAGAGAGAAAAGGTTTCATGTTAAAAGCATAGGCGACTGTTTGTCTACAGTATACGGAATTGTAACCGGAAAACATGCATCGAGAATTCCGGAACATAAGTTCCCACGTGTAAATCGCAATTCGAATGCGACCAACTCGTTGTCAGGAAAATTTCAACAACCAGAACAACATCTCAACTGACGGCTACAATTTGCTTTCGTATAGAAAAAAAATCGGTTGCCTCCATTAGAGGTTGTAGCTGTGATGCTATTATCCATTTTATTAAACTGAAAAAAACTGGATCATCAAATCAATACGGAATCGTCTTCTTTAAGTCCGTCGTTTTTTTTTTTATATAAACACTAAAACGGTTTTGGGTTTGTTTTATTATCGTCCGTGTCATTCTTACGGGTCTTTTATCTATGTAGAATTGTCGTCTTGGCAATTTTTTGTTTGTTAAGTTTATAAGCCGCCTTTTTTTAGGGTTCGTTTATATTTTACGAATCGGTTTAAAATTTCCACTTTAATACACTTTTGAACGATATAAAGTACAATGTAATATACAGGAGATGACGTCGAGAAATATTCAACTGATTTTTTATCCTATTACCTCATGTGTTCTTTTTGGAAACATTTGGAAGGTTATTTTTAGAAGATTACTGTTCCATTACCTTAAATAGGGTGACTTTTGGATAAAATTGAAAAGATTCTTTCAGCCGATTTTCCGTCATTTCTCCGGAACCCGGTCAGATGTAGCTGGAGCACCATAACGTTGTGATGGACCACCGTAACTGCGATAATGGTCGTAACTTTGTGATGCTGCATAACTAAACAAGAGTACTCCGTAACCCTGGGATGGTGGTCCATAGCCAGACAAGGGTGCTCCACAACTTTGCGATAGTGCTCCATAACTAAACGAGGGTGCATCGTAATTTTGCGATGGTGCTCCGTAACTAGACGAGAATGCTCCACAACTTTACGATGGTGCTCCATAACTAGACGAGGGTGCTTCGTAATTTTGCGATAGTGCTTCGAAACTAGACGAAGGTGCTCCACAACTTTGCGATAGTGCTGTATCACTAGACGAGGGTGTTTCGTAATATTGCGATGGAGCTCCGTGATTTTGCAATAATGCTCTATAATTGGTGCAACATAATTTCTTCGTAATATAATTGTGGTGCTCCAGACGTGTCAAATGTTAGCAGGTGCTAATCAAAATAAATAAACGCTTGCCTATTGTAGAGGACATGTTGAAGATTTGGAGGATAAACCTCCACGACCTCTCACCTTTCGGTATTGGGCCTATATTGTAGAGGGCAGATGACATTCTGTCTTCTATTGAGAATTAATCTGCCTTTCCCACTCTACGGATTCACTTATCCACATATTATTGGAGTATAATTCCCCGGTTCCCCCGTTGGCTGCCCGTCTAAAAACATGCCATACATGGATTTCGGTGGACCATAAATTGGATCATAAAATGGAGGGTGGAGAGTTTTTCTTCAACAAAAATACAGTTCCTATTTGTTACGTCTATCTCGACAAAACCACAACATATGTAGATACATCTAGTGTCACCTAATGCAGTGTATAAAGCAGCAAAGCCGTTCTTCTCCTCTCAAAACTATTACATACTTACTGACCATTAAATCTTTATCATCAAGCATTATCGTCTTGAGAAATAACAGTCGCATAACTGTTTGGTCTCTTAATTGTCTTATTAATTGAATAATAAAAATTCTTGAACTTGTTCCAATCAAATATGCAAAATTTGTAGCTCTCAAACAATGAATAATTCAAACTAATAAATTGGAAATTTTAATAGTTGGAAGGCAAACTTTGGAATTACTATTAGAACAGACTTTATTTTTCCATAATCTAAAAGTATAATAATTAAAATATTATAGAAACGTTTTCCAAATGTACCTATTGTTGATTTTATAATACAGCACATGTTTTAATATTTAAAAACCTGAAATCAATAAAAATACATCATTTATATGTATTGATTTTGTTGAAAGATAACTTTTATCAGTGACCGCACTACAGCTGAGCAAATGGACTTCAGATTAAATTTACAGGGTACTCTTTCGGATCCAGATCAACCATTGTATAAATATAGAAAGTTTCTCTTGACGATAGATATCTATTGAAAAACGCCGATAGGAAATGATGTAAGAAAACTTTTACGTCTTTGTTCTTATCTTTCTACCTTTTAGAGAAAATTTTTCCATCAATTTTTCCATTTTATTATGATATGTGTGTGTGTGTGTGTGTGTGTGTAACATTGAAGACATACATCTTTAAAAGGGAAATTTCTCGGAAAATTACACGACATAGTGACCCAAGTGAGATTGAAATTTAAAGTGTTACATATGAAGGGGAAATTTTCGGCGAAACTATGTAAATTTGATGACTTTCACACGATGTATGTAATATTTAAATTGAAATCGAAACTTTGTTGAAGAAAACTATAATTTAACGAGCTTTATTGAATCTATTTAATGAATTTAATCAGATTTTGTTATTATCCAGTGCACACTTTGCGATCACAACCGCTGTTTTACATAAACCCGCCTATGGTTGAATTGTGTTTACAACAAACAACGTACAGGGAATTATTGATCGAAATCCAGAACCAAATAATTCGCTATTATTCAACCATTTAAAGCATGAAATAAGAATTATTGGTGCAACTTTAAAAAAGTTGCATAAACCAATAACGGAATGTGAACTTACTATGCAGATTATTTCATAAGAATGCCATTATTCAGGTCATATATTGCATTCCTTCACGTATCAGGAATTAGGATCAGAAATGCCGCAAGGAACAATATTGGAGTTGATTTAATATCTTCATCGGTGGTGTAACCATAACCGGTCATGCAGAAGAGTTACGAGTGTTCGCTGATGATACGCCAAATAACAACAAAGCCCGGAAACTCCACTAAACATCTAAAAGCTTGTAAATGTCTTTGGATTAAATTGTGGTGTCGTACAAGGCAAGAAGTGAACAGAGACAAATGAGATGACAATATTCAAACAGATTAATCTAAAGAACTGTACCTACAACTGTATAAAATTGTTATTGTCCCCAATTCTTAATTCGATTCCATCTTTTACAAAGTGTATATTATACCACTCAAGTAAATTGATTTCCTATTACGATACTGTAAAGTAATTAGCAACTGGTTTTACGAAGACACTACGTCAATACAACTTGCGAAATCTGTAAATTACTGATAGAACAAAACAGGGGAACAGTTTGCAGTTGAATAGTCACATCATAATTCAAGTTGGGTCAATACGCTCTACTCAAGCAACTTCGTCGGGTTCTTAGCGTATTGTTGGAAGTTTAATGTATTTTTTATACAATCCTTGTAGAATTGAAAGAGAAAGTTGGATTGATTGATATTCAAAAATTTCCAACAAAACCTTAAAAAACCCGATAAGAAAATTTCACGAAAGCTTTCATCGACAATTACAACAGAGACAGAATAAAATCAAAAAATTATAAGGATTCAATAAATTCGAAAGTTGTTGCCGAAATCGGACCCAAGAAATAGAAAGAAATTTTTGAATAATATTCTTATCATATCTGAAGTGTTATCATCGTGAACGCTTTTGATATGATGATTTTACAACAAATACGAAATACTTCACAACTTTATACAACGAAAACTTTTCTAAAAAGGAGTTTTTGAATTATAGATTAATTTTTCTGTAAAGTATAATTATTTTGAAAAAGTTTGGACAGCAAAAAAAGTCGCCAACTAACTGCCTTTGTACGGCATAAAATTACGAAAATTCTTGTGATTTAATACGCACAATTTCAAAATGTAAGAAGTAACATTATTATCAATTTTATTATGGTATTTAAGGTCTTATCTTTGATGGAAGATTTCTAAAGACAAAACAAGTTTTTTACTATGACTTTAGAATACACAAGATTAAGGTTATAAATTGAATATTTTAAAAGTAGAAAGAAAATCTTAAAACAAAGTTAATAGTAATAATAAAAATTTTCACTCAATAACGTGTTTGTATAAGAAAAAATAAAGTATGTTGTTGGCAGCAGAACATTGAACGAGACTTTCCATCATTTTTCTAATACAAATTCTCTAACAATCTGTAAGTCTTGGCAAATTACCAGGAACAACAAAAACCTACATGGAGCATATTTCCAAAACAAGCCCGGAAACAACATAAAAACTACATATATACAATATTTACAGAACAAATTCATTTCTCTAATTGTGTAATACGTAAAAATATGAATTCCCTGCAGACTTGTCAAAACTCGTCCAATTTCCTGTAACAAGCCCCACAAAACTTCCACCCGCCAGCAATATTGGATTTTATAAATTTCGTTTTACTATTATGAGAATATTTTGTTCACAGCTGTTTGAACCGAGCCGATTTAATACGTGTATATGATGGGAAAACATCTGCTGATCCAGCAATTAGAGTTCTATGTAACGAAGGTAGTGAAATTGAGGTTTTATCAACAAATATGGATCTGTTTATTGAGTTCGTTGCGAACTCTGATTGGCCTGGTCAAGGTTTTAAAGCAATTTACCAATTCCAACCAATGGAAGACAATTCAATAGGTAAAACAAATATGCAAAATTCAATTTCATGAAATCATGAAACTTTGAAATTGCTGAAATTTTCTTTGCACAAACAAGCGCCATCTATCCAATGCTAGTCAAAGCTAGAAAAGCTCGCTAAAGCTCTCGGACAAACTTTCTTCTATCTACTCGCGTTACTCGCGTATAAATCGATTGCAGATTTGCTGCAAAATTATGAAACTTTGACGAACAGTAATCTAATTTTTTATGATTTTAATTAGAATGAAAATTACATAAATGAAAAATATATCTCCCAATTATTTTCGGCATAATAAAAGCGGCGTTTCTGAGTTATTATCAAAGTAATTAAACTTTCGCGGAACGCTTCATCGCTTAATTAAAACAATAATAAAAGTTTTATAAACATTTGATAACAGTATTTATTTTGAAATTTCTCAACATAAAACGTGGAAGTAAAAAGTAGACTCACAGATGGCGGTAATATTATGCTTTAAAGAAGCAAACGGAAGCCAATTAGTCTTTCGCAAAAAGAGGAAATAACGTAACAGAACAAAGAAAAAAACTACCGTCTAATCGTATCTTGAGCCAATTAAAGTAGCGAAAATTAGAAAAGCGTCTCTCAGCTTATTGAAATATCGATTGGAAACGAATCTTTTTATTTTCTTTAATTCGTTTTCAGAATCTTCACGACCACACCGACCTGGTTATTCACCATCAACAGAAACTGAACCGAATGTTAGTGAAACAAGTAAGTAAACAATAAACATACTCCTCAATATTTCCACAAGAATCAACAATTACACATTTGTAACAATTCGATAATTTTCAGCAATATTTCCTGTAACAGAGCTCACCACACAAAAATCACACGTTCGCTTATGCCTTTCAGGCAAGTTATTAACGATTATAGATAGTTGGAAATGTATGAAAATCCATTCGATTTAACCCCGGATCTTAGAGTTTTAATCGTTTGTGGAAGTTTTAGGATTTAGAGAAAATGTAATAAATTTCAACACTATGTTGATCGAAACCGTGAATCGGTAGTTCTCACCATTTCCGTTCCTTTATATTTAGATTTTATCAATTGTAGTTTGAATTCAAATATTGACGGCGTTTTATTTTGTATTGTTGTAGTAACAATGAAACAAACAGGAAATCATGCAGAAATATATATAAAACTTGTACATTCCCTTAACAGATATGAAAGTGTTTTCAACATACCGCATGTAATCTGTGTAATGAATAGCATGATCACAAGTCAGATTTTAATTTAAATCGTAACTTCAACATTTCAAATAGAGAAACTAAATCAGATTTAAATTGCTAATAATTGAATTTTCACTTATCCTATGGTATATGATTTAATCCTCGTCTCACTAACTTGTACCCTAAAGGTCGCAATCATTTTCTCGACAAAGATAGCAAGTTCAAATTTTCACATTATTAAACCATAAATTATTGAATAAAATGTCTTTAACGTTGGCAAAAAAAAACTGAAATATTGGAAGAAACGATACAAAAGAAAGTACGAAAAGACTGAAAGTGTGTCCCATAAAACTACACTAAATAAAGAATGACCTGTTTCTCCGATAAAACAATTCTCCCTACATTAGTTACTTCTACTTTTACGAAGCAACAATTTAAACTTTATATAATTGGAACTCTAGAGTATACGAATAAAGTATTCATATAAGCCCCGATAAAATCGTGAATTATCAGGGTTATTCGGTACTGTTGTGAGGATTTTAATAGTTTCAGTACGTGCATACAGTTTAATTGAGACAGTTATTTACCTAAAACTTTAAGAAAACAAAATTGCTGCTACAAGCCTTCGTCAAATTGCAGCCAAAGCACACAGTTCAAGTTTAATCTATGTGCATTTATTGCAGTTTAAGGCTCGTTGCATTAAAATTAAGAAAAATTCTCCAAGAACTACGTTTATTAAAGGTCTCGGAAATTGCGTAAAACCCTTGGATGTGGTATAAAAGAACAAAAAGTTACGATTATAACAATTTCACGTTTTTATCATGTAATCACAGTGGCGACATTTAGAGAAAATTTATCTCATATGATATACATACTTGAATAGATACCGCCAACGGGATAATATAGAGAAAACGACTGTGTGACATCAGTGTGCTTATAAATTAATCTCAACGTTTTCCACGCACGATGTTGTGTTACATAATCTCGATGTTCTCGGCATGGAGCTTAAAAGAATCACAGTTTCATTCATTTACAAACATCAAAGAACCCATATTGCTATTGTTCACAAGGCTTTTGAACTCTTTACAGAACGTTTTATTCCGATGTTGATTCTGATTTACAAAGATTTGGCCCATTTTATAACTTGATCAGATATACTGGAAAATATAAAATCTCTACCGAATGCAACTAAAGTTGCATGTAGCTACACAATAAACAAGGCTTTGTTATACAAATGATGGTGACTTTTGTTAGAAAAATCCTTTAAGAAATTCGATATCAAGTCCGTATAGAGAATACATCCAAATCTTGCAACAAAACGTCTATATGATATACGATATTTGGCTTGGTAAAATAACCGTAGAGTTAAATGTAAATACATTCGTATCAACTGAGACGTTCAAAAGGAAAACTAATAAAGTACGAAATTTATTAAATTTACACTGGCAGCCAGGGAATTTTGTGATTTTTATTATAAAGATAAAGGGTCGATTCCGACCACCGTGGATTACGTTAATCGCTATCAAGTTCGAAAAGAAAAATCGGGATTTGGTCTGTTAGATTAGTTTTTCCAAAACGAATTAAGCGACATAATCTTCATGGATGAAAATTATAATCGAAACATTCACGAAATGCTCTTCTCGAACTTTTTAAGGGTTAAAACTGACAAGTAAATTATACAGTACAGCAGCCGTTTGTTCGCAAGTTTAAGGAAGAGAATGAAATTTTCCAAAGCACACCTCAAGCGGCTTAACATTTTTAATGACTAATTAGAACAGGGACGCGCCAACCGAGGGTGCAAGGGGTGCAATGCACCCGGGCGCAGATAAGAAAAGAAAAATTCTTACATTTGTTCAAAGTTTTTAGACAATGTTGTAGTTTAATTAAAACTCATGTATTTGAACTTTTATTGTCTTTATTGTCTCTTATTTTGTCAATATGTAAGACAAAGCACATGATATGCAGTATTATATTATGCGAACGTGCGAACTATATGTGTTATTATGGCCCGATACTACTTCAATTGTTGAGTTGTGCACAGTTGATTTTTCTCTTTTTTACAGAGGATTAAAATTTTTAAGAAAAAAAAACGTTTGTATTCGTTTTTAATAGCAATAGGCTATAAGTTCAAAAGATAATTTATTGGTAAACGTGAGACGCGAAAGTTCAGTTTAAATGGATTCTTCTCGTCTTTCTCCTCTATCTATGGGTACATCGAATGAAACTTATGCGAATTATAGACGATACTGTGCTAAATGCCTTTATGGCATTTTTTCAATATTCACAGCCATTTTCCAGAAATTTGATCAACAAAAAGTGTTCGAAAAAAATAAATGCAAGTGTCGGAAAAGGGAATCCATACAGACTTCAAGCACGCTATTCACTATAACTACTATAAATTTTATTCAATTCTATTAATTAACAAAGGAAAAAAGAGAAAAAAAATAATTCAATAGAGACAGACATTCAATTTTCCCGAATTTCGGAAAAACTACTTAAGATTATCAAAAAATTTTCATTTGAAATTGTAGCTCAGTATCATTGGAAACGAATCCAAAGGGGCGGTAATAGAAACTTTACACGCGGGCGTCCGAGTAGGTTGGCGCGCCCCTGTATTAGAAATCTTAAAAAGAAAACTGTGCTTCTCTCTTTGGTCATTTGGTTAATTACAAGTCGACACTGAATCATACGTATTTATTGCTTTGGTCAAAACGGTCAAAACCATTAGACCAAATATTGGCTACACTTCTACCATATTTAAAAATAAAAATAAATAAATATAAATAAAACTAGTTGATGCCAATGCACTGATTTCCACTTGATTCCTTCTATTGTCACTTCAAAAATTGCCCCAGGGCCGGACCTCATGAGCTTTCGCCTTAATCCACCACTACAAGCACTACAGGTTTCATTTTATAAAATCCTTTATAATCAAGTTGTAGAATGTAATATACCACAAATTGTTCTATTTCGTCTTCTATAAATGACCTGGAACACTTCTCTATCCATTCGTTTTCTGAAGCTAATGCTTCAAACTTTACCCCACTTGTCTCGATTAAGAATAGTATCCTCCACGTATACAACAGAAATCATGAAAATCCAGGTCTTTTATCATGTCTGTAAGTAAACACGAAGAGAAATTGATGACCGCTTATAAGAAAATTTTTACGGCACGTTTATGGAGACATATGTACGTGCAGTGTAAAATCATAAAACTTGCCAAATTGATATGGATAGTACATATTCAATGGTTCAATGAAGTACAACTGTACTATAAGATATATTGCTGCAGTTGTAAAAAGAACATTTTAAAGACTCAACTAAGATGCACAGTTGGAATAAAACATGATCTGCAGTTTGTTGGATAGAAATCGGAAAGAAAATGGAATGGAACAAATCTATTCTACTATCATTGCATAATACAAATTGTAAAACTCTCATCTGTAATAATTAGGAAAATATTCATAGACTCCACCATCTATTCAATTAAGTTTCTATTATTCTATTACAACTCGAAATAAATAGAAATGGGGATTAAGTTTTCATTTCACAATAGATTTATAGTTGAATAGAATCGTATAAATATTTGTGTTTCGTCTTCTGTATTTATTATTTGAAATACACATCAGTGTTTTGGACAATATAGAACCAATATCATTACATAGACACATCTCAAATATTGTAGTTTATTTTGATTTATCGACTATTGCTATTAGATTGGCGTTATTTATGTCCCTCTAGGTTGCGATTTTTCGTGTACCAGTGCGAATCGTACGGAGATACAATGTGCCTTTTGAGTTTTAAATTATGTACAACGGTTACAACATGAATACCATTAAATATGTAAACTTGATTTACACTCGACAATGTACACACAAGAGCAATGTAACAATATAGTGTTGTTGTTTTATACACAGTAGGTCTTCAATGGAAAATCGGCCCTTAATCAAAGATTTTATGTTTAAATGCACATTATTCTATACTTTAATCCGCAATGATGCTAAATTAGATCTGTAAACGTGTACAATGGCTGGAACACATACAAAGTTTCAAACTCGAGTTACAACAATCATTGACTGGATTTATAAGAGAGATGCAACCTAATTTGCCAGACTAATTCCAAGTGGTTGTTTTTTTATTACAAGTATACCAGTGAATAGGTATTTTAACAGCAAATCCCATCTTTTCATTTATTCAAGACCAAAATAGAGTTTGGTGAAGATAAATGCGCATGACAAACGTGCAACTATACCGCTACTCACTATACCGACAGGACTGTTCTTATCCTGCAAAGGATGTGTGCAGTATTATTGTAAACAAAACTGTAGTGCGGCGCGTTCTTGAATTATTCAAAAAGTTTCATAAAGCAAAATTGATAAAATGTCGCGATTTCTCCGCATAATATGTGTGTGGCTCCTACTGTATTTATCAATGATGTTAATTGGAAAGGATGAAGCTTACGAGATGCGGGAGCGCAATAAAGGTCTACTATTTTTTTTTTTTGTAATTTTTACATATTTCTATTATCGCTTTAATAGATTATCCGGTACTTTAATAAAGAACGGTAGAGAAGAATGTGGCTGGCAATTTATCAACATTTGTTAGAATTATTAAAATAAATTGAAATTGATCTCAGTTGGAGTTTTCAGGATTTTATAAATCATAATGCTGTAGAATTTAATTCTTTATCTTTTTTACTGAGAAAATATTACTGCAAGAAAAGCAATTTCTTTATATTTGATTGGAAGTAATAAATCCATCTCTGTCGGATGCCAATTCTAATTTCCGTCAAGTTTTGATTTCCTGATGAGTTTTCTTACGTTTTACAATTCGTTGTAATATATTTTTTGCTACACAAAAAAATTTTATCGTTGCGATCAATTTGTAAAAATGTGTAAATAAATCGAGACCCAGGTGGTAATATTTCTGTAATAAATGCTATGTAGTTTCATAAAAATTTCTGGTAATAAATCTCTTTGAATATTACATAGAATCGTAAATTATAAAACTGATCAAATTGGAAATTGTTAGAATTATTGATAAAATAACAACTAGAAGATATCAATCATTAATCAACGGCTATTGTTGGTTTAATTACAAAATCCACCAGTTTCATTCGTTTATAGTGTTGTATTGTCTGGAGGAGAAAAAAAATGGTCGAAATCACTATTCTATTGAATTATATTTCGATAAGATAAATTACGCTCGTACAGATACAAAAATCAATTTTTATCAATCGTCACACCAAATTGACCGCATCGGTTTATTATATCATCGTCGCTTTACACCTTCAACGGGCTTTGAAACGGCGAAACGGAGACTGAGAAAGGTCTCGAGGCAAACTATTAGAAACGAATAAAACAATTTTGGACTTCCGTTAAGATAATGGAAGTCCAAAATTGTTTAATTCAAGAACCAACATTATCTAAAACTTTTAAACAAAATATTAGAAACGACACCAATCACATTCAAGCCAATAAAATGTTAATAATTTAATCAACCATCCCTTTACCACCAGTTACTTAACTTTCTATTGAATTATAACTTGGCACTCTATTGTTAATTGGGAATATAACTGGAGTGATAATCATAGTGAGAGAAAAAATATTAACGCGATATTATAAAATGGAATTTTTAAATACTGCCGTTGCCACCAGCAGTTGTCCCAAATCTAATTTATCGTCCCATAGAACATCATTATTTCATGTCACAGACTGTGGTGGTTGAAATTGTTAACAAACCACAGTTATTATAAATTCGAGTAAATAAAAAACGTTAGATAACAAAAAATAACGCCGCTACGAATGGTGGATGCGCCGGGAGAAATATTAGTATTCACGCATTTTTTATAATTCTTCGATTAGTTCCCATTGTAAATCAATTTGTAGTCAAATAGCCGTAGTGTGCACTTTTAAATAATTACTTATGACTATGATCCGTTCTGGTAGTGTCTCCAATTGTACCAATGTGATACGATAAATTAACCATCTAGTTTCCAGTCAAACTTTTGGACAGAGTACGTGAATTATAACTTCCGAAATGTTTAATGAGATTAAGTAGTTGGTATGCAAGCGTACCGGACAGCTTTCTTGAACAAGAGACGTCAAAAATTTCTTGTAGCCGAATCTGTTTCTTAGAAGGCAGCTATATGAAGTAACATGTTCAGTTGAAATGCATCGAAAAATGGAAATCAGTTGATAAGAATCGGTTTAATTTTTATATAAGGGTTCGTCTCGTTTTAAGGCGAATTCGTAGATTTATGAAAGTCTTCGATAAACATTGAAACAGCTAATAAGGTTGCTAGTTTTAAGGTCCATATTAACTGGGTCAAATTCTCATTTTCCTCCAGGCATCTTTCACGTTGAAAAATCCCGTTATTGTGGTAAAGATTCCGACACAGAAAAGAAAATCGCAACATTACAGTTTTTTTTTAAATTTCTTATGGAAGATCTCAGATCAATAATCGATTAGGTCTCTACATGATGGGGTACTGTTTTGCAAATTTTTGAAGAAGTGAATTTTTCGGCTTTTTTCTATCCACTTTTATTATTACTATAATGTTTGTCACACTTTGTACTGCAAGAAAATCAACTACGAAATTACTTACGAAAAGCAGAGCGAAAGGAAGTTAAAGTGGAAGGAGATAGAAAGCCATTGTAGAGAAACTTTAGCCAACTGTCATCATTTGGCAAAAGATAATGAGTTAAAAAAAATGATCAAATGAAAATGCTCAAATTTCCAAATCTTCTCCCTTATCAACAAATCTCTAGCTCTATAGTGTTTCAAAAATTCTCAGACAGGAAAATGTTTAATTTCCGCTGTATTTTCCTTAGGATCAAGTTGTGATATGGTAATAAGCAGTGATACAAGTAAAAACGGTACAATATCCAGTCCATCATACCCGGCACCGTACCCGTCACGCACCACATGTCGATACGAGTTCCAAGGACGTGGTAAAGAGAGGGTCCAAGTCGTCTTCCAAGATTTCAATTTGTATCGATCCACAGACAGCAGTAATAAAGAGTTACGTCTATCCATGTTAAATATTCAATATTTCGATGATTTATAATAAATCCGATTATAGATGTGAAAATCAAGATTCATTAATGGCTTTCGTTCATATCGATGGTCGAATGGAGAAAATCGATAGCTTTTGTGGTAGCACATTACCAAAACCGGTTATGTCGAACGGTCCTAGACTCAAATTGGAATTTCAAGGGTTGTTTGCATCGCGCTATTCACGAGGATTTAAAGCTACATATAGTTTTACAGAAAGTTAATAAAATTATAACTTGTAATAACAGCTTTACTACAGAAAAGTTTGTTGTTAGATTATGGAATTAAGACTGGCACACAATTGCCAGACTACCCATGTGCCTTTGTATTTAATAGCAATGAATCCAGAAATGGATTCTTCTATAGTCCTAATTATCCTGGTTTTTATCCCAGAGATACCGAATGTCATTACTTCTTCCATGGCAACCAAAAAGAGAAGGTTCATTTACATTTCAACTATTTCGATGTGGAAGGAGTTTTACCGTGAGTATCCACAAAAAAAAAACATTATAAACACGTATTCTTTTACGTTTCGTGTGTTTTTTTGTTTACGGCTGTAGATGTGAAGCAATTTCAGCTAGTGATTATGTCGAATTCTCAAATTTTATGGCCAGAGATCGGAAATATTCCAGACATTGTGGTCAACTGAAAGAATTCGATATTGAATCGGATCGACAATTTTTCAGGGTAACATTTAGATCTAACGATCGACTCGATGGTACTGGTTTCAATGCGACTTATCAATTTATTGATAAAATCGAAAATTTTAATAATAATAACAATAATAATAAACCAAATAGGACCAATGGTGGTGGATGTAATTGTGGTAATGCTGCACATAAATTCCAATTACGTGATAATGATGATTTGTAAATATTTTTTACAGGTCCGATCTTGTTTATTTTTGTATTATTTCTAATGGGGATACAAACGTAAAATCGATAAATTATAAGAGGATATTTTAAAGCAATATTTCTATAATGAGAAGAAATCTATATGAATTAAAATACACGAAAAAATTAACCTGTGAATAATCAACAATCTTAGTAAATGATTTCCTTGTTGCAAAACACGTTTAGTTGTAAATTGACAATTTCTACTTGAACATATCTAAAAGAGACTCTACAATAAGAGCCTATTTTATGTCAATTTCGTAGTTTGTTATGTAACTTACTTTTTGTTACAGATTTATAGTAATTACGTTATAAAATGTGTGTAAATATTTGTTAGTTTTATGGTGATGGAAACTTGCCGATTGCTGTAATTTTAAAAATTAAGGGAAAATCAAACAAAAAAAAACAAACGAACAAACAACCTTCTCCTTTTCTACAATTTCCTTGACTCTGAAGATGTTTTGATACTTTATACTAGCAAGTCTTTAATGTCTAATTTTCGATAGTATTTGAAAACGCTCTTTTGGAAGAAGTAATTGTGCAATAGGGTGAGCCAAAATGACCTATCGAATTTGTAGTCTCAAAAGGGCCTATATGTTAAAAAAAAAATTCTTCCATTGGGAAAAAGTTTTAGCTCAATTTTAAAAGGTGTCGGTGGCCATTTGAAATTTCCCATTTAAACAACACGCAAAAAAACTTTTGTCCATTAAAAATGCTAGAAATTTTGAACCGTTTGAGACAGAAACTTTGACAAGGCATGACTTTGTAGGGCATGAAATTCTTTAATAAAATACTTTGGAGTTGATTTTTTTAACACAAAAATTCAATAACTACGAGCTATGAAAGTTGATGAAAAACAGATATGTTTAGTTTAAAGCTCCATTATGGAAATTTTCATTAAAAATGCTATAACTTTTGAACCGTTTGAGATAAAAATTTTATTCAGACATATTCTTGTAGGGCGAAGAATTCTCTAAAAAAATACTCCGGATTTTTTTACCTCAAAAATCCATATACTTACGGGCTATGAAAGTTGAGTTAAAAAAATCAACTCCAAAGTATTTTTTTAGAGAATTTAATGCCCTACAAGAATATCCCCGGATAAAATTTTTATCTCAAACGGTCAAAAATTATAGCATTTTTAATGCAAATTTCCAATCATAGAGCTTCAAACTGAATATATCCGTTTTTCATCAACTTTCATAGCCCGTAAGTATATGAATTTTTGAGTTAAAAAAAGTCAACTTCAAAGTATTTTTTAGAGAGTTTCATGCCCTACAAGAATATGCGTAGAAAAAATTTTTATCTCAAACGGTTCAAAAGTTATAGCATTTTTAATGGACACAATTTTTTTTGCGTATTATTTAACCTATTCACGCCGGAGCCGATTCTCATGTTTTTCCCTGTGAGACGGGGCTCGAACTTTAAATTTCTAATATTTAAATTTTCAACCATACGGCAGTTTTTTTCCAGTTACACTGTATTTTTGATAGTAAGCAGCGTCTAAACGAATATTCACTTGTGATCCACCGGTGATGCACGCCGCCTCATTTTACAGTAGCGTGTGATCCATCGGTGATGCACGCCGTCAGATGAGACAGTCGAGCGTGACCCACCGGTGATGCACCCCGGCGTGAATGGGTTAAATGGGAAACTTCAAATGGCCATCGATGCCTTTTAAAGTTGAGCTAAAAATGTTTCCCAGTGAGAGAATTTTTTGCAACATATAGGCCCTTTTGAGACCATAAATTGGATAGATTAGTCATCTTGGCTCAGCCTACTGTGCAAGCAGGCATTGACAGTGGAAGAGACTTTGTAGCTAATCCGGCAATATTAAATAAAAAAATCGATAGTGTTATAAAATGTTCTGTAGTAGACGGAAACTTCAAGTTTGTTGTGACGTTTTTGACTCTATTCATTTACTTATACTAGGTCGGTCTTTGCCTGATTTTACTTGAACAAGGCTTATTTATTTTAGATTTTTTTAGAATCCTCTAAATATACAGTGTTTTTTTAATCATACCTGCCGATCTTTTTTTCTGTTTTAACTTTATTTGTACATAAAAAAGGATCTGTGGACAACTAGCCGCTTTTACAAAAAACAATTATATACATCCAGCATTTTTCCTCTTGAGCAGCTTAAACTTGATCCTTTTAGGTATTTATATGATGACAAATCCATGTTTTTCAAGCTGTTATGGACGGAGTAACAGATGAGGGTACGACATTCCATTCTCAAGAGACAAATACCAGACGACAGACAATAAAAAAAGTAGATTCACGCGATCTCAGTTTTGGGCATTATCTTCGAATTTCTACCTAACATTGAGAAAAGTCGTTGATAATATTTCAGTGGGAATTTTAAAATACAAAAGCCACCTTGAACGGACAGGATTGATCTTTGACTGTTACATTTGACCACAAACACTTCTGTTGATACAGAAAGGCACGTATTGATAGTATAAACAACCACATCTTTTAGTGTTGGCACTATCTGCGATACAAGGACGGCTTGGAAATTTATCCTTACATATTTAGATAATAGATATGAATTTTAATTATACAATTTATTTAACAATTATTATTTTGAATATTTTACAAAACTTTTTCTCAATTAGAAGCTGTTTACAAGAGTATTCTAGTGTCATGAATATCTAGATATTGTCGTATTAATTTGGAAGATTTTCAAATACTATCGAAAACGAACCAATCTGGTGCAACAACAAATAAAAATCTGTAGACTGTGAAAGCAAGAATCCTTTGTATATTACAACTATTATAAAATAGTGCACAATAAAATTCTTGTTATAAATATGGCTATTTATTGCAAATAAATTAACATTTAAAAATTAAAAGATTTGAAGCCAAAATAATCAAACGTGTTCGAGTTTAATTTTATGATTATTATTGCTGTTGTTGTTGCTGCTGTAATATTTTCATTTCAACTATTTCAACAACAGCATCCCTAATTTTACTCTTTTCCAAACCTAAAATTTGAACTTTCTCCATTTGTTCGGTAACGAATTGGGTTTTACGCTTGAAATAGTCTTTAGCCGTTGATAGATCCTTCTCAGCATAATATCTTGTTCCTATGTCGATTATAACGTGATTTGTATCATGCAGTTTTCCAGGTACATACATCTACTAGTTAGTTAAAGAAAAAAAATGAAATATTACAAATTTTCCATTAATTACCAAAAAAGGATACAGAACCGGTGAGTGGTACAAGTATGTCTTTGCCTTCGGATTCTGTGTTGATTTTCTCCAAAATTTCACCAGAATTTTGGAATTTCGTTTGGGCAACTTTCAATGATGTTAAGGATTCTTGAAATAATGTTAATTCCTGAAATTTTCAGCAAGTCTTCGAACCGGCTGCATATTTATAGGTTATGCTACTAACCTGATCTAATTGTTGTTTTAATGTCGATAATTGTTGGATTGATAATGTTGTTAGATCGACTTGTTTCATATTTGGTTGTTCGCTAGCTGAGATGAGAGACATTTTCGATGATTTATTTGAGAAAAATTCGTCTAGAAAAATTATAAAACTCGCACCACCATTAAACAATCAGTATGGCCAACATTTGATTGTGGAAATAAAATTCCACTAAACAAAAGTACCTTTATAATGCTTCTAATCATATCAAAACGACTAAGGGATACTTTTGATTTATTTTGAATGCTACAAATCGTGTCTTTCACCTGTTAGTAAGCAGTAAATTTAAATGAACGCCTAATATTCTAAAGAATTAGGAAGGTCAATAATTTTGATGATACACTTGGCAACATTGCTAGAACTTAAATGCCATCTGAGAGATAAATAATAAACTACTTTAAGACGGCGCTAAAATACGATTTCAAGATGGAAAAAAAATAGCATTGATGCTGTATTTGTAAGACAAATTCATCACAAGTACGATTTAATATCTCTTGTCCGACGAGAGATCAATTGTATTTTGAATCAACAGAAGCCGTATATATCTTTTTTTGTGCAAAACGATTAGAGTAAATTCCTCATGATAATAGAACAAAGAAATATTCGTACAGTTGTTTAAGACTCTTTATCAGATTTGTAGGCCATTTTGAACAGTCGACTTTCAAACATTATAGTGCCGTGTGATTAGTTAACTTTCAGTTATTAGTGTTTAGATTTTTTTATACGGTAGATTGTGGAAAGAGAGATCTACAACAGAAAGGTATATATCAAATCTTGTTTTTCTCTTCTTTATATTTGATACGTGCTATATTTTGTAAGGAAGCCCAGGAAAAGAAAAGATCAGATCTGGCCAATTTTTAGCTCTGATCATATATAGTTATACATAATTAGATAAAATGTTTTTGCATCGGCGATGAAAAAAAGGTCAGACCCGATGAAAAAAGATTTTCTCTAATTACATATAACTACATATGATCAGAGCTAAAAATTGGCCAGGTCTGACCTTTTTTCCTCGGAGTCTTCAAGTGAATGTCCCTAAAACCTACCTTTGCTAATTGCACAGACTAGTTTTAGTGGACTGTCTTTTAAGTAAGTAAATTTTATCATAGAATTTAACAAAAGATAGAATTATTGCTATCCAACGTAAAAAAAATTATACCACAGCATCTTTGAATCCTTCTCTATTTCTTGTACTTTACCTACTTAACTAGAGGAGCTTTTAAGGCATTTGGTATAAATTGGTAATCTAGTGTTGACCGCAGTTAATCTATCGCTGAGTATAGTGTAAAGAACAAAAAATGTAAACATTTAAAACAGTCTTAGGCCTTTTATATGAAGACTGTTGTTTTGGAGAAACACCCGATCTTCCGAATATGAGAAATAATACCCTCTAACAATATTTCAAACAATTTCTCTATCCGAGAAATATCTCCATGACTTCATGAATTATTGCTAAAATCAAATGCTACCTTCAGGAAATTTAACGTGTAGCTAAGCTAAGAAATGCACTTGATTTTTCAGTGGGCAAATAACGTGAATGTATTAATTCCTTACGAGATGCTACAATGCTACTTTGAAAAAGCAGAATCTTTGCCATATTTAAATCATATTTATTACTGTAAAAGTTAAAAATAATGATCGCATTTTTGAACACAGTCCCGTTCGTGCACGAAATTCAGAATGGCCAATATTTATGAAACAAATTCCACCATTATACCAACAAATGCTACAATGCCACATCTAAGAATTTGGATGTAAATTTAAAGAATAAAAATTTCACGCAAAAAAAATTTTTGAAAAAAGTTTTTAATTGTGATTTTATTACTTAATAACAAATGAGAATTTTTTTCAATTTGATTATCTACAGTAAAAAATTGCGTTTATTTAAAGAACTTTGCTAATTAGAGTCATTTGATGGATCGCAACGACCAGCAACGATTAGGCAACGTTGTTATTTACTGTCAAAATATCGACAGTATTTTTGTAAATTTCTTCTTGAAGTAATTTTAAAGAAAAACCTAGAAAATGTTAATTTCACGGGGTGCTTCAACATTGAAATTGGCCAAATTCTTGAAAACACCCAATACGAAACCATTAGATTTTCAAAGATTTTCCGGAAGGTAATTGTTGAAAAATTTGAGGTTACATTATATAATTTGGACAATTTATAGTGTTGCTTATCGATCAATACCACCACAGTCTATTAAAGGAATTTATACAATGGCTGAGTTCGTGCAGGGTGTAGCCTGGTGGTGGATCTTATGGCATCTGTGGACTGAACCCCATCACATTACCGTAAACTATTACCATATATATAATATATGAAGTAACAAAAACACAAGACATTATTATTTGCAGGGTGAATTTCCTTATCCAGATCCGAGTAAATGGACCGACGAAGAATTAGGAATCCCCAAATAAACTCAATGGAATTATAGTTGTACATATAGTAATGTTGAATAAAATTGTTAATGGTACAAATTTTATTGATGCTCAATAATACATAATTTCACACAATCAATTATTAAATAATCGTAAATTTCGTTATCAACTTGACGTAAAATTAAAGGAATTTTCAACAAAGATTTGTACAAAATTTTTACACAAAACAATCACAAAACATATCACCAGTAGTTTATTTCGATTTAAGCTTCTTGCGTTTCTTTGTTTTATCAATTTTATTACCAGTGTCACCATTACTCGCCAATCGTCTTAAGAGGTGTTTTTTGTGTTTCGTTTTCGAGAAATTCGATGCTTTACTAAAACTGTGTGTTAAAACTTCGGAGTCTTTACTAGATCCAGGCTCGTTATTACTACTATTATTAATTTTACTAATAGTAAATGATGTGTTTGTCTTCTTTCCAACAAGCCCTACATTTGCTGCAGCTTTCCATAATGTCGATGTTAAGTCTTGATTTGATTCGGATGGTGTTAGTACGGTTTTTTCATTGCAAATCTCACGTAATTTCAAACGTTCCTCAGTATTAATCTCATTTAATTGTAAAACTGAGAAACTCGGTGTTGATTTCTGTGGCAATAATAGAGCACTTTTTGCTTTATTTCGCATTAATTTCGTTTTAATCTGTGAGGTGACTCGGTGTGTTTTCTTTTTATTACCACGCAATAGACTCTTGTTTGTACGTAAATTAGATTTAAGACGATGATTGTGATGATAATTGTCAGTTTGATTTGAACAACCCGGTTGTGCATTATTTGGACGTAAAATTATGTTTTCTTTGCGTTCAACAGGTACTGTATTTGGTCTTTGCTTATTTATCGGTTTTCTTGTACATAACTTTCCAGTTGATCTTTGTTTCACGTAACCAATATGTGTTGTTTTTCCCTGCAGCAAGACAATTCTGCCAAACTGGTGCTTTTGTATTTAGTGGCGTTCCTAGTTATTTTTGTTAGTTTTACAGTTTCGGGAGCTTATTTTACAAATATTTCATTACAACTATAAAAAATGATACGATATGTTATACAGGGTGAGCATTTTTCGACGTTTTAAAGGAATCTCGGAACTTATAACGCAGAAACTTTTAATGTTGACGAGTACAGCGTTAAATTACATGTACATTAGGATGAGCCAAAATAACTAACCTATCGAATTTATGATCTCAAAAGGGCCTATATGTTTAAAAGAAAATTCTCCCATTTTCAAAGGTGTCGGTGGCCATTTGAAATTTCCCATTTAAATAACACGCAAAAAAATTTTTGTCCATGAAAATGCTATAACTTTTGAACCGTTCAAGATAAAATTTTTATCACGGCACATTCTTGTAGGACATTAAATTCTCTAAAAAATGCTTCAGAGTTGATTTTTTTAACTCAAAAATTCATATATGTACTTACGGGCTATGAAAGTTAATGAAAAACAGATATGTTTAGTTTAAATCTATTATGGAAATTTTCATTAAAAATGCTGTAACTTTTGAACCGTTTGAGATAAAGATTTTATCCAGGCATATTCTTATAGTACATTAAATTCTATAAAAAAAAATATTTTGAAGTTGATTCTTTTAACTCAAAAATTCATATACTTCCGCGCTATGAAAGTTGAAAAAAACATATCTATTTTTTATCAACTTTCATAGCCCGTAAGTATATGAATTTTTGAGTTAAAAAATTAACTTCAAAACACCTTTTTAGAGAATTTAATACTCTCCAAGCAGACCCGGTGCTAGGGTATAAGGCGCCCGCCCGCAAAACTGACATAGGCGCCCTTTAGATTATTTTTTTTAATTTAATTTAATCTTCAAAGCCCATTTTTGCGCCTCCCAATCATGGGCACCCGCCTGTCGTGCATCCTTTGCAGGCCCGTTATCGCCAGCCCTGTCTGCAAGAATAAGCCTGGATAAAATTTTTATCTCGGTTAACGGTTCAAAAGTTATAGCATTTTTAATGGACAAAATTTTTATTGTGTGTTATTTAAATGGGAAATTTCAAATGGCCACCGAAACCTTTTAAAATTGACCTAAAAATTGTTCTCAATGGGAGAATTTCTTTTTCAACATATAGGCCCTTTTGAGGCCATAAATTCGATAGGTTAGTCATTTTGGCTCACCCTAATATACATATACATTAGGGGTTTTGAGAGTCTCCCCAGTAGCGTCTGTAAGCAGGAAAAGATATGAACAATTGCACTTTCTGTGGCATCATTGTATCATCTCGATAACAGCCCCGAACAGTGAAACTAAAACCAAGTCACATACAAAGCGGAAGTAGCGATCTACGATGTGTCTGGTGTACTCTGACTCTGACTCGGGGTTTGGTCTCTGGCGTTTTATCATCAATGGTGAAAAGAATTTTGAAAGAAAAGCGTTCTGGAAGAAATAAAAGAATGTTGTGTACGTTTAAACTTGAATAGTTCTAAGTGTTTCAAAAATAGGCAAAACAAATTATTTTAGACGTAATTTTTACATTAGCGTCTAAACCTAGACGGTTTTATGTGCTATAATCCAAGCATCCCTTGGCTTCACTTGATCATGAAAAGTTCCTCCGTAGATAATTTATGAATATCCTAGCGGAAAAAAACGGAGTTTCTACGGCATAAACTCCTTCATGGAGTTTTCGCCATACACCGATGGAGTTTTGACGGTCTTTAAGAGGTCGAAACGCGGAGTTTTGTGTGCAGTTACGTCACGAGATTCTGGTGGTGTTTTCTCGGAGTTCCCGTGGAGTATTGCTAGTGTTTTGGCCGAATTTTGCTGGTGTTCTTAAGGGATAATGTGAACACCGCCAAATCTCGTGTCGTAACTGTATACAAAACTTCGCGTTTCGACTGCTGAAACACCACCGAAACTCCATCGGTACTCCGAGTTTGTCCCGTGTCGTCAAAACCGCTAGGGATGTAACAGTTTTTGTATACCCATGTAATATGAGCTCGCCGCCACGTCCATTAGAGAGTGAAAAGTTTGAATGGAACATTATCACCCACCTACTCTATAGTCTCGTCTTGGCATCCAGTAACTACCACTTATTTCTTAGTTCTGAAAATCAGGTCAAAGATGAGATGCAAGACTTCCATGTCATACCGTAAAAATCAAAATGATGAGGCTTTAAAATGATTTAAATACTTTAGAAAATAAACGATAATTAAAAAGAAGGAGACCTTTCTTTTGAGAATTCCCTCGAACAATTTTTAAATTGATAAACTAAATAAACTATAGAAAAAATTAATGAAAAACCGCTTTTTCGCTATCGTGAAATCGTGTAACCCTTTAGTTTAACTTATTGTTCAACGTTACTGTATAAAATTTGCTACTTCAACTATTACGAATTAAATAAAAAAGCTCAATGTGGGACGTTTCAATTTATAACTGCCGTCATAACCACATAATTTGCAATTGTGTGCCACAGTCAAATTCGATAAATTTCCAAGATTCCTGTAATTAATATCGGAAAAAAACTCACCCTGAGATAGTGACAAAATCATCCACCAATGCTAGGAACGCCACACTTTTACTGATATTTATCTAACAGGGGATCTAATCAATAAATTACATAAATAATTCCAAAATAAAAAGTATAAATTTCTTTTAATTATATATAAACATTGTTTTATATATATATTTTTATGTACATAATACGACTCGACAATTTTGATTTTGGATTTAAGTAAAAAAAAATTAAAAGAAATAAAATGAGATAAAAATTCGACTAACAATTTTGAATTAAAATTGGATGAAATACGCGACGGCTTTTAGGCCTACCTGAGAATTACTGTTGCTATTATTATTATTATTATTACTACTATTACGTTTCTTTTTCTTTTTCTCAGCCAAAATTTGATAATCATCAGAATCTTTGGCACAGTATTCCCGTAAACGTTCACGTAAACCATTTAATGAATGATATTCAGAATTTGTTACACGTGTACATGGATTTTGATTTGTTAGATCAAGAATTGAAGCACCCAAAGATCGGCCAACCTTTTATGAAACAAAAACCAAATTAATATAAAAATTCACTTAAAAAAATAATAAACAAAGAAATACCTCTTCGAAAATTTGTGGATTATATTTCGGTGGTACAATAACGGCACTAATTTTCGTATGTAATTCACGAATTGTTGATGGTAAAATATTCACTAATCGTCCAGTATTATAATTGCATTCCAATGTATAGCTACGTGTTAATCCGGTTAATTTTAGTACAGCAACACGTCCGGATCCTTCACGACTCATACCATCTCTTTTATCCCTAAAATGGATCAGAAACCCGTTAGGAAGTGCTTTGGTATCTAAAGTCTTCGATAAATGCGATGCTTGCACATAAAAATGAATAATTATCCGAATTATGTAGGGCATCAAGCATTAGTCTCAGACTTGAGTTTTTTTTGTTTCGTATAATCTACCTAGTGTACATGTTTTTTTCAGAAAAATTACAGGCAGTGAAATGGAAGTTTGCATTATTAATACTCATTAATTTTGGTAATAATAAACATTCAACATTGCGATCTAAATCATTGAAATGATTGCCGTACATAAATATACCCTTTTTTGATGCATGCCCATGTAAATCTAAATACAAAAATAAACCAGATTCATTACCATTATCGTCGAAATTTAGATTTTCATTTTCAACATTATTATTTTCACCATTATTATCTATTGAGTTGTTGTATAATTGTTGAGTTGTTGTATCAAAATTACAAATTTCCTCCAATTTCCCACAAACATCACCTAGAAATTCATTCACAAAAAAAATAACAGCAATTTCCAAAAAGATGAGTCAAGACGAACAATTTCCCCTAAAATTTCTCAACATAGGCTTTTTCGACAAAAAAAATACACGTCGAATTCTATAACACGATTATTATAGGGGCAAACATTTTACCTATCTTATTGGAAGCAGTTGCAGATTTCCTATTAAGGGAATGAAGCCTGTGTCTAGGAGCCCTTGGCCTAGAGAAATCCAAGCCAAGGTATTGGCCTTGTTCTAAAGAAAAGGGACTGATTTTAGGAAACCCCAAATATCCTTCAACTTACAAGTAAAATACGCGAAGTGGAAGCTCCCGATTTTCTTGATTTTTAATATATAGACAGGCGAAACGAGTCTAAGGGATGCGTATTTTTTTATTCGTGCCCATACTCAAGTTTAAGGAACAAAATAGGGGTTGAATGAAGTTCACCCTGCAAAATAAGTTTTTCCAAAATATCTCCAAAATGACTCATTATTTTTTAACGATTTAAAAACTGAATGATAGTTGCTTTTGAATCCAATATTAAAACAGATTTCTTAGAGGGCGTCCATTAATTACGTGAGGCGATTTAGAAGATTTTTTGACTCCCCTACCCCCTTGGTGAGATTTCGTGAGATTTGGCTCAACCCCCAATCTCACGTGAGATTTTTCATAATCTGTTTGCCGTGTAAGGGGGCGTCCATAAATAACGTGAGACGTTTTTGACGATTTTCTGGCCCCTCCTTCCCCTTAAGGGTCAATCAAAGGGTAGAAAATGATATTTCATTTGAAAGTGCATTTAATATTATTGAACATAAGTGGTGAATTAAGATTTTATGACAATATGTTTTCTTACAATTCAACCCTACATAAGCATTATGCCCTCAAAGGGTTGATAGTAAACATTGTAACTGCTGTCGATTATTACTGGCATTTGTGGTTCATTTCAGATATGTAACAAATATAACATGTAGATAAAAATTATGAGAATTTTTTTATAGAACACCTTCCTTTTTTTTTCATAAGGGTTAATCAAAGGGTAGTAAGTGGCAAATTAACATTTTATGACAATAAGTCTTCTTACAATTCAGCCCTAAACTTACACACTTACATACGGATTACACCCTCAATTATTGACAATATCAAAAAATGCAAATACAGGTGAGTTTTGTTTACCATTTTGCTACTTGTATACAAAATATCGTCTTAATAGGGGTCATTTTATGGCTGAAAGGGGTGAAAAACCAAAAAAATTGCATATTATTGATGATTATAACTCCAACCTCAAGTCAGATATCGAAAATCGGTTTTCACCATTCGATCTTTAAATCGTTAAGAGTTAATGAGCCCTTTTGGAAAAACTAATTTTGCAGGGTGAACTCAATCCCTGTTTTCTTCCTTAAACTTGAGATAAGCACAAATGAAAACATACACATCCCTTAGAATCATGTCGTCTACCTATGTAGCAAACATCATGAAAGTCGGGAGTTTTCACTTCGCCTACTTTACTTGTTAGCTCATCGAGCGAAGACGACACAGGCGTTTAAGTATGTGTAACAATCTTTAGTTTAAAGAAGCTTGTGGATTGTTATGAAAATTAAAACCATATTAACCATGGACTTCCACAAATTGTCTTATGGTGTTTAGGTGATGCAATATTGAGAGTGTTAGGTCTATACAGTCTGTTTCAGTCAATTGATTGTTGCTTCAATTATTAAAATGTTCTTATGCAACGTTCAAGAACTTAATCTAGGTCACTAAAGGTTCTTCCGTCTTTAGGTGCTTTACGAATAATTTAATGATTGAAGAAGTTGCCAAAGGTGGACTGAAACACTGTATAACACGATCAATATCACCGCTTCTTATTTAAGATTACTGGTAATTCGTCTTTTCTCATCAAATCGATTAAATTAGTTTACATTTAAAACAATTCAATAAATTGTTACTAATTTGATTCTCTTCTAAAGTCATTGTCGACACCTTTGTACTAATCCCATTATCATTTTGTATACCATCTTGAAATAACGTACAATTTTTACATTTCTTAATAATATCATCTTTCTCACAACCATAATGGTAATAACGTATCAATGATCGTGCCGCATAAATTGGTGGATGTAATGATAAACTTGGATTTAAATAGACACGATTCAAATTAACACCTCTTGTATCTGTACGATAATAACCTAAAGCAACACCATCCGGATTTAAAAATGGTATCATTTTAAAAACATACAATTTCCGTAATTGTATCGCAATTGGATCGTCACGTGTCAACAATAAATTTAATAAACCATTAAAGACGAATGTACCGGGCGTTTCGCCGGGATGGACACGGGCGGACACGAAAATTATCTACAATATCCATAAAATTAACAAATTGAACGAAAAACAATATTATAATTAAATCAACCTTTTTGCCAACAAATTTCAAAGATCTTTGTACTTTTGTATTCGGAAAGAGATTCTTTAAACGTACTTCTCGTTCATTAGTGATACCATGATATGATGAGATTGTTATCAAAGTAATTTCTCTACCTTTTAACGAATTGCATATAGTTTCTCTCGTGTAATAGATATCATTCTCGTTATGTGATTCAATTGTTAAATATTTCGCGTCAATATTGATTAAAAACTTCTGTAAGTCAACATAAGAAAATGGATAAGTGAATGCGAAATACGTCACACTATTCACATTATCCGGTGTTTTATATTTAAAGCTTAACGTGAAGACATCATCGACAGTCTGAAAATTTTTCAGATTAATTTAACAAGTTATTTTACTGATGATATTCACATTATATGTGGGTTTATCACGAATTCTCTCCCATTGGGTCCGGCCTGGTATTATACGATAAACCGGCGCCATACCTTGACTGTACATTTTACCTTGTCGTTGTAAATCGACTAAATTCAATTTGATCAATACTTGTGGCATTAGTGACTTCATACCGAAATAGAACCATGTACGATTACCATTTTCAAATTCTGTTCCAGTACAATCGCGATTCGTCCACAAATTGAATTCATAATCAGGCTGTTCGATTTTCTTCTTATCGTTAGATTTAGATGGTAATGTAGTTGCTATGACAATTTGATGATGTAGAATTTTTTACAATTGGTATTTCTTAAAAGAACAACTTACAGCTATCACTTGATTGAATGTATTCAACACTGGCCAAATTAGCTGAATCGAAATCATTGTAAAATGTGAATCCTTGACACTCAATTCCAGCCATTACTTGTGCAATCATTTGGAATTTTCCATAATTTAAATGATAAAAATAAATAAATTTTGTATTACGATAATTTCTATAAACCCCTAAAATGTGTTAGAAAAATTCTTTAAAAAATCATACAAATCCTCTGTCAAGTTTAAAAATAGCGAAGAAATTGACGAAAAATCTTTTACAAAATAACATTAAAAAAACATTGACAGTTCTTTTTTTTTGATTGATTTTTACTCTTTCAATTTATTGTTGTTTTTCAATAATTTCGTATTTGTTATATCATCTAAGGTTAGAATTTATGGAATTTGTTTTAAAAGGTCACTTTTATAATTTAAAATTAGTGTTTTTTTCTAAATTCATCTATTGTATAATTCGAATTAATTGTTGATTGCTTAATTGTCAAAATTTGACATTTGACGTTTATTTACTGATAGCACTGCGTTCACAAATTTGACCCACAGTGATGCCAGATCGTACAAGCCAGTTTAGGAGAATTTGACTTCAATATTATTAGGAGAGAAGCATAGGAGTGCGGATAATTTGAAGATTATTGAAAATAAGGTAAATGTTTTTCAATTTTCTGTCTAGCAATCGTTCATACGCTCGTTAGGTCAACTATTTTTGAAGAAACCGAGAGTTCGACTTAAAGAAACATCAGATAGAAGTGATAGAACTATGAAATAAAGGATAGATCTGATAGGCTTAATCTGATACTCCACCTTTTTCTTAATACCAGACAATCTATGCACAGTTAATTCGTAAACTATAAAAAATGAAAGCGCGTTAGAAGTGAAACTTCTTAGGTTAGAGATGAATATGGTTATGTGGGATTGAATTAATGAATTGTTTTCTTTCTGTCGTTGCCTGAAGGCTCGATTTTTTTATGCATTTCACTTATCTCAAAACAACATTCATATATAATTTGCCGCCATTAATTAATTTATAAATACAAAAATCATAAATTGCGGTAGACCAGGAAATTTTAGTTTCGTTACAGAGAGCGCTGTACGTCAATCATCCAACTTTAGACCACCGTGTTTATTTCACACAGTTGGCAGAACTGACAGAGTATAAGTGATATTATGGCAACGCCCCCACTATTCCCTCTCAGCTGTCTGTTAGAAGGGAAGTGTTTCCCCTCACGGCATCCCGCATTTTCGTCAGGCTTTGAAAAATATTTGCGTATTTATGAAGGAATCTTAAAAGAATAAAAACATACTTAAAAAATATAAAGTGTTAATAACTTATGAAATTTGTACCGTGACCAATAGACAAATCATTAATATTCGGATTATTTTAGATACGAAAGGGCTCGTTCAAATAATGGAGTGGGCTCTAACTAATTGAAAATTTTAAATGAATCATGAAAGAATCAGTTTCTTTCTTTGGTTATTTGATTGAGTCATTGTTAGGATGGACAAAAAAAAAACAAAATCGACTCTGAAACTTATTTCTGGCACTGGTACAAACTGTTGGTCCAAATACTAGCTACTCTACTCTGCCATATTTCAAAAGTTTTGAAAAGATTATAAATGTAACTTGTCGAAACCAATCAGCGCTAATACGAAATGTCTAGCCATTTCTTTCGTTATTTTATTTTGCCAACTTTTCAAGTCCTCCCCCACCCCTCAGATTGTCTTATTTTAGGGTCTGGCCTCATAGGCTTATGCCTAAATCTATCAACTTTTTAAAGGGTCTGTCTCATTTCCTTCATAAATTAAGACGTGTTTAAATTACACCCAAGCGATTGCGACTTTATGAAATAAAGGCTACAATGCACCTGTGCCCTTTGCTCATTAATAGAGGCCGCCAGAAAGTATGTCTCCATTTTCTTTTTGGATTTTCTTTATCTTTTTGTAAAAGAGCTTTGGACCCCCAAAATATCAATTGCGCCTGGTCTCCTTTGTAGAGAAGACCGGTTCTGTTCTGTGATTGGTGTGAAAACGTAAGTAACTGAAATGACTGATTTGTAATTGCTCTTTCATAGTAATTACTGTGTAATCCCTTGACTGACATGTGCAATAAAGTGATACGATTTATCTCAACCCTTTGTTGTTTGATAAAAGTCAATTTTATCAAGAAGCTATTCGTTTAGGATGATACCTATTTATAGGCTATAGGCATGGAATCCTTCTGAAGGGTTCTAGACAACAAAAATCGACAGTTTAAGGCCAATTTTGTAATCGTTTTATTCTGCTTGATGTTGTCGTACTCTATTCTGTTTCTGAAAAAGAATTTCTATACGTTGTCCAAAAATTAAGTATAAAATTTCAAATTGCAGATGATAAGTTATAGGCAACTTAATGTTTGAAAAGTTCCTAACTGTTACATATTTATATGAAAGAAAGAGAACATTATAATAGTGGCACTCCTGTTTGAATAAAACCCTAAGCGTTTGTTTACATATTTTGCTGGTAATTTTTTACTACTAACCCTGAACTTCGATATTTTATATTTCTTTGAAGATTGTAAAATCCTTTTCGAATCAATTTTCTGTTGAATACAATAAAGAATTTAAATTTTGGGGTCTTAGTAGGGGAACTATTTATCGTTGCGTAGGTTAGCTGCATTTCTGTCATTTGAAATTTTATACTTAGTTTTTGGGCGGAGTATCGTCCATTGTGTACAGTCCTCAACACTTGTAGCTATTTGTGAACACAGTTCCGTAGTTCAAATGTGTGCAACGTTGCCATATCGAATTAAACCTTCGATTGCCAAACAATCCAACAGGAAATGTACAAATTTTAAAGCAAACAATTTAATATCAAACGATTTTATTACAGTTTAAATTACTGTAGTAATGGATCTGTTTTACTCCAGAACCAACAAATATCACTTCAGAGTTATTATTATTTCTTATTATTATTATTTTAATATATAGATAATAATTACAATGAAAACAAGTGTTTCTTTTAACAAATAGTTTTGCGTAACAACTTCAAAATTGATGTTGTACAACAGGCCCTACAGGAATAAAATCACAGATATATTGATTATTATTAATAATATACATTAACACACAAAAATAACTAGTTGACTTGATAATTTAAAATAAGAAAAACAAAAAAAAAATATGACATGTTCCTATGATACAATTATTTCACAATTATCACAACATTCTTAATATTATTATATTTATTTTAAAAAAGTAGAATAAATCTACGAGATAATAAGGAAGAGACTGCCCATAAAAGTGCGCATATTAAATCTAATAATTATGATATTTTTGTCCTTTAAATTAAATGCTACATCGATCAGTAGACAAAATTACTTTCAGCTAATAAACTAAGAGTAATAATATCTATGGATAAATGTCCATTAACGAACAAAAAATTATATATAATAACAGTCATTATGACACAACATCAATCTCTCTAGGTGAGGCTAGAGCCGGTGGCACCACTTGCGCTATAATCTTATGTTGTGGGGAATTTCCTAAAGGTTGTCGCAATCTAATTTCTGCATTCTCTTTTGCTTCTAACGTCGCCTGACGAATCGCCTCTTTATAAGGCCCACGTTTCTTTTTATTATACCGTATCTAATAAAATAAATTACATCAAATCATTTTCTGCATAATAATTCGTAATACCTTAAAATTCTCTAGGTACGGACTAAGTTGATCACATTGCATCAATGATGATGTTGATGAACCATACCAAGCTACATGAGCCTGTGGACCTTGTCCACTACAATTTGTAATAGTTAGCACTTTACCGGGCCACCAGGGGAAACCGTGAATTTTACCCCATACTACATCACCCACCAACATCCGACCACCTAAAAAAATCTATGGGTAACAGAAATCGTATATTTGTTATGGAGAATATCACCGTCTGCTGTAGGTGCACTTGATAATGTTTGCGAATTGATCCGTAACATTAATGGAGAATTTGGTGGTGGGAAATCGGGTACTTGTTCACTATGCTCATCACTACTTGACGTATCTTCTGTTTTATTCGATTGTGTTGTTGTTGCAGGAAATGTAGCATAAGTGTTGTTGAGTCGTTTCAAATTAATTGATAATTTCTGGGTGACGTGCTGTTCTTTCGTGTCCTCTTGAGTTGAACTTACCTATAAAGCACAATAATTAATCTCATATAGTTTAAAATTCATAAATCAAATACTTCGGTATCTTTATGTTTTTTATCGCGATCATCTTTATGTTTCTTTTTATGTTTAACTTTATGTTTACGTCGTCTAGGAACTTTTAAATCGTATGTGGAAGCACACATGTATCTCGGTGAATTATTACCCAAACCATGTCTGGGTGATGCACTACCAACGGTATACCGTGGCGATGAACCACCGATCGTATACCGTGGTGAATTACTATTCAATAATGGCGAACTATTTGGAAGAAATACTTTACGACGAGCCTCTTTTTTTGCTCGTTTCAATGCTCTTCTTGCCGCTTTATCATCAATTTGTTTCTCATTATTATCGTCATTATTATCCTTGTCGATTTCGTTATTTTCTTCAGTATTATTATTCACCAGTGCCGGTATTTTAAGTACAGTTCCTTCACCCTGTGGTCCATACGAGATTTTGATTGTTCTCGTATTCGTTGTGGATAAATTACTGATTTGAGGGTCATCTAATTGTTGTTGGTTCTTATTACAATTCTCTTCAAAAACGCTCTCATCCCACAGATCTTCCATTGAACCGATACTGCGTTTTTTGCGTAATATACGTTTGGCTGATTTATTCGATTGTGGTATTGTTAGATCGTCCGGATTCGAACTCTCATCAGAATGTTCAATGGAATGTTTCTTATTGTTATTATCCTGTTGGGTGTTCTCTTTATTTAAATTCGTTACAATTAGAGCTTTCTTTTGTTCATCATTGATACGATTCGTATTTGTATTATTTAATATTGATAGTTCCTCCTCCGGTGTGAGACGTGTTAGTTTTGGTACTAAAGTAGCTTCACCTAATTTCTTCCTATTGTTCAATTCACTATAAACAGACCTAGTTATTGGAGCATTTAGACTACGTTTAACAGCCGGCTGGTGTATCGTATTTGTTGTGGTTGTTGGTAATGTTTCAGAAGTCTTACGTTTCCTTGATACATTCTCGGAATTCTCCGTACAGATACCTTTACATTTTGAACACAATACTTGGCGTGGCCTTAATCTAACAGTCATTTTATTATTCTTATATTTACTAGAGATTTGAACGTTCTTCTTTTTTGTTAAACTCGGATCTGTGTACGCATATCTTTGGTTGACTGTATATAATTGATCATCATTTGGTTTAGTTGTGGGATTTTTGAATGCCGGATTCAATTGCTGTATCCCATATGGTAAATTTCTGTAAATTTGTGTTAATATAGATGTATGCCTCTCCACCATCGGTACAATATGTCTCACCTTTTTGTCGAGTCCAGTAGGACCCCTTTGAAAATCTGCACACCGTACTCGTAGGTGACGACTAAGATGTCTGGTAATGCTTCATCGACAAATACTGATATTCTTGTGCTTTTCAATAATTCTATATTTTTCACAATTCTATCATCCGCCATATTCTCCATCTAGTGTACAAGTTCTTCAAATAAAAGGTAGGACAATTTTTTTCGGGTATCTTTGACTTATGTAAGCTTTAAATTAAAAATTTGTTTCTATTTACAAAGTTATTATAGGGCTTAATTACTCGTTGTATATTAAACTGAACACTTGCTTATACATAGGAACAATTCCTTTTATTATTAAAAATAAATCACACATTTTAACTATACAATGACTTTTTTTCTGTCTTGACCAGTGTTGCCAGATATATCTCCTTAGGAATCATGAAAATCATCTACAAATTCAGTGAATTTCTAAAGAAATATAAACAATTTAAAGGCTATTTCGGAATTTAATTGAAAATTTTACAAAGTTTCTCAATCGATCAAGGCTAAAAATTTGAAAAATCGGCTAATCGAGAGTATTTTTTTTACAAAAAAGGCGTCGACATGTAAAGCTGAGCTTACATTGTCGCGTTTGTCGTGCTTTACTGTCAGCCTATTAGCGTAGATTGGGTATCTTACAATTTTTGAATTAGGAAACATAGCATAAAAAATTCACGTTCCTCGAGAAATTATTAGCCAAGTTTCGTTGTACACCAAATAGTTGTAAAGTAAATTTTCCCTTTTGTAATTTGTAATAATACTGTATTTTGGTTCAGAATATTCAAAAATATAATTTGAAGAATTTCCACTTATTTTTACTTCTAAATATTATAATAATTGCTGCCAAAAACATTAACTAAAGCTTTTGAATTTAATCTTCTTTTGCAAGATGTTGCATTTTTTTACAAAGAAATGTTTAGGGTTGCTAATTTTGGCGTCACATTTGATTTTATTGTCGAAAGAGGGAACTTACTCTTTCAAACGAGGTCAAATATGTCATAACATAGGAAAAAATAGACAAGAATCCTTGTAGGTAAAAGAAAAAAGAATTATAGTATACTATATTCACCGACCACAGGGTTCCTAAAGTTAACAAATGTTAAAATAAGTACGTACTCAAGGGTACCAACTTAAATCTAGAGAGCCTTTGGTCGATGAATTATGTATAGTTTCAAATAGGGACCATAGAACAAATGTAAAATAGTTTTTAGACTTTTTTTGCCGAGAAGCTATTTTGACTTTCATAATAGCCGAATTTGGTTGACAAAAAGCTGAAAAGTGCCCTGTTGCGTTAACAATAATGATTATTGATTACTGTAGATGTAGAACAAGTTTTGCGCATAAAATTTAGCTCTTTACATTTTAAAGTCACTTTTTAACTCTTACAGACACAGTAAATTCAGTTGTTTTCAAGTCTAACCTGCACACGAAATATAAGTTCACAATAATGTTTTTATTTTTTTTTATTGATTTTAAAAAATAAGGCGACAAGTTTGAACAAGCATAAACTTGATAAATACTATAAGTCATCATTTAAATTAGGTGATACGTTCGCTGAGCGCCCATACAGCATGGAGTAAACATATAAATATATATTTTCATGGTACATTTTAAGTACCACCGTGCCGAATACGATGCAATAAATGTGGTACTTAACTTGTACCACTAAGCCTGTAAGAGTTAAATAGTTCCACCAACTCATTAAGGCTGAATTTGACTTCTACAAGCTAAATTTCATAAACAAACCAATATACAATATATTTTAATAGTATAAAAGTCTAGAAAGTTCTAAAACAACAAGTAAAAGTTTAATTATCATATGCAATATTTTCAAGCGTTTTTAAGTGGCTTACAAAACTTAAGTCTGTTTTAAGATCACATTTCAAATAAAAACTACATCATATAATTGTCAAAAATTATGCGCAAAGAATGATTTGTAGTGGAAGAAATATAGTTATAGAACGGATTATTCTATTATTTCATTACTTGTTGGAATAGAATCTGTATTAGTAGATGGTAAGAAAAACCTACAAATTTATTGGAAATGTTGTATATGTGACAACAATGCTTGAAATTTCTTTAAATCCACAAAGATGGTGATTGATCTTAGGGTTTTTCAATGTCACTAATTTTATTATGGGCGACACTGTATTTTAAGCGCCACATTTAAATAACGCTTAAAGTTTGTTTATCAAAATATTACTTAAATCTTGATAATATACCAAATTTATCTAGGATTTTTAATATTAAATCAAATTCTACTGTATTTATTGTATACTTGAAATATAATTTAATCATTTTATCCATGCGATAAATTATTTAAATTAATACGTAGAAATTTGATACAATTGAGTGGTAAAAACACATTATTTTCTCTACAATTCCGATCGAAATTGTGCGCTAAAAAAAACCGTACAAGGCCACTTTTGATTATAAAATCCCAAAAAAAAGCAGTGGGAGTGTAGAATTCAGAGGGAGATCATAGCCAACTAGACTGATTCAACTGTCCAAATTTCTAACCTTTCCCCTCTGGATTTCCCTATAATTAGTACAAATTAATTGTGCAGTCACAAATAATTCATTATTCCAAATTATGTATAAAAATTAAAATTGAGTGAAAGTGTTATTACAACGATCATTACCCTCTTACACCTGGTGGCGTTTGGCAGTTGTTTTAAAGCGACTAGATTTTGGTAATTACAGCTTTTCAAAAATTAAAAAAAAATTGATTTTTCCGAAAATATAAGCTTTTTGATAAAAATTCACGTATTTTGTCTATACGGCAAGGGAGATGTCAGAGTTTCTGTACTTTGGCTTTTAAATCTATATGTTTACAGTATGTTACATCATAAAATTCTATTTTATCTGTTATTATTTGATATTTATGCAAACAAAATTGATTTATTTATAATTATTTAGTTTTCATTGGTGTTTATGGTTTTTGTTAGGTTAAAACCATGCCAGAACGTTTGAAAATCGATGAACCATTATGGGATCAAAGTACCTTCGTTGGTCGTTTCAAACACTTCCTATGGGTGACCGATCCACGTACATGTTTAGTTAGTGAATCTGAATTGGATAATGCCAAAGTCTTAATCGATCAATACCGAAAAGGCCTAGAACCACCAGGTACATCAATTGAGCAGGTGATCTATGCAAAGAAATTGTACGAGAGTGCTTTCCATCCTGATAGTGGTGAGAAACAGAATGTTTTCGGTAGGATGTCGTTTCAGGTACCTGGTGGTATGGCTATAACTGGTGCCATGTTGCAATGGTATCGGTAAGTGATCTAAACGAATCGAATTTTGTTGGTTATTAGTATTGTTATTGTTTTTTTTTTGTAGTACAGCCCCAGCTGTAGTGTTTTGGCAATGGGTCAATCAATCGTTTAATGCTTTAGTCAATTATACGAATCGTAATGCAAAATCACCAACAACGACAACTCAATTGATTGTTGCTTATGTGTCGGCAACTGGTTCCGCTATGTTGACAGCCGTTGGATGTAAATCTTATTGGACGAAGAGGGCCAGTCCTTTTGTTCAAGTAAATATGATATACTTTACAAGATCCGTCAAATACTCATCTTTCATCCCTATACGATTCTTTGTAATTAGCTTGATGTTGAGCTAAAACTCAACACTTTTATCTTGTTTGCCTCGTGTTGTGATAGTAATTTGATTGATAGGGCTGCAGTTTCCTCTAAGTCGTGTTTTTGATTGTTAGGGCTTTACCGGACTATATCATATGCTGGTAATATTAATAGAGAATTTGGTGGGAAATCGGGTAATTGTTCACTATGCTCATCACTACTTGACGTATATTCTTTTTTATTCGATTGTGTTGTAGAGAACGAAGCATTAGAGTTGTTGAGTTGTTTCAAATTTCAAATTCTGGATGATGTCCTCTTGAGTTGAACTTACCTATAAAACCCAATGATTAATCTCATATAGCTTAAAATTCGTAAATCAAATACTTCGGTATCTTTATGTTTCTTATCGCGATCATCTTTATGTTTCTTTTTATGTTTAACTTTATGTTTACGTCGTCTAGGAACTTTTAAATCGTATGTGGAAGTATACATGTATCTCGGTGAATTATTACCCAAACCATGTCTGGGTGATGCACTACCAACGGTATACCGTGGCGATGAACCACCGATCATATACCGTGGTGAATTACTATTCAATAATGGCGAACTATTTGGAAGAAATACTTGTCGGCGAGCCTTTTTTAACTTCAATGCTCTTCTTACCGCTTTACCATCAATTTGTTTCTCAATATTATCGTCATTATTATCCTTGTCGATTTCTTTATTTTCTTCAGTATTATTATTCACCAATGCAGGTATTTTAAGCACAGTTCCTTCACCCTGTGTTCCATACGAGATTTTGATTGTTCTCGTATTCGTTGTGAATAAATTACTGATTTAAGGGTCATCTAATTGTTGTTGATTCTTATTACAATTCTCTTCAAAAACGCTCTCATCCCACAGATCTTCCATTGAACCGATACTGCGTTTTTTGCGTAATATACGTTTGGCTGATTTATTCGATTGTGGTATTGTTAGATCGTCCGGATTCGAACTCTCATCAGAATGTTCAATGGAATGGTTCTTATTGTTATTATCCTGTTGGGTGTTCTCTTTATTTAAATTCGTTACAATTAGAGCTTTCTTTTGTTCATCATTGATACGATTCGTATTTGTATTATTTAATATTGATAGCACTTCCTCCGGTGTGAGACGTGTTAATTTTGGTACTAAAGTAGCTTCGCCTAATTTCTTCCTATTGTTCAATTCACTATAAACGGACCTAGTTATTGGAGCATTTAGACTACGTTTAACAGCCGGCTGGTGTATCGTATTTGTTGTGAAGTTGTTGGTAGTGTTTCATAAGTTTTCGAATTCTTATCACAATATTCAATAGAATGTTTCTTATTGTTATTATTCAGTTGCGTATTTTCTTTATTTAAATTCGTTGTAATTAAAGTTTTTCTCTGTTTGTATTGATAATCTCTCCTTTGTTGTTAAAAGTGTAGCTCCACCTAATTTCTTTTTATTGTGCTAGTCATTATAAGCCTGGTTATTGGGGAATTTATACTGCTTGTATAGTAGGTAAGGTAAAGTGGCCCACCATTAAATAATAAAATTTAACGCCAAATTATGACAATAGGGCTTGTGGGTCACGGTGTTGATATAGAGATTTACAACTTCTCTACCCAAAAGATTTATAATAAGTAAAGAGATTTTCAAAATATGTCGACAAGGGTTTTTTTTACTTAAAATTGTTACAAGAAAATAAACGGAAATATCCAATATTTATTATAGAAAATTGAAACTTATGTACAGAAATTAAATTACAACCCTCTACCTACCTAAAGGTAAAGGGTTTCCCCAGAACTGTCTCCTAAAGTAATTTCAATAAGTTTGCCCCTTGTTCAACAGTCACTTATTTAGTAAGTCTCTTTGCTATTATAAATCTTCTGCCTAGAGAAGTTGTAAATTTCTCTAACACCGTGACCCACAAGCCCTATTGTCATAATTTGGCGTTAAATTTTATTATTTTATGGTGGGCCACTTTATCGTGGTCCTACTGTACGTACTGCTTCAGAATTGATTCGAATTCTGTATACAAATTTTGTAGTACCAGCTTTCGTACTAAAGTAATATCTTCAAAATTTTTCTTATTGTTGAAATTACGATAAATTCTATTAATTAATTAACAGTTTAGAACTTCAAAATCTCCCTTTTGAGGTGGAACACTGTTAATTCATTGTTTTTTGTATTTGTGAGAAATCATACGATTTGGACCATAATCCAGCTTGGATATTCTCCAAAAAAAATTAGAAAAATAGACTTTTAATTTTTTAAATTCGACGAAATTTCAAAATCTGTTTATTATTAAATTTTACAGCCACGTGCAAGCTGTTCGAATCAAATTCTAATATTTTAGCATCAGTATTACGTAATTCGAAAAAAAAATTGATGAGTTTATGTTTATCAATTAAACTATGATCGAATATTATCAAAATTTTGTTGAACAAAGGTTAAGAATGATTTTCTTAAGAATGCAAGAGCGTGTTCTAATATTAAACTCATATAATTTTCTGATAACAGATAATTTCAACAATTTTTGGTGTAATATTGTTACAGCACTATGAACAGTAAAATTAGCTGCAAGAACTGTTTTTTTTTTGCAATCCTATTGTTACTGTAAATTTTGTTGCATTATAATTGAGTGCACACAAAGTAATTACATTTTACGTCAATTGGATTAGATTACGTAAATCAATCACTTGTTTGAATCGTTCTATTAATTTATGTACACATTAATGAAGGAAACATATATCTAATTTAAAAAACAATGATTGCCTGCACTCTATGAACGTCCTGTATTTCCATTGAGATCTACCTGGAGATTTTAACAATTTCTTGGAAAAAATACCGATTCGGCGACAGGTACCAATATTTAACGTGACCAAACTACCAATTCTTCCTTTTTGACGGACTCCTTCGTTTTAACATTTTCAATTTAAAATTCACTGCTATTCAAATTTTAGAGATATGTGCCATTTGCGGCTGTCGCTGCAGCTAATTGTGTTAATATACCGTTGATGCGACAAAACGAATTAATTTACGGTATTGATTGTTCTGATGAGAATGGTAATATTATTGGACAATCGAAATTAGCTGCCGTTAAGGGTATCACACAAGTTATTATATCACGGATTACGATGTGTGCACCCGGTATGTTAATTCTGCCGGTAATTATGGAACGTTTAGAGAAATACCGATGGATGCAGCGGATTAAAGTGTTACATGGACCGATACAAGTTTTAGGTGTTGGATGTTTGTAAGTTAAATCATTTTTTTTTAATAGAAGAAAATTTAATTAAACGATAACAATAACTTGCAGCTTATCATTCATGGTACCAGCAGCTTGTGGGCTATTCCCGCAGAGATGGTAAGTTATACTTAACAATAAGTCAAGCACTCACGCCCTTTTTATTGAAATGAGACAGAGAAAAAATAAGTTATTCTAAGCCCTTGCTGTCACATACTCAATTTGTTCTGTTTTATAGTTTTATAAACTTTACTGTCTTTGTCTGACATATTTAACCGTTCTTAAGGTGCAAAAAATTGAGTGCACAGTAAAATAAAAAAACTCACAACTCAGAAATTAAAAAAAATCTTGTACTTCGCTACAATGATCCTCTGAACTGGCTTATAATTACGCGAATAAATTGCTTTGTTTTACAGTGCCATAAAGACATCGACCATTGCTTGGCTAGAACCGGAACAATTCGAAAAAATGAAACAAAATCGCAAAGGAGAACTGCCACAATACGTCTATTTCAATAAAGGTCTTTAAAGACAATAATTTGACGGTAGTCTAAATAGTTGACAAATGTTTGGAGTATACTTAGAATTGTTTGTGTTAAAAACCAATCAAGCAAAGAATCTGGTTCAGGTAATGATTTTTTAGCAATATTATTTTTATATTTATTATTATTTAATTATCAAAGCAATAATTTATTGTTGTTTACTTTTATTGTTACTCGTTTATAAATTGTTGACAAAATTCAGTCTTTTACAATTAATTTTCAATAATTATCGAATAAATCTGTAATAACATTAAAAAAAAATCATCAAAATAGATCCAAAAAACCAATAAAATTCAATTAATAAAATATACATTTAAGAAAAAAAAACTCCATAAAAAACACAAAATGGCATTATTTCTCATTTCCTTATAATCGGTTTGAAATTACTCGATTCTAATAATAATGAGGCGTCACACATCATTCGAGCATTACTCCGGACCAAAAAATTCAAATGATTCTCCTCATAGACGGTTAATTGGATACGTGCACACACTAAACCATGTAATACTGTAGCGCGTTGTAGATCCAACCAACGTTGTAATGCTAATTCACGATCATTAATTGTATTACCAAGTAGTACATCAGATGGTCCCCATAAATAAAATTCCAATATCGATTTAACTTGCGTTAATGTGATTGATTTTTCATTGTTCAATAATGATTGTAATAATGCTGTAATTTGTGGTATTGTCGGGAATAGCATTAATGCTTTATAAGCACATCTGCACAATGTGCCGTATTTGTCTTGTGATGCTTTCAATGCTGTCTCTTCACCCAATCTAGAAAGTAATATATGACTCATTATAACTGATTGTAATTTGTTTGTGTTAATTTTCATAATATTCATTTTAATTTTTATATTGTTAATTGGAAAACGAAATTTGAAAGACACGTTTACCAAAAATAAAAAATTCGAAAGGTTAAATTATGCAATTGATGTGTCATCGTTAACCTTTAACACAACGAAAATCAAATACAATTCTTCTTATTTGGTTCGGTCTGCCGTCTGTTTTATTTATTTCACTTTTTTAATTTTATTTGTTGTCTATTTTTAAACAAAGACCCGTTTGCAGACATAATCATCCTATTATTGTGTAGTCAACCGTTGACAATAAAATTAATTGAAAGGAGTGGTTTAATTATTATAAAATAATTTATGATGAACTTACCCTTGTAGAACATATAATTTCTGATGTGTACCTTTATCCATTTCTTTACATAATATAAAACTATTCAATGATAATGATAATTCTTCAATACCTTGAGCTTGTAGGATTTTCAATGCATTAATTAATTGCAACATTATAAAACATGTTTCTTTGGCTATTTCGTCGATTGTTTGTGAGTTTTTATGTAATAATTCACTGTATGTTTCGAGTGTGTTGACTTGGAACCATGGACAGACGGAAATTGTTGCTAAAATACAAAAGAATTAATTATTGTTTGTTTTTATCGTTATTTCAATCTCAAATAGTTCCGATGGTGATTTCTGATAAATTAGTGCCATAAAAAGGATTGAAAAAATTTATTATAAAGTTGAAGGACTGCAAAGCAGTATAAAACTTGTCTTTAGGTAGATTTGTTTGACTACTCTTTATGCCTTGGTGTTAAGTTGCATTGTCAATATGATGCTGCCTAGCGGCGTCGTCTTATCATTCCTCGTTGCTACGACTTGACGTGATATTTGGCCTTCACCACTTTAGGATATTTTTTTGTTTACCGCCAGAAGTCCCAGCACGACCTGTCAATGCGACACATCCTCAGGCACAGCCTGGCAGTATCGCTAGTACTAGTTTTAGGATATTTTTAGCCCTTGTAAAAATTCACTATGTGACCTTTTACAACTCACTATAATGCAGTACCCAGGCGTTTTCGCTACATTCAGCTGTCATATGACTGAAAAAGGTCCAAACAATTGCCTAAATAGCACTGAAGGGCCCACAATGGTAACGGCAAGTTTTAGGAAAATCATTTTGTAACTAAAGAACAAGCACGCTTGGTAACTTACTTGCTACAAAAATTTTGGGTAAAATTGACCTTCCCTTTTCAAACCCCAAACGAAAAGTTCGATTATGAAACAAAAAGTTGAGATCTGGAAAGGTGTGCTTTTTGTGCGGCTACATTATGGTAGAAAGGCTTCTCGCTTACCTTGAATTTGATTGTCATCATTGCTCCCCAAATACTTTTTCGGTATCAAATCACTGAATTCAGTAACCGAAATTAAACTAAACGTTCCCAATGATATTGGACTCGTTGGTACTGCACTAGCATGGACGGCTAATGTAACATGTTGCATATTCCATAAAGCCTGATGAAACGTTCGACAACCAATCCGTATTGGTTGTGATGTTGATTTTATTGCAAAATCACACCATCGCAAATTGGATAATGTTTTTAAACCACGCAACGCTGGCTGTAGATGATTGTTCTGTTGTATCTAAATTAGAAAAGAAAAACACGAAATTTTAGACATAATTAAATTAAATTTGATGATAGATTACATTCTCTAACACTTGCGCTAAAGCCTCATGATTGGCCGCTATTACAGCTCCGTAATTATCTTCGAGGTTCTTATGAACAATACTACGACCTTTACGTGATCGCAACTTGTGTATACGACCATTATTTGGATTCCAATCATCATCATCAGCTACCTGGTAATTTAGGAGAAAAACATACAAATATAATTGAATTTTTATCAAAAAAACAAAATAATTACTTCTGATTCGCTACCGTAGAAACTGTATGGTGAATAAATTTCAGATTCAGTTTCACTACCACAATACGTAAGCGACACAGATCTTGGAATGCTATATTTGAAGTACTCCCCAGTTACATCAATACTACTTTCAGATCGTTTATTTAGTCTAACAGTTTTCGATGTTGGACTATTCTTATTTGGACTAGAATCGGAATCTGGTGAACTTGATCGGCCACTATTTATATAATCATAAACATTCTCCTTATCATCGTAATTCACAGTTTGTTTCTGTTGTTGTTGTTGTTCTTGTTGTTGCTGTTGTTGAGCTTCACGTTCCCTCATACTAGCCGTCCGTTGTGGTTTATTTGGTACAAGAGCCGACCGTACCTCACCAATATTAGCATAGATAGTTTCCTGTTTCTTCAATTTCTGTTGCCTGTTCAAACTATTATTATCAATACTACGTGGCGGCGGTGGTGGTTTCTGTTTCTGAACATTCAACGGTTCATAATCACTATTAATCAACGGTAAAGCTGGTGGTGGTGATGGTAGTTCGGATTTATAATTGCAATTTTGATAATTTTCATTGTTTGATTTCGGTACAACTTGAACTTGGGCCCCATTCAATTCACACGGATGCACGATTACAAGTTTCGGTTTCGGTAATGGTGGCAAACCACCACCACATCCACCATCGGTGATATTGAACGGTATCACTTCTTTATGTAGATCTTTACTAGAACCCATACGTAAGAATCGTTTTAATGAGAAACGTGTCTTTGTTTTATCTTTACGTTTCTCATCCCCACAACCGATTTCGAGATTATCGGTGGAAATCGATAGGATTTTTCTCGGTATAATTTCTGATTGTTGTGATTTACGTCTGTGCTCTTGTAGTTTTGGACTACACGAACCGGCACGTTCGATTATCTCAATATCACGATCGGTCTCATCAACTGATGGTGGTGGTTTGGGGGCGCGTCGTTTATTCACCACCACCGTTTTCGATAACATCTCCACATCTTGTTGGGTTGATTTCATTTTATTATCATCTTTAATATCGGTTTTACGTAGTGATAATGGGAATTCTTTAACAGGTTTTATCGGTAATTTCGGCTTATCGTAAACCTGTTCATTACTGTTGTTAGTATTGTGGAGGAATGAGGTTTGCACTTCCATAGGCGGTGGCGGTGTTAACGGTAATGCTGGCGGTTCAGTTAGAGAATCTTCATCGGCACGACCGTCAGGTTCACCAGCCTGTTCACGACTATGCGGACAGATCGGGTCGTCTTTCTTGATTTCTTCATTTTTATTATCCACAATCACATCTTTATTACTATTGTTAGTATTATTATTATTATTATTATTATTACTTTCTTCGCTTGGTTCTTTTGTGGTTTTCTTTAAATTCTCAACAACTTCTTTACGTATATTCTTGGTGACTTTTAATTCGATTTTAGCAGTGGATGTTTGATAGATGATCGGCTTGTCTTTATCTTTCTTTAAAGCCGGTGTTCGTGTTAGATTCGTTTTACGTTCATTAATTTTCTTCTCGTCTTCTTGTTCTTTATTAAAATCGTTAAATATCGGTTTCTTTTTCGTTATGATTTGAATTGGATTTTTACTATTTTCTAAGGTTTCACTAATCTCATCTAACAACGATTTTTCCTCTTTATTACTATCATTCTTGTCGTTATTCTTAATATACGATGTTAGAACAACACTCGGTTTTGTATCATTGTTGAATTCTTTGTTATTTTTGATTGTCGAAACCTTTGGAAATCGTCGTGTTGTTTGATCCACATCCTGTCCAAATGGTGTAATCGATACAACCAACGTTTGTTTTTTACCATTCGCATCAATCAACGGTTTCCCTAATAATAAAGGTGTTGTTGTTGTTGTTGTTGTAGTCTTTGTTATTTCAACAACCTCATGCTTCAAATTCATTGTATTGAAATCCGTGTTTTGTTTTGTAATACGTTTTAATTCTTTATCGATTCCATCATCAACTTCGGTTATATCTTCATCGCTGATTTCATGGTCGTTTTCATCATTATCACAAAAATCATCATCGTCCTCATCATCCCAATCTTCACCACCATAACCGATAATCTCAACTAAATCCTTCTTAAAATCAACCGTTTGTTTTGGTTTGATTTTTTTCGCATTTTTGATAATACCTTCAATACAATCATTCGAGATTAATTGTATCGGTTTCGGTTTTGGTTTGTCGGTATGTTCATCTTTTGATTTGAAACAATTCGAACACAACTCCTTCTTCCAAGCGTTTTGGACGAAATTTTGGCAAATCGTCGGCGACATCTCCGTGAAAACCAATCTAGATTAGGACAAAATCATTGGAAATTAAATTGGCTTTCTTTACAACAATTTAATTGAGATAATGATTGGTTTCGTAACCCACTAAGACGAATGACCAGACTATAAAAGGTTGATCAAAATAAACAACTGTAAGGCAAAAGAATGCGGTATGACCTAACACTAGCGGCAATTTATTTCATTTTAACCATACATACATAAAATAAAAGACTTGAGATGAATATAAATACGGGAAATCGAGTGTTGAAGAAAGCACCTTTCACATTTTATATTGATACGATTGTTTGTTTTATATGGGAAGATCCACGGTTTTCTCTGTATTTTCAACAAAGGTCAATGATATTATAAGAGTGTAATGCTAATAATATTAACAACAATAACAATTATAACACGATTTACAGTCAATAGTTGAATTAAAAACTGAAAGTTTCATGAGACTTCTTGGTGAATGTGCAAATTGTTAATTTCCAGCATTTTAAATTATTAGAAATCGCGCAATTAGAAAAAATGTTTAATATTCTTCAAACAACTAACCAGATGTTTGAATTTTTTTTTTAGGGGCAAAGATGAAAGTGAATGTTGTTATGCATTACTAATTCGCTTGATTTGATGGATTTTTTTCCGATCGGTTTGTTTTTTTTTTAGTGAAATTCACAGCTAAAATTGGTCAAAATTAAATTATTTGTTATTTAGGTCGATTGAGAAATCTTCGAGATTCCTCTTTTTCAATTTACCAGGCATTTTTCCGCTTAAAAACTTATAGAACATTTAGAACGTGATATAACAATAAACAATATTACAATTAGAAAATGAAACGGATATTACAATCGGTCTTTAAAATGGTATAGAAAAGTGAAAGAGTAATATTAGGCTTTCCTGGAACGATTAATTTTCAACAATGACTATTTTAGATTTTCTAGAATGATAATTCACTGGTTGGTAGAGAGGAAAATCGGCTTTATATAAGATTTACATAATTCTACGAAATTACAGCTGTCATGGGGTGAAGTTTACTCAAAGAATTTTATCTACACCGTCCTTAGATTTCTATTTACTTAATGCTCAATCCAAATGGACTACGATCCAATTTTGTTGAGTCGTACACCGTTGTCTTTTGACCTCTTTTTACGAAGGATTGAATATTTTAAGAACTTGTGAATTCTAGCGCTGAGCAAAAAAGACGCGAATTGTTTTATCAGTTTTTTTACTTTATCAGTAAACGATACAAGACGTCCCCTTGCACAGACCCTTCACCGTATCCGGTGGCTGTGGGGCTAAAAACTTCCCAAAACTTTGTTTTTTTGTCACCAATGTCCAAATTGCTAGGCGTTTAATTAAAGTTTTTACTACATATTTGTTCTTTTCTACTTTCCAGCGATTGTCACTCCTATTTATTTTACAGAGATTTAAAATAAATATTAACATTATCGTGACAAAATTCACATATTAATTCTAAACATAAAAGTAAAACAAACGTTTGTATAGAGTAAATATAACCGTTTAACCGATTTTTTAGCATAAAAAAGTCTCCTTCACTCAGGATTTTAAAACCCCATTATTGAGAAATCATGTTTTTAGCCCTTGTTAGACAAAAGCTTTGGTCACGAAATATTCACATCAATACTAATTTCTGATTTATCTATTTTTATTTTAAAGCAATTCGAATTTTTTTGACTTGTGATAACGCAACAAAGAAAGGTACGCACAATTATTTAACACCCTTCTCTACGCATGTTAATTCTAAACGTTGACGTGTTAAGATCTGTTTTAAAAATTCGTTAAATTATTGTAGTGTGATAGTGTAAAGTAAATATTTAGTGTATGGATTGGTGCGAAATATCTAACGAAGGCGACAATTGCAGATTCTACTGAGAAAAAGGTAATGCTTAATTTAAATAATTTTCACTGCATAACAATAATGCGTTAAGCACAGAAAAAGATACTTTCAAAAAGTGTTTTGCAAAACTTATATAGTTCACTTGTCTATTGAAATTATTGTTTGCACGCTAGGTGATTGAATAGTAAATATTTCCGTATCTACATTAAAATATTTTCCGGAAAAAGCTACTTACTACTGGAGTTGTAATACAAAAATCTTATTGGAATGTATTTAATAGTCATTAATGTTTTTTGTTTAAATCATTACGTTGTTATGCAATTCCTTCATAAATATCTTTACTATTCATTTATCGTAATTCCATGTTATTTACACTTTAATTAAAGTATACCAAGGGATATGCGTTTCAAGCTCTTCAAACGCTAAATGCAGTAACATTAAACGGGATTATTTTTATATTTAACCAATTTAAATAGGTGGAACAGGACAGTTGTTTGAGATGAGTAACATTACTCTGCACTTGATTCTATTTGTTTTGTCATTCAAAAGTCATGCAAAGTCGTTTACCTTTTGCTCTTTCATTATCGCACAATCTGGTGCCCAATTTCTGTAATAGTTTCCAAAATTGCTATTGACATTACAACAATGACAATAGAGATTTTGGCTTCATCTTTGTCTGACTTATGCTTATACACATGTTCTACAGACTGGAATTATAGCTTTTTGGGGCCGGTCAGGTTTACTTTTCCCTGTTAGAAATTCTCAAACCCGTTCTTAGAACAGTTGTCAATTTCTGCCACATGTTGAGTAGAATTTTATTATTTGTTGAAATCTTTGATGTGTAATTTCGGCATAAATGTGTTAACTATTTGTTTATCGGTTTTGCTTAAGTAATTTGTTTAGTAGGAAATATAAGTTGATTCATCGGGAAGCGCATTATTTTTCGGAAAACTCCATTTATGTGCAAAAACACCGTCGTCGGACTTTGCTATTATTTGTGCGTTGTTTTACAAAAGTTGATTACTCAAAATTAAACTTTGATCGTTTGAAATGTAAGAATGGAAATCAATTAGTAAGGGACGCAGTCGAATGAATTTCCACTAATTAAAATCGCTACATTAACAAACTGTGCCGATTATATAAACTTGAATTTTAAACAATATTTAAATGGAAAACAGTTAATTAAAATTGATTATAATTACATTGTTATAATAATAATTAGACCATGATGGTTTCCGAAACGTACACAAGATATGATTCAACTTTTTCCACTAAATTGAAATATTCTCTGATGATCAATAGTTTATATAATTATATTGCTAAAATATAAATATTGAATGAGTCAATATTACTGTAAAAACTAAACATTTTACACTAGAACTGTTTTCTCATCATAATAATCGTAAATTATTTATTTTACACAAAATTTTCACACATACAACTGTTATTTTTAATAAAAGTTAATTGGAAATTAACTGGCAGAAAGAAGAAAAAACAGACCGGATATAAAAAAATTCCATAAAAATCCTTGAACGTATTAGAACCAGAAAGAATTTCCTGTCCTGCGACGTATCTAATTCTTTTATCAATTTTTATTATCATCACATTTTCTTATCAATAATTTGTAACGTTCAAATATTTACCATCAATCGCTCATTGGAAATTTTCTTAGAACATACATTTGTCTATATTTAGCGAGTCACAAGAGAACACTTGAATGAAATCGTGTTGTATTGTGATAAATTTAGAAATTATACCTCTTGTGTTTGCCCAACCCTTAATTATAGTACAAACCACAATTGTGGTAAATTGAGGAAAAATTACGAAAACAGTGCATAACGGGATTCAAATTCCATTTGGTGGAACGGAATTTAGACCACCGATTGTTTGAAAATCTATACACCACAACCGTATTTTTAATAGAAAACAAAATAAATATTTATTGCAATAGGTGGTATTTAATGACATTTTAATTTCCACTTAAGCTTTATAATTCTCAGCCAATAGACATCAGGTGAATGCAGAATTCCGGCCTTCATGCTGGTTGATTTTTTACAAGGAAACCGTACATGAATTACCACATATTTGCTTAAACAATAATCATTAATTTTCAAAATTTCCTGGATATGTCCTGAAAATTCGTTTAAATTTCGTGAGATCGTCACATTTAACATCTGTGCCACCGTCAGGTGTACGACAATCTTTGATTACATTTTTTTCCACAAATATTCAACAAGTAAAAGTTTTCGCTCAATAAACATCTGGAATTGTTCGTACAATTGGTGATGATTTGAACATAAAGACCCGTTAACATCAATCAAGAATTCCCAACGCATTGAGTCCAAAAATAATTGTTGTTTTTTTTCCTTCTCACAACTCTTAGAGGTGTGACCTGTTTCCCTTTGTTTTAGACAGGCTTTTATTAGAATTTTTTCTATTTGGCCTAAAGCTAACGTTCTAACATTCTAACCAGTTTTTATTTAATTCGAATCGGCGCTCCTTTAAAATTTTTATAAAAACGATATTTATAGTCGCCGGGACAAGTTGGAAATTCTATAATTTATTGGAATTTCCTTGCACAATTCAAATTATCTACAAATAGAGATTTCTCTTTTTTCCATAAGAAATTTCGAATAGAATCAAACGGTAACGATTGCAAAATTAGGAATTTTTCGCTAATGTAACTGTATTTAAAGTTCTTTCCAGTCACGTTTTGTTGATTTCGTGACTGTTAATAAAGTCGACCGAAAACGGTAAAATTTTGAAAGAATCTAAAGATGTTTTTCTAAATTTGGTAACAATTCGGTAAGGTCAAGAACAAATATTTACCTCTATTGATCTAGACACGAATCGTAAATATGTTAGGAACAATGCATTTCATTGAAGAACTGTCTTTTCTGGAGCGTCAATGGAACTTTTTTTGGATGAATTCTTCACAGGAACACAGTATACAACAACACAAATAACAAACAGATTTCGAACACATGTAGTAATAACACACATATACGCACACACACAGTACGGTCGCCGTAACACGAAAGAAATGAGAAATATGTTGAACTGTGGTGCTTTTGTTGGTTTATTATTCCTACCACTATTATTATTATTATTGGAGAGAGGAGCGCCCTAAAAATCCACTTCTCTCCATCATTAATTTATACAACATACTGTTTTCTGTTTGTTCACGAAACTTTTTACGATGACCGTGTACATTGGAGAGAAAAAAAAACCTCCCACTACTAAAGCATCTCTCTATGGTTGTGTCGGTTTTCGAAAGAGAGACTTTTTGAAAAATTCGTAAGGGTCCATTAAGAAAGTTGATTCATTGAAGGAGAGGTCGACGATTCATATGTCTATAATGTTCATTATTGTTATGAACATTTACTATAACAGATGAGTCAATTTACATTAATTATTCCAGCCTAGTTCATAAAGATACTCCTATATTATCGATAATTGTTCGAGATACATGAAGGAAAACATGATTTATTCGATCTTTCAATGCAATTCATACTACCTTGATAATTGGTATGTGTAATTGTATTTGGAAAGGTAGTAATATATAAAAATGAAAGGCTCAATTATTTGCTTAAAACATTTATAACGATATACTATAATCTATAATAGAAATTTATTAAATATTGTCAGTCATGATAACTGTAATACATGTAAATCAAATATTAATGAATCGTTAGCGATGAATGAATGAATGGCATGACACAACTAGAGCTTAGATAGTTCACAATATCACTACAAATACTATTGGTTGCCTACTAAAACTTCCTAAAAATTTAAATTTGGCTTTGTTTAGATGTTGTTTTCACGATACATGCAGGCACAGTGCAAGCAGGTTGTTTAGCGCACAAAAGCGCCTAAAGAAGGGCATGCCAAATTGAGTCTAGGAATGTGGCTTTCAATCCTGTTTTAGCTGCTAACTTACATTATGAAAAATAAAACCATCGCTGTAAAAACTTTATTTGTACTTCTGCTATATCCAATGGCTAGAGTCGGATCGATGCTAAATTGCGTCCGGGGCAAACACGAGCTCCATGTGCCCTTTTCGCTATCTGTTATCACCACTAACCGATACTGCAAATGACATCGTCAAAAAAAATATTGCAAGAGGGCAAATATGGAGCAATATGTTTTCAATGGGGGCAATAAAATTCGCAGCATCAAGGCTGAATTATTTAGATCATTTTATCAAAGTTTTGTTTACAAGAGGAAAACATTCGTTTGAAATTAAAATTTCGATTCGTTCTGAAGTTATGGGTGGTTAAGTGATGCTGTGCGTAAAACGAAGCGGTCACTCAGAAAGTCATTTACGATCTACATAATGCTAAAATTGATGATTAGTCAGCATATAATTAGTTCAAATAACTTTAGCACTGTCTTGAATTAGTTGCTTTCGGTAATTTTTTTCTTCAAACGCGTTTTTCTTGAAACGACATTTTTTGAACTTGTGTACACTTTGGTGCAAAAAGTTCTTCACTAATCGTTTTGAAAATTTTGCAGGCCGTTTTTTAGGTTCCATATGAACCTAAATCCGGAATATCATTATTCAGCGTATTACAACTTGAGAAACATAGTTTAGGGGGAAAATAAAAATTTGAGAAATTTATGTTCTAGATTTGATCATGAAAAAAATGGACCAGTCGGCACTTTTCATTTGAAATCAAAATTAAATTCGGTTTCTTAAGTAGGATAAATCTTGTATTGGCAGATATCAGAATTCTGAAGAAAAATGTATTCTTTTTCTTCTTAAAATAAATTATTTAGAGCTGATGTTTCTAGAAAGTAAAAAAATCTTCATTAGTTCAAAATTCTAAACTAGAATGTCTCCTGAATATGTCTCTAATAAATGGGCTAACTAGCCAAAGTCAAAAGTGTTTTTTTTTTAATTTCTTTAGTCATTCCTAGAATTGTCGAGGAGCAAGTTAGTCAAACATTGAAATCAAAAATATTTTGGACTTTTATCGAAACTGTTGTACAATCCTGAAACGGACTAGTCATTCATCGGGGAATAATTGCACTTCCTGGTTTGGCTATCACTTTTTAGGAAATATAATCATAACATTTCCAATTATTGTTACTAAAAACCGAAGACTATTGAATTTTTAGATCATGAAGGGCCACAATTACCATTTATTTTCGAATTATTGCCGATCTTCAATTTCTTCAAAAGTATCAATGGAGCCGTTCAAAACTTACGTCAAGCATTTTTTCATTCTTTTCAACCCTCTCCCCCCCTTTATAACTTTCTGCAACACTTTGAGTAATCCCCTTTAAAATTACGTAACAATCGACGCCCCCATCCCCCCAATAAACACGTAATTTATTTAAAAATGTAAAACAAAAACTTTATTTAAAAGGTATTGGCATAAATAAACAAACAAAAACCAAACTGATAGCTACAACACTAGAAAACAAACGAAAATACAAAAATTAAAAAAAAAACAATCACAATCCTGGGTGGTAAAATTGGCGTTATGTAACATACGGACCACCACCACACCCCTATATAACAAAAAATAACGCTTTAACGCAAACCCTCTCCCCTTACAAGCGTTACGTAATTTTTGAACGGCCCCCAATACTACTCCGCTTCAAGATCCGTCTTACAAATGCATCATTTTTTATTCCTGTAAATTCTGATAAATTCCTTGGAAATTCGCACAGAAAAAGTTTGAAAATATCTTCTACAATAAAATTGGGAATACGCTCCATATTATTCGATAATCCGATTTTTCACTTTCTGCAAATATTAGGCATCCTTTGCGTTAAGATAAATGAGCAATATCGGGCCAACAAATAAAGTGCAAATATTGTAATTTATAATAGAGGATACAAATATTGAGTTCCAGTGAAAAAACATTTGAATCGATTTATTGGGGTAGTTGCAGTTGTCTTTGTTTTCATTTTAATTCGTTCGATGTTATCAAACTATTATATTCGATTCTGTTTTCCTGGCATTGATAATTATAAGAAAGGGAAATGAAGAGAGTAATATTACTTTCCATGTAACTATAGAGATTTTTTTTCTCAAAACTTGTCGAATTTGCTGCTATTTTCGTGTTTTCAAACCTTATATCTGAGATTTTTCTGGGAACTCTGGCGTCTCTTAATGCTAAAAGATGTTATACAAGGCATTTTGTAGTAGATTTGTTAGGTGTAAAAAGATATTCTGCCGTCAATACTGAAGCTCAAAATTTAGAAGACTCTAGAAGTTTAGGTTCGTTCTAATGTGTTTGTGTTGATTTTAGAAGTACGTCGATATTGATTTTTGAAAATAAAGACGCCAAAAATAGTTTTAGAACCAGACTGGTAGGTTCTTATTTCTAAAAGTAAACGGGGTTTAATGAAGACACTTGCTAAATACAAAACACCCTTTATTATTGATATTCCTGTTTTATATACTTGGCAATGGTATTCAATTGCATATTATAAGTACCTTCATAAATACTACCAATTTTCACATCTCGATAGAACTTCTCCTGCATCATATCTTTAGTAAACCCAACACCACCCATCCAATCAATACATTTAATACATGTTTGTTGTGCAACTTCGGCGGCATAATATTTAGCCATTGCGGCTTGTTTCACAAACGGTTCACCAGCCTCCACTAAACGTGCCGCATTATAAACCAATAATTTTGCTGATTCAATTTGTGTTGCTATTTCTGCAATTTGATGTTGCATTGCCTAATAAATTACACCCAGAAATCAATCAAACCACAATAAACTTAGTAATTAAACAAATTACCTGAAAATCGAAGATCGGCTTGCCAAATTGATGTCTCTCAAGTGTATACGGTATGGTTGCATTGAAACAACCCTGTGCTAATCCGATCATTTGTGCACCAATACCAATACGACCTTCATTCAAGAAACCAGCTGCAATCTTATAACCTTTACCGAATTCACCAAGAATCGATGTTTCCGGTACACGGACATTATCGAAATGCACCATACAAGTGCCTGATGCACAAATACCCAATTTATTCTCCGGCTTAGCAACGGTTAAGCCTGGTGTATCGCGATCGACTATAAAACAAGTAATACCACGATAACCCTAGAAACGTACGATTATTGTATTGAAGGAAATTGGATAAAATTACACAAACCGCAGATGGATTGGCGTTAGCCATCACGAGGAATACTCCAGCTATATCGGAATTGGAGATCCACATTTTTGAACCGTTTATAACAAAATCACTACCATCTTTTTTTGCAACCGTTTTCAACGAGAACGCATCTGACCCTGAAGACGGTTCAGTTAATGCAAAACTACTCACCTATAAATTGATTAACAAATAAATAATTAAGTATTAGAATTTCCCCGAAAATATTCAAAAATCTACCATTTTTGTAGCGAGTAGTGGTAAATATTTCTCCTTTTGTTCCTTGTTACCTAATTTTATGATAACATTATTGACAAGAGTATTATGGATATCGACTAGTGCACCAACGGCAGGATCAACTTTTGAGATTTCTTCAACGGCTAGAATTGTGGTCATGAAATTGGAACCGGTACCGCCATATTCTGTACCAATTTCGATACCCATTAGCTGAAAATTATTAATTGAATTGTTTGTTATTGTTACGATTTCAATTGAAATTACCCCATTTTCGAATAGTGCATCAACTAAGCTCTCCTTAACTTTACCCGCATTTTCCATTTCACGAATATAGGGTGTTATCTGTTCTTGAGCAAATTTGGCCACTATAATTATCATAAATAATCAATTATGGATGAAAAGAAAAAAATTGATAAATGTACCTGATTCTCTCATCAAAATCTCATCTTCGGACAATGTGGTAAGGGGTACATGTTTATCATTTTGTAGATTTCTACTTGTTGTAGATAAACTTCTACTAATAATTTTATTGAAATTAATCTAAAATAAGTAGAATTATTAATGATTAAATTAATAATTCAATTCGAAATTACCTTTTTTGTTAAATTGATTAACTGCCGCATTGTGCTATGTTCAACTTTGCAGTGTCACCAACGTTGGCCGATAAATAATAATCAGTAATTGTTTATGATAATTTAATCATTTTTATTTCGTCATGAGATAACCGAACATGTTTATTGCAACTAAATAACAAGATTTATAAATTAATACTCAAGCAATTATTTGTGATAAGTGGAATTTTTAATACTTTAATTGTTACTATGCGTTGTTGTTAAATTATCACTAAAAATTGAGGACGTTGTTCGTATTTGTATTGCTGGGTGCAGGTCTCTCAACTCTCAACTACTAGCCAAGGTGCTAAGCAAATTCCACTTTCTTAGTCTTTAATCATTATGAAATACAAAGTTTTTAAGTTACTTGGAAAACATAGGATAAGACAAGTCGAGAAAGAGCTTATCTCTTTTTTTTGCTTTTATCATATAATGACGTAAATCTCGGCCAAGCCACATGGGGTCATATTGTAGCACAAAAAAACAGTTCACGGCTGACACTTCTATAGTCAACACGTGGAATGATAAAACAGCAAGTTGTGGGGCAGTTATAGCTTCAAAAAAGGAGGAGCGGGAGAAATGTAGATGGATGGAGTGATTTAAAAAAAAAACAAATAAGTACGTTGATGAGAGATAAGAATTAGTGAACCAAGAGATTTCCAAAACTTTTTGCGATTATTTGATGAATTCTTGAGAATTGGTCAAATAATCGTAACTTTGTCAAAATCAGTTTGAGGTTGTTGAAGGTGTTTGCGTGCTAGCGTCTTCGGGCTCATCCGCTTTCCTTGCCTTCTTTTATAACTTATTGCACGTGCCGCCATTATATATCGGCATAGTATTTTGTGACGTACTTGTATCGTCCTGACTTATAAAAAATACCATAATGTTATCTCTCCCAGCACCGTTCTTTTCAGAACCCAGAGAGTATTCTCTCTAGTTACAAAGTAACTTATGCAGTTATTTGTTTAAGTTCCGTTGCTGTAATCTTTGCTCTTGATATTACACAAAGCGAGTAAGCTCCGATACACCTCAATGCATTCCAAAATAAATTCTCTTTCTTCATCTTTTCCCATCTTTTATAAGTCGATACAATCACTAGATTGCACAATACAAAGCAAATTTGATTGATTGACTATCTGACCTATAAATAGTCAATATTTTTGCCTATTGCGGTATCAATTATTTTGCAACATATTGACGTAAACATTGATCGCTTGAGGGCCACTAAGGTCATCCTTTTGGCAATAGGATCTTATTTTTGATTTTATTGGATTGAATGTGTTTATTGTTATTCTCAAATTGTTCTATTTATCGCGTTCAAAAAGAAAAAATAAATTAATTCAAGAGACTGTTGTAAAGCGTTGGCCAAAAGTCAAAAACTCGATTTTGCCCCAACTCTTGAAAACAGTCCATTTTTCCCATGTTCATTCTGCTTATTAGCATTCAAACTAGCTGCCAAAGCAGCACAAGAAAACTTTAAATCCAAAATTTTGAAACTGAGGCTACAAAAGTACGTTAGATCCAAAATCAACCTTTTTTTTTGAGACCAAAATAGTAAAAATGGGAACAACTTGAATTAATACTGTAAGAACTATCAAAAACTTCAACATTCAAACATCAATTTCTTATATCCTTACACAGCGTTAACAGAGATCAAAATATATCTGTAATGCTGAAAGAATACATTGTGCAACTAGTGCGGGAAGTTGTCAATTACACATGAGAGCGGCGTCGAGCACAGAAACAGTGTGCTCGCCGCTCGACCTACCTCAAATGCTAAATACTTTTACACGAACAACTCAAAATCTGAATATTTTGTAAAATTTTGGACTAATTTTTAAAATGGAAATTTTCATATTGCTTTTCCCAATTTTCGATTCAGTAACAAGTTATAAAACGGCAAAGGAATTTTTTGTTTAATTTTGTTTCTATTCTGTTTCCCGAAAAAACTCAAACTGATAGGAGGAATACCGTTAGTACGAAGAAAAGTTTAGGCATTTCACTAGAGAAACAAAAACACTCTAGTCTTGAAAGAGTCTCCAATATCTGCATAAACAATTATGAAAATCTCAAGTTTGCACCTAGGGAAGTTTACCTAATGCACAATCTGGGTGGATGTTTTAAAAAAATCCAGTTAATTCATTAGAAAATTTGATTAAAAAATATATAAAAATTGGATTATTTTGACATATCACTTCCTATTAACGAAAGATCGTCTTCTCTCAAAACACCTCGTGGTAAATAACCGATCAGATGTTTCGCATGCTCTTTCAGCATCCTCTGTCGTTCGTCTTCAATTAATTGTCGCCTGAAAACAAATTTTTCATTTTTATGTTAAATAACGGAAAAAACAATACCAACCTTTGTTGCAATTCCAATTCGCCTTGTTCGTGTAATTTACGTAATTTTTCCATTTCTTCTAGGCGTTGTTGACGTTTCGCTATCATCATCTCTTCAACATCTCGACGTATTTGTATCATTTTCATACGTTTACGTTGTGCTGATAATTGTTCCAATTTCTGATCTTCAATGATTTTCTCGATTAATGCCTTTTCATATTTCTTATCTTCTTCAATTTGTTGTTGAATTTTCGCTTGATGTTCGATAATTTGTTGTTTTAAAATTGTCTTCATCTCGAGACGATTTCGAATTTGTTTCTCAATCGTTTCACGTTCTTTACGCTCTTCAAGTTGTCTCTTCTCTTCATCTTGCAATTCTAATGTGATTTCTTCCTTTTCTTTACGTTTCGTCTTAAAAAAATAATAAATCAAGTCAGTTATATAATTAAATTGTCAATTTTTGTCGTGGAACAAAATTAGAAAAATTCTGCAAAAATGTCGTTCGGCGAGAATTTCGATTCTTCCTTGGATCCAATGGAGGAGATACGTTTCTTGAAGAAACATTACGACCTAATTCGGCGATTAACCAAAAAATTACATTTTAATCTAAGAGAATTACAATGTTTAATGATAATTTATTATAAAATTCAAAAACAGAATAACGAGAAATCGGACGGAATAACGAAAATACAATTTCGCGAATTATTACATTGTGCTTTAGATATGACCGATGATAAATTAATGGATCGAATCTTTTCTGTTTTCGAGAAAGTCACAACAATTATATCGATGGAGACATTCGTTACAGCCATGTCGATTTGGTTACGGGGCACTTTAGAAGAACACATCGATTATTGTTTTGCTGTAATTAATTTACAGTCGCTATTTGGTATCGGTTCGGTCAAATATAGGAGTATAGTGTTCGGATTTGAAATTATTTGACCGATCCGAGACCGGACTGTGACTGATCGCCCTTAATAAATGAACTTGAATTGTTTTGAAGGTTTACGATTTTATGGGTGAAGGCTTTATAACACGCGACACAATGTACTATTTAATGAAAAGCTCGTTGGTTACTCAAGGCGGTGAAGAAGATGTCGAGGATTCAGTCAAAGTAGGATTGTAATTTGAAATATTTCGATGATTATTGTATTTTTTTTTCTAGGATATGATCGAGATTTTGATGAAAAAGATGGATTTAGATCGTGATGGTAAAGTTTCGTATAACGATTATAAACAGGCAGTTCTACAAGAACCAATGATGCTAGAAGTTATGGGACAATGTATCCCATCACGTAGGGCTATTTATAGTTTCATGTCAACATTCTCACCAAAACTCGATAAATTGTAAAATTAAATAAACGTAGAATTGATACAAACCTCTTCTTCCATCACCCGTTTGGCTAGAGTTTCTTGGATTTGGGTCCTCATAGCGTCGATTTTGTTCTTATTATCCTGCCTCATTTGTAATTCTATCGCTTTATTCTGCAGATATTCTTGTATTGTACGATTCTCTGTTTCGATCTGTTTCTTTTGTCGTTCACGCCAAATCTGTTGTGCTTGTTTGAAAGCATCCATCTCTTCTCTCGTACGTTTCATTCGATCTAATCTCTCTTCCATTTCACGTATATCTTCATCGTGAATTCTTTGGACGATTTCATCGATACGTTTTTTCTCTATCAAGAATTCTTCATAACTGCAACGTTTACGCTTTTCTTTCAATATCATTTGATCTTGTAATTCCCTCTTATAAACGTTCTTCTTATCGAAATCTTCTTGTTTTTGTTTCAATTGTAATTGTTCCTCATTTCTAACACTTTCGCGCAATTCTTCGTATCTTTGTCGTTCTAACATCTGTAAATTGAAAACAATGAAACAATAATTTATAATTGAGATAACTTAACAGACCTTATCGCGTAATCGTTCAGTTTCTCGTTCGGCTATTTGTGCAGCTAATGCTTTAGCCGCATAAGCTGTACGCAATTTGGCTTCTAATTCCCTTAGCTCCGGACAATTATTACGTAATTGTTGTCGTATTTTAAACTCATTAAATTCCTTTAATTTGATTGCTTTCAATTCTTGTGCCAATTTCTCATGTTCATTCGCTTGCATTTGACGAAATGCTTTCGATAAATTTTCATTTTCATTTATGTTCGATGCAATAGTTTGACGGTGGATTATTTCGTGGTAACGTTTCAAATTTGATTGTGAATCCATTTTATCTCACGTTTTAATGGTGAATTTCGTGTAATTAATCATAAAATTTTGTTGTTTCAATTATAGATTTAAGCCTATGGGAAATTATCTATTATCGTAATTTTGATATTACAAACTTTATTGTTTGTGAAATTGTTCGAATTTATAGCGAGTTAATTCAGAAATTTCTTGAAATTAAGGTAAAATACAAGAACTCAACAAAAACGTCTTTTTAGTTTTTGCCTGTCATCCATTTGACAACAAATAAACGAATTCATAAGACTTACCAACTGCAAATAAAAATTGTCCCTAAATAATTGTTATGCTAAAGCGGGGTCTACACGTGAGAGCTAGACACAACGCCTGATTAATTTTGTATGTATAGAAGATTCGCTGCTTATTTCAGAAATTTCGAATTTCAAAAGTTCCTTTTCGTTTGTTTACATATTTCTGAGTAACCTCGTGTTTGTTATTGTTACAGTGATCTGTGCTTTACACTTTTTTAAGAACCATCGTGATTTCCAAAATAATTTCTATTAATGAATCGCAATGTCATTTTATATGCATTTCAAATGCTATAGTTGGGGATTTTTGGAACTTTTAGTTGCATACTCGATGTTTGAAATTTCTCAAATAACTAGAAACACTTCAATTCTTTAATTATATGCTGTAGTGGATTCAGTTTAATTTATTTATTAACGACAAGGCTTGAAAATCTAGTAACTATTTCATCATATTAAAGTCCGCGTAGGGGCAAAAGTGCATATATCGAGACAACAAACGTTGATTATGCAAGTGCCCTTATCGGTAGTGAACGAAGTATAAATAGTGTTTCGAAAATGTGGATTTTCCCCTTTATCCGTTTATTTTTTAAGTCAAACTTCATTGGGCGCGATAGGGTAGTAGATTTTTCCAAAGCGTAACGAAAATGCGTGACCACGTGAGGGGAAATCCTTCTCAACTAACAGACAGCTGAGAGGGAAAAGTGGGAACGTTGCCGTAGCGTCACTTATGCTCTATCTCTCAGTTCTGCCGACTGTGTAAAATAAACACTAGGGTCTAAAGTTCGTATCATTGATCGATGTACAGTGCCCTCTGGAACGAAACTAAAATTTCCTGGTCTACCGCGATTTATGATTTTTGTATTTATAAATTATATATGAATATTGTTTTGAGATAAGTGAAATGCAGAAAAAGACAACTGCAGAAAAAACATCTCTAAACTAAGAAGTTTCACTTCTAACGCGCGGCGTTCCACGCACTTCCAATTTTTTTTTATAAATGGGTATTTTTTCGTAGAGGAACTCAAACGCCTTTGTAGAGAATGCCAGCCGTGCTTTGGATCTTCTTAAAGTGCAGACTTAAAGCTCTTTTCACCCTCTGTACGCTTGATAGTATTTCTAGGGCTGTAAAACCTGTCTGTTTAATCCGATGCACAATCTGTACATCTACTTACGTTGAATCTGATGCAGAGTGGCAAAAATAAAGCAAACGGGCTACTGGAACTCAATCGTAGATCATTAAAACACGTTAAGTCGCTTAAGCACACCAATTTTCAGATGGAGTTGACTTTTATTGAGTTTCAATTAAGAGTTAGTCTTATTGTATCATTCCAATAAGCCATAGGGTTAGGAAGACTTGACTTTAGAGCAAAATTGTGTAGAAACTTACCGAATAATTATGCTTGTGATGGAGCTTCACAGAGCTTGACACTTTGAATCAGTTTGATGACTGTGCTTTTCTTTATTCCAATGTTTAAAATGCCTTTGAAACTGCCGCAGAATTTAGATAATATTTTTCTCGATGTTTCGATCAATTTGCCTACCTTTTGTGAATTTGTCTTTACCAGTCAAGAGAGAAACGTTACTGGATCACAAATAGCCCAGCAGTTTTTGTACAACAAGTAGCTATCAATAAAACAATAAATCAAGAAATTGGCCACAGAAAACGGTGCGTTTACGGACCGCTTAAACATTTATTCGAAACGTTTCGCCTAGAGGGCGCCTTTGCAATTTCGCGGGATATTCAAAAATCATACATAAAATATTGCATCATTGTTTATTATAAAAAAAATATTTGGATAATAATTAAACAATATCTGGATATGCATTATATTTAACTTTATTTAATTTATAATTCTTTTATAAAGTTTTTCATATGAATTGGATAGCTTCTCCGAAATAAATCCAAACCAATGATTATTTTATAAATTATTTATAAAAAGAAAAAAAGGTGCAATCAAAGTCTATTATTATCATTTATTGTAAATATTATATATATAATAATGATAATAATGTTGATGAAAAATAATTATAAACAAATTGAATTGGATTTATTTGGTTCAAAGTTAGTAATAATAATAGTAATAATAATAATAGTTAATAATGGTAATAATAAACAATAATAATAAAAATATTAATAATAATAATTTTAATAATAATAATTACAGACATGACTTGAGAAGGTGTCCAAGATATTTTCCAAATATTTTTTGAGCATAATCATGTGCCGCTCCGTCATGTCCATTCTTCATTTTTATTTTATTATTATTATTCATAGTTTTCATTTTGTGTTTTTATCATATTTTTTTTTTCAAAAAATTGTTTCAAAATTCATTTGGACTGCGATCCTTTTTTATGACAAAATATGAAATTACATATTACCGTATATAATACAATATATATCCTGATATATTAATTAATTCAATTTCATTTTTCATCAATTAATTACAAAGTAAATCGTCCATTAGCAGTTTGTTTGTCTCATTATAGATTATTGTTAAGTAATAAGTAAGAAGATTTTACAAAAAGACCAGCAAAATTGACAAGTGTAAAAATAATAAAATATTGATAGAACTTTTTATTAATTATTATTTTATATGAAATAGAAAGTTCACGCGTTCATTGTCTAAATTTACTCATATGTTGTTGTTTTTCATTATTATTTGTTTAATTATTATTTTAAATATAATTATTAATTTATTTTTTATCGTATTACAAGTTTAGCGGGTTATAAATATTAATTCAATTATCTACTATATATAATAATAATCATAATAATAATATGTAATAATTTTTATCTTTATAATAATTTTAATTTTTTTTTTTGTTGTGTAAAATGTAATAAAACTGACATGCAACAGAGTATGGCTTGGATTATCATTTTTTCTTTGTTAATCTTACGTTAGTTATTTTTAATTTATTTATTATCATTAGTGGTGGAAATTCATTCATATATGATAAAAATTTGGGTACTCGACACCCTTAAACAGACCGCATAATACTGTGTATCAAAAGCGTACATCCAATACTCGAATTGATTAGAACCAAAACGGTTTCGTTTCAAATTTTTATCTAAAGACCCCAATCAATTCGGGTACTGTTCTTTTTTATATTATTTTAAATATAAATGTAAGCTTAATTAAATTAATACTTAAGACTAGAAATTAAATTATTTTACAATACTATATATTATCAAAAATTGCATCATTTAATAATTAAAAATAAAATAATAATAATAAATAATTCAACAAAGTTCAATTTGACTAGACGCAAAAGCCTTAGAATTCCGATCAGTGATTCGTGAATAAAACGGCGTAAACGTGTGAAGTTTAGATGAATGAAACTCTATATTCCTGGAGGCAAATTTGGTTAATAACGTAGGGCACCGAGTTAAATTGTTATGCCCTACAATTAGTCGATTATTGAACGTTTTCATCTCAATCAACTTCAGATGCTTACGCTGATCACGGATTTGATCTGTTTGAACTAAATGCAAACACCAACAAGTTTGGTCCCAGCATACTAAAATGTTGGGTTTTTGTAACATAAAGTGAAAAAAATAAAGGAACGGCGAAAAATTGGCAAAATCTCAGACTATGCAAGTTATAGTTGTAAATCTCAACTATGAGTACCGCTTTGGTTGCTTTTTTTTTACTAAAATCTCTCTCTCATTAATAATATTTCCATTATTTTTAACAAATTTCCGTAATAAATGATGCCATACACTTTTTATAAATTATGACTAGAAACTACTAAATCCCTATAGACTACTCGTAGCTAAAATATAAGGATGATAATGATAATGTTGATGACGATGATGATAATAATGATGATGAGAATGATACTTTATTTTTATTATATTTATTATTTATTGAAAATTTGAAATATTTATGGGCTAATTTCGATATTATAACAAAATTCAATGACTGCCCCAAAAATTGAAGCGCCTGTTCACTTATTGTATCTCATTTTAAATCGAAATATCTGCTAAAAAATATAAAAATGGACCGCCAGATTCCGACAATCACATCAACATTTTTATAACAATGTTATCACAGAAAAATGGAATATGATCGAAGGAAGTTGTAGAAAGAGAAGTTGTTTTGTTTTTCTGTGATTATTCTGTGGACACCTCGTATTTACAGGATTTTGTCTGCTCGTTTTTTTCTGAAGAAATTGCAGACCCACCTGCCCAATGTGAACGGAAAAATCACACATCATAGTTTCTTTTTATATTATAAATATATACATACACATGACAACATCGAAAAGAATAACGGAATTATTTTGGCAATGAGATATGTCCCTCCGTTGTTTATATATTATTTTAAAGTCAAAAATGGCATTGGAGTGGTTTTGATTTAGTATTATTATTTTTTATTTAAATACAAATGGCAATTTTTTAAATTGTATAAAAATATATTTGTCACATATTTTTATTTATTATTATTATTTACATTCACTATTAATAATAAACAATAGTCAACAAAATATCATGAATTGGGCGGAAGGGTCTGTGTTTTATTATTAAAAACACGACGAGAAATTTTGAATTGTCATGTGATTGCCTGAATCTGTTTTATTTTTTATAACGAGACAGGTACGTTTCTTGCCGGCGACAGGAAAGGACCATCTATGTTGGGTTCTTATCGTAACTTTTTTTTTTTGGTAAATTTTATTATTTTGTAGTTTTTTTTTTGTATAAAATGGTGCAATCGAATGGACCCCAATATATATACAGCATGGGATGAAACATGGCTTAATAGCGAGGGTGCGGATTTTGTATTGTTGTCTTATAATAATAATCATCATAATAATCATAGTAATAATAATAAATTTTTGGATCCGCTTGTGGCGGACGATTTTATGAAATTTTACATATTTTTTTTTGTCTAAATAGAAACACGATGACCGCCCTCTCACGATGAGAACAAGTTTTACACAAATAATTGCAAAAACATACCCTGTATCCTAGAATCACTTCGCTGCGTTTATTTTTTTTTATTATTTATTTATTATTATTAATTTTTATATATATAAATTTTATCTTGAAAGAAACTGATTATTATTCGCTCGTGTCTGATTGGGAGACCATTGGATAAACGGGAAACAATCCCGACCGGGTTTTTTATCGATAATCTGATCGAAAATCAAAACAGAAAAAAAACGCATTCTATTCATAGATTTGTTGAAGCTATTAAATTACCGAGATAGTTCCTAACGAAATTCTTGTCTCATTTAGACCGTTTCTTTTGATCGTTCCTGCTAATCAAAGGCAACATTTGTGCTTTATAATTTCGATTAATTTCTGCCTTTGATGGGTTTTTAACACGATAATAATGTTGGAACGGGATTTTATAACTTAGTAAAATCGTTTATAAATGTAGTAAATTTGATAGATTTATAGTTAACCAAATACGATTCGACTTTTGCAGCGATAAAACCAGCGGCAAGCCACGACTATAAAATAGTGACGCAAATAATATAAGAGACAGAAAGCGGTTTTTCGTGTATTATTTCATTTTCGTAAGCTTTCTGTTTTACAAATGATGGTATAAGAGGACTGTTTTCTTGACTGTATTGTCGATTCTCGACTATACTACTGCTTGTCGAATCTGTCGAAGTGTGATAAAAATATTTCATCATAAGCCAATTTTTAAAAAAATATGCTAAATAACGATCATGGGATACAGCGAAGAACAATTTGCTGCAACTTAAAGCACTGCTATGAATCCTGTTGTTGTCTCTTCAATTTGGGTCAAGTCAATTTTCATTCACCATACAAACCGTATCTTAGAATAGAATGATTATTTTTTCGATTTCGATCTTGTCGGGATCTGTTGTGTTATTGTAATGTTTTTGGTCTCGAAATTTGCAAATGCGGGTGTCGTCACTCCCTTAATCTAATTAGAAATATGTAAAAAAATAATAGATTTTCAGCGCCGAAGGAATGCTATTAGTTAAGCGTGGAATGCACAACTACCAAACAAACAAACAAACAAAAAATTAATAAATTAAAAATTAAACAAATAAACAATTTCATAAATTAATAAATAGACGAATAAATAGATAAATAAATAAGCAATAAATAGCGTATAAATTGTTGTTAATTTTGGTTTTTCTTTTTGGTAAAATTCAAAACAACTGACTCAATATTATAAAGACTAGAATAATTGTTGTAATACGTTTTTCTCAGTCATTCTGGTTAATATTGCACGATATTATCTCAGCCGAAAAATCAAAGTTAAATAAAACAAAAATAATAAAACGAAAGTAAACAAAGCTTTGGTTTCTTTACCTTAACATATTTTCTTCAAAAAAATAAATATCTAAATATATTAGACTTTAATAAATATTATATATGATTTTGTTTTGTTTTCTTTTTTCATGTTTAATGAATTTCTTACTAAATATTTGTCTTAAGACTAAAAATTAATTCTAATTTCATCATTATTTAACTATTTAACCGCAGCCACTTGTGTGTGGGCTGTTTTAATTTTTAATAATAATTTGACTAGAATGGCCCAGCCGAGTTTACCTTACTATAATATTTTTATATATATATAATAATATAAAACCCCAAAACGCGCGCGCCCCCGGCTTGCCTAGAGCTTTTGAGCTTTTTTTTCTTTCTTAAATTCTTATTCAAACATTTCATTTTTGCTTTCTTATAATTTCAAAGAAACAAAGAAAAACTCAAAAGTTACAAAGCGTCATCTATTTTTTCTCGTTTTTTTTTTCTCATATTTTTTAACTTTTAATCAACAATTAGTTTGTTTCTTTGGCGAAAAACGCACGGTTTGCATTTTGATATATATATGTATAAACTTATATAATTAATAATAATAATAATTAATAATAATAATAGTAATAATAATATTTATAATTAGATAAAATTCATAAATTGTGAACGCATTGTTCTAAAATCGATAATGGCATCGCGACCACTCTGTTTATCATTAATTAATTAATTATTTTTCTTGGCTAACCTAGATCACTACTTCTTAATAATTTACAAGATTATTAATAAATATATAATATATATATAATATAGTTGGTACTTTGTAAAGATTATGTTACTTAAGTTTAGTAGAAATATGCTATTATCTCTTAAAATTTTTCATTAAATTTAAACACGAACCTGCTGTGTGGCTCTTTGTATTTTATAGTCTTTAAGTGGGACTTTGTGCCTTTTTTTGTTTCGTTAAGGCTTGAAAATTTTCTTACTCCGAGCCAAATCTGTGACTAGTATATTGAAACATCACAGTTTACATGCCTGGATTTTTCTTATTTATTTGTTGTTGTTTTTTTTTTTTAACATTGTTTATGGAGAAATTTGGCAACTGATCAGGCGGCAGCGCCATCCGCCCCCATTAAGTTTTTTCCTTCTTCAATTAAACACACATACTTACAATAAAATTAATTAAGAATAGACGACGTCTCAAAATAGTTTTTTCTTAATATTTGTTTTTTTTTTTTAATTTCATCTAAATACATTTCACGAACGAGAAGACAAAACGGCCTGTACAATCAAACACTGATTTGTTATTTAATCACAGCCCCTTTTGGAATTTCTCGAAGGATTAGGCGGGTGGGCGCCACCATACCTATTATTATATAAATATAAATATATTTTATACATTACTAAATAAATGCTCGGAGGAATTTTCTTGTTGTTGTTGCTGTTCTTCATCAACTTTGAAGTTTAAATTTTGTTTTTATATCTCGCACCAGGCATGTACGTTATCTATATAAATATTATATAGTATATTTATATATAATTACTAAATGTTATTGTTATTTTATTTATATAAAGTGTTAGTTCTAGTATACTAATGGCTGAGGAGCGTTTCTTTATCTCTTTTGTATATTTTTCTTTGTTTCAAAATAAACGCACTACTATCTGAGATCTGAGGGCCAAGGTTAGTAAGGCCGATTGGCATCCTTGGGCCTCTTCAGCTGCACCTTAAGTCTCTTCATACCAATTTGGAAGCCGTTCATAGCTTGGATGGCTGCCTGAGCACTAGCCGGGTTGTCAAATGATACAAACCCTAATATTTAAAAATTTATCAGAAAAATGCCACACAAAAACAATGATTTTGTTTTGTAAAATAGTTTTGTCGGAACTTACCGAAACATTTGCTTTGATTTGTAGCACGATCAATGAACACTTTCGAACTGATAACATTCCCGAAAGGTAGGAACATTTGCATCAATTCAGCATCACCAAATTCTTGAGGTAAATGGTAGATAAACAAATTGCATCCCTCAGGGCCGGAAATTGAACAACCTTAACATAGATAGAGATAAATAAATTAACTTTAAGTAAAATTAGGAAAATAATCAGATATGGGAGCGTGACTTGATTACAGAATATCTTGACTAATTTTGATTTGAATTAATCAAACTACATGAGATTGAAGCTCGTGTTGCACATAATTTTTCTCATGTACGTAGTTCTCATATAGTAAAAAAAAATAAGTTTTAAGCCCCATTTCAAACCGAACTCCATTCTAAAACCTAATAAAATATATTAATGTCTTCGAAAAACTGGAGCAAGTCCGCTTTTATTTTGTTTTCGAGATAATATATGACGGTGCCACACTTGTATATTCAGTTTGTCTCATCTGAATTAACTTGAAAAGATAGAAAAAAAGCGCATTTACAAAAAATACAATATATCACAATGGCGACTTTTAAAATCCAAAAGTAGACGAATTAGGCGTAAAAGAGGAGCTTATATCAAGTGCCAATCTTTTAGACATGTGTGTTCACAAAAAATAGTTATTAACAGTGTGGGCTTTGTGGCTATTTTCGGAAGCTTAGAGACAGATTATGATTTTGTCGAAAAGGGAAATCGACGACTATTTTCATGCTATTGAAAAAACGTCATCGAAATTAGGGATAGAAGACCACTGATCAGTTGGAAAAGAGTAACTGGCGTTCCTTCATCAGTAATGAAAGATAAAATAATCAATTCTTGCGTTAATTCATCCTGAACTATTTGAGCTTCCAAGTTTTGGGCTTCAAATGTAGCTTATTATGAAGTAAATGCACCTTAAGACTTTTAACTGATGCCTAATTCTGGATTTCAGCAGAATCTGGATGCTTAGACTAAAAGAAGAAAGTTTTGAAACACCTACTTTTTTCAAATTGAGCTTTAACTAACTTGAGCATAATCTGATAAGCTCGCATATGAAGAAATTCAACGTTTATTCAGAAAAAAATCTGTAGTTTAAACAGCTATTAAGCTTAGAAATTGCTGACTAAATTAAATTAGAATAAGAAAGAAGGCAATATGTCTTTTCTATAACTTATACACATTTCCTGTACTAATCTTTATTAGGAAAAAGCAGAAAACGGTGGAACAGTTTTACCAATGGTCAGGGTTGGTTCGAGGACACAGCAAAGGTAGAAGCTGCCTGGAGCCGCATAATTTTTGGGGTGGCATTTTTTAGTAGTTCTTATACTTCATTTTACCTGTACCACTTTGTTGGGAGTATTTTGACTATTGATAATTTGAAAAAAAAAGTTCGATGGAAATTATTATATTTTTTTAGATTACCTTTCAGAAGACTGGAACGCCAGTTATAATTTTTTCAATAAATTATCTCATGATACTCTCCACCATTACTTATATTTCCTCACGAACCAACAGGAGTCTTAAAGGGGTGTTAGAAAATACAGCATCAGCCAAACAACTATAATTGATCTGATTTATGTTGACCAAGCTCGAAATCAAAACAAATTCACAATCGGCGATTTTAACACAAGCCTTTACCGAGTTGTTCACGCTCAAATTCTTTTTAAGCTTGAAAACGGTGGATTATAACGTTTCAAAATTGAGATCGAGATATTCTGTATGTTGTTGTATTTGATGATTGGTAGCTGTCGTGAATGGTTTTTTATCGAATTTGTGAGTTTTTTTTACTGTTTTTTTGATAAACATTACCTACGAATTTCCGTTGCATTTACATTGGAATCGAAATTTGTCGTTTAAATATTTATTTTGCGCCATACAACATCAAATACAAAGAGAAATAGGTTTAGTTATAGTCAACATATAGTGTGCAACTTATAAATATAAATAACACCGAACATAGATAATATGGACAGGAATTGGAATGCAACACTGTTGCAGAAATATGAATTGTAAACATTTCTGATAAAAAAATTCTGTTATTTAGAAAAAAAACTGAGAAAAAAATGGGAAATGAATGAAGAAAAAAATAGACAATTTTGTTCAACATTTAACATAAAATTTATAGCGAAAACGTTAGCTCATTTAGTGTAACTTGACTAGAGTATGTGAAGGGGCATTGGGAATATACACATATACAAACACATATATATATACATTAAGTTTAGAGTTAATTAATGTTTACGTGACCGTTTGATATCTTACCTTCCCTCTGTGCAGGAGCAACTGCTGACATAGGTTGGGGAATGGCCTGTGGGAATTGGCCATAAACCGCGGGGTAAGCTGCCGACAAATATATAAACAAATCACACCCATACTTTACCATCAATGCAACATAACATGCTTTGCATGTAAACACAATTTCTTCTATAGCTTTAGGACGAGTTTTACCGTAAAAGCTACAGAAAAATTGTCAAATGTATATCTTTAATGATAATGATGAGGGTAATTTCGATTTATAGAAAATTAAAAAAAAACTAATAATGATTCCATAGTAAGTCCTATTTTTATCGTAAGTTTGAAAGTAATTATGATAATAATAATAATAGATTGTTGTCCATTGTGAATTATAGAAAATATATAAAGCAACAACACCAAACATCTCTGTGTAACATCGAACAATTGGAGGTGATATCAAGCCTACATTTATCACATCTATAATATACAATAAAAAATTAAAACATTCAACATGATCTAGATAAACTGATTCTAATTTCATTGAAATGAATAAGTTGATAATTTTATATAATTAAAAGACGAATATCAACTTACCCACTCCCGGATACGGTTGCATTCCCGGATAAGCTGCATGTTGTAATGCCGCTTCACCATTAGGCAATCCTTGCGCTGGAATGGACAGATGTAGCGCATCTACATTTCAGTTATTTCAGTCCTTATATTATACGAACATTAAATTAAGAATTTAAGCAGATTAATCTTTTCAATTTTGTATTTTTTAATTATTAAAATGAATAGAAAAAAAAGAGTAATCTGCCGTTAAATGAATTAATATAAATTCAAACTTACGAGCTGGATAAGTTTGTGGAATACCATTCGTATAGACGGCTTCAGTACCTCCTGGTTGTCCATTGGGTGTTTGTGCTGCCATATTAAATGTTGGCATTGTCGGTGATGGTAGACTTGGTATAGCACCATTCACCGGTTGACCAGAACCAGCACCTACACCAACATCTAATCAACGTTAAAATTTTTTGACAAATTGCTAATCTACTCTTGTTTAAATTAAAGAAATTTCTACCTGATGTTGGTGGTACTACTGAATTGGCCATACCATTTAGTGTTGCATGAGGTATTTGTGTAGCCAATGCCGCCATTGGATTTATATATGTCCCTTGTGCTGTGGCTGCTGCCATTAATGCAGCCTGTTGCTGAAAGTCCAAAGAAGGCTATAAGCAAAGAATAGCAAAACGTACAACAACATGAATTATTATATAATAAAAAAAATTCAAACAAATTATTTACCTGTGCGTAAGCTCCGTAAGCTCCGAATTGATTGAAGACGAAGGGGTTGAGAAGACTCATGTTACCGGCCATCTGCTGCATGCGTCTAAGTTGGCGTTCCTTCTCAGTATCGGCGAATTTTACTACTAGGCTGGAAGAGGCTCCCTGAAAAATCGGACCGAAACCACCTTATTACAAATTTTATTATGTCTACGACATTACAACAAATCATGTGAAGGTTCATAACATTTGAGCGTTCCAAAGTTATTAATTTTTTTTACTCGACTTTTAGCTGATTTTCGTCTTTTCAATAAGAATCGGCATGCTATATATTTTTTTCCTTTTCAGAAGTATGTGTATGTTACGTTCCTAGACAACTTCTATACGAATCCTGGTGGCATTCAATAATAGACAATGTCTTCCCGTCTGTGGTCTGATCCGGTGCGGAGACATGTGGAATTGGATCGCGCCCTCCAACCGAGTTAGGATTTAACGATTTCTAATAGATTTGTGTAAGCGACAGAGCAAAAAATAGAAAGAGAGAGATGAATTACAACCATCTACTAAACTGTGCTTCTTCCATCTCCCCCGTTTTCGTCCTTTCCTGAGGCCATACCAATTGATTTGCTCTAAAGGATCAAGTAAGGATTTACTTCCAAACTTCTTTCTAGACGTTTTATATTACATTTTTTGTTCGGTCTTTTATAGATCGTTGCTACTGTTGGTTTAGCTGTCGATAAATTCGTTACGTATCAAATCAATAAATTTAACAGTTTTTCTCAAAAGAGAAATGTTAAAAAGACGATGAATAAATAACTGACTAAATTGAATAAGGAGGACGCCTCATTTAATGTACAAGAACGGAAAGGACCCTGTGGGTACAGTATTAAACATGCATGAAGTTGGGTGTTTTCCACCATTTCCACTCTCTGATTCACTTTTAACAACATTCTCATCCACTTTCCATATAAAGCCAATGTAAATTACTTAGATTGCAAATTCTTTTAAATACCCAGCGATCTAATGATTATTTCATTTTTATTTTATCTTAACAAAGGGGATTTAAAACTTTTTGAGCGTATTTAACTAAATTGTTTTTTAAAACGTTTTTGAAACACGAACAAGCTCAATGTTTTTAATTGAATTATTTAATCGAAAATCTATATCTATACCGTCTTAAAAGAACGTAAATCCAATTTTTTGATCTTGCAATTATGTTAAATGTTTCTCACGAAAATCGGTTTGTTTACGGTCGAAATACAAACAAATCTCGGATTGTGGCCGACATAAAAAAAGAGAAAAAGGTTCCAAATATTCCAAACACGCTTTAGATTCTCACACGTGGTGGCGGCGGCGGCGGTGGTGGTGGTGGTTAGGTGGTTGTGGTGGTAGTAAACAGGGTTCCTGTATACACTTTAGGAAAACAGATGTGTGGGGATTTGGTAACCGCGACGAAAAACTGTTAGCATTCCATACCCTAGTTTCAACAGGTGGTCAGTTATTCTCTATGTATTGTTCGTTGTTGTTGTACATAGAAATTGAATTCAATCTTGATATCAATTTTATACACATCGTTGTTTTTTTTTGTTTATTGTATCAGTAAAACGCAATTTTAAATTTGTATCGAAAATATTGATATTTGTTAGTTAAATAAAGTTAAACTGATGAAATATTTTATGTGATGTTGGAACGCAGATCGATTTAATAGTTTAAACACTGATTGATAATACAGATTTAATAATACAGTTTTATTTGTATAAATCCAATATATACCTATCGATATTTATTTAATCAAAGGGATTGTATAATTCAACCTACAAAACTATTCAAACATTAGATATTTATAGATAGAAAGGTTTCGGAAACATATTTAAATTGAGGCTTAAAATTTTATTATACAATTGACCGATACGATTTTCATTCTAGCTGTTTTGGCAATGTCAAAACATCATATAAAATCTCGAAAATGACTCAATATGAGGAAAACAACAACCTGCAATCAATATGGCAAATGAATTTGATATTACATAGTTTTTTCTCTCAAAAATTTCTCATTTACCACTCAAAAAATAAAATAGGAAAGTGCGATTCGCCGGGCGCCTCCACCATTTTGAACGATGAATTGTTAGGTCTTTGATCTGAAATACAGTCTTTGACTCGAAATTGTGTTCATTCATGACATTCATTGTAGGTGATTGGTTTCCTAATATTTACTTTTGACGTAGGCTTTTTAATCAATGAATAGGTTATTGATCCCAGAGAAGGTCTAATTTATTTTTGAGCAGCAAATGAGAAGTTTTTAAAAGAAATATATTATTTTCACATCAAATTCATTCGCAGTATTCATGGTTGGTTTCCTAATGTTGAGTAATTTTCGAGACCTTACAGGACGTTTGGCATTTCCAAAATAGCTAGAAAGAAAATCGTATCGATCAATTAAAGTATAGATATTGAAGTGTTATTTCAATTCACAAACAAACGAGATATTTGAGGTGGAACACTTAGCTGGGTACACTCTGTATATATACCATTATTACTATTACAAACAGTAAACATGAATAAATTGTGTATCGATTGGTTTTCCACAAATGGTAAAAACAATAAAAGTTAGGGGGCGATGGTCGTTAGATAACACTTTGTAATCACCTCCCTATTTTATTTCGAAAGCTCTCCACAATGTAAACGTAATTTTTATATAGTTTTTATTATTTTATATTTTTTGTTCTCTATTAAAAACAAAGTTGTTAATAATCAGAAATGGCCACATTTATCCAAATCTATATATACAATTTAGTACAGCAGTTGAATAATTAATTCGATTTCGAATTAGGCGAACGAGTTGAAAAGGAAAATACAAACGTCATTTATTATTTAAAAGCGTTTGCACAATATAATGGAGATGAAAATAAACATGACAAAAATTAATTCGAATTGACACACACAGTCTCTTTATAACCATCTTGTGTTTCACCCCTTTAGAATTTATTCATTATGTTGGATTAGTGCGTAGTGTTATCTTAATGTTTTATTGTAAATTCAACAAACAAACCAAATTATTCATCTTTCAATTCATAATTATTTAAATATTCATTTATTATGCAACAATTAGTTGTTAGCAACAATTACGATCATAATACAGATAAGAGTTGAATGTAGGCTCCAATAATACTATTCGTATTACATTTCGGGGGCGTATATCAGCACTGGGCAGGTTGATCCGGCCAACTAATGAACTGTAATCCTTCAATAATGAGCGCTAGAGCGGTACGCGTCGATGGGCTTTAGTTTCGGCGTCACTTCCTTTACATCCTTTCGTCCCCTAAACTAAAACCCAGACACACACACACGATAATACTTTCTATATTGTAACATATAGATACTACATATCTACCATACAACCCAATATATACAGTCGACTGGTCTCAATTACACACATTCGATAATTGCAGTTTAGATATATCGTCATCATTACACTCATGTAAACATTGCAATCGTTCTTCTTTTCAATTATCGATTCGGTTTGATGGGAGGACCGCACCGAAATAAAAAAAATAAAACGAAAAGACTTCTTATTGTGTTCGTTCTGTGTCTGTTTAAGGATAAATGAGCGACAATTTTTCTCCCATCAAAATGTTCGTTCCGAATCGATTCGTAAATCCTTTAATAGTTTTGTTCGTTTTAATTTATAAAAGCGACGCGATTCGATCTGGTTTTATTGAAAGTCAATCTATTCTAACAACATCATCCATTAATGATTTAGTGAGATTGTTTGTCAAGACATTTAAAATGAAAATCTTTGGCACACTTTTACGACAATAGCAGCTTCCATTTCTTTTATCCAATAATAAATAGGATTGTAAGGTGCAAAATTGAAATGTTTACACATACAACAAGACAAAACAGTTTGATTTGTTCTATGATTATAGTGGTATATGTTCAACAAATAAATTTAATTATAACTAAAGCATGCGTGCTTGTATGAAATTGAATGTGGTTTGTATTCAATAATACTAAATAAGACCGACATCTGAAATTGTTTAAAGTGAGACAGATATAATCACAGTAGGTGTTTGTAATTACTTCATTAAGTTACGATCACACTAACCAACATCAACAACAGTCGCCTGAAATGTTTGTGTATGAGTGGGACATGTGGATTAGACTTGAGTGTGATTAGGGAATGTCATTGGCAGATGGTCGAAGTCTAAACACATACACACAATATACCACTAGAATGGGTTTTGTTGTCTATACTCGACGATATCAGAACCAACAAAACTTCTGACTAGGACCAATCAGTTTAATGCTTGCCAAATGTGTATGTTGGACAGTAGTCGTGTAAAGACGAAGAAAGAGCTTTTACGTTTGTATGGTGAATCAAAGAATGGCAGACATTCGAATTCGAGCCAGATAAAGCGATTATTTCACATCAACACCAGCAGCCATTTCAACGACAACAGCAACAACAACTCTGAGATATCTAGAGATTCTAGAGACAAGTAAGGAGTGAGAGAGAATTCTGTTTGGAATTGTTCTTTGTTGTTAATTAGCATGTAAAACCTTAACGCAATCAAATTATCACGTTGTGTGATTTATTTTACTATCAGTTAAATCATTCTGTTATCGACTATGTCCTGTTCGACAAACAATTATGATCACATCTTGTTATAAGGGGAGAGCTTTAATATGGACACAGGTGTTCGATACGATAACTAGAGCATTCATGCTCTCAATGCAATAGATCTTTATAATCCCCCGCCAGGCAGCTTCTTCGATATTTATGTTTACTTGCAACATCAACATTACGTCCCTACCAGCTTTTCAATAATAACATGTAAAATCCTATATAAATCACTAAAATATTCCATAAATTACCCTAACAAAACAACACAATGCGAATGGAAGAAATTTTGTGCGAAATGATACCAATTTATTCTATTTAAGGTATCAAAAGTAATTCGAGTGATAATAGAGGATATTTAGACTGTAACAATATGACACAAATGATGAAAAGAAAAATGGAGACCTTCTCTTCATTATTCTATTCTAGTTATTTCCATTTCCTCATCCCGAAACAAAATAAACATTGTGAAATATCGACTTTGTTATCAACAACATCAATTAAATTAAATTCACATGGACATATCAAGGTGACTGTTTAATTATATTATCTAATAATTAATTAGTTATTTGATATTTCCAATAGTTTATATATTTACCTTGTAGTAGAGTCGCTCTTGTTAGCAATTAGAAACGGCATGTCATCGCTCAACATCAGATACCTATTTTCTCATCATTCTATATAATATACACATAGTCACACAGACACACATACACAGCCCCTTTCACCCGTATTTTAATGCATCTAAGAGGAAAATTATGTCATTTAACAGAAACAAGGGATATCTAACTAGGACTAAAAGCTCAAGTAGGAGTTTATAAATGACTTATACGACGCGACCACCAAACACATACACATAAAATAGTAAAGTTCCTTCCGTTTTCTGTGCGAGAGAGGCCGATCATGTTAAAATGATGATGCTGTTAAGTATTCTCGACAGACTTACGAATACTTAAGGATTAAGTAGGCAACTCTTGACAAATTAACTTGTTTTCTTACTAAATATTTGTCAACGTACTAGATTTCAACAGTACGAACGTTTTCAATGATTCTGATTTCTAATTGAAAACAATTATGTAGAGAATATAAAATTTTACAGTTTTTTTTTATATAAAAAATATAACTTCACACTAACATTTGACAGTTTGATAAAGTGGTTGGCATATTTTATAATACAAGAAGAAACTTTGCCTTATCTTAAACATCATGACAGAGTCGGATGTTGTGTATGTGTCTGTGTATACATCTAATAAATATAATTATGAAGTTGAAACTCTCCTTATCCAAAATAATAAGTACCTTCCAACCCCCACAGAAAAACAACAACAGGAGAAAAACAACACAAAAATACGAAACTGAAACTTTCTCCCAGTTCTTCTAAGTGCTATAAATTATATTTTACATATTTTACGTCTTATGTTTTTGGGTTTATTATAAACAAAAAAAGAAAACAAAGGATGGGGAAGCTGAAATTCACCTCTGCGATAAACACAAGAGGTAAATTTAAGAAAAATTTACCATCCATCAAATGTCAACGTTGTGTTGTGCAAAAGTCTGATTGTTTACGTAAGAAGAAGAAAAAACACTGGCTTTGAATGGATGTTAGGGCGTTTAATTAAATTATAATTAAGTAGAGGAGTGCTTCATAATTTTCTTAAATTAAATACACAGGCAGTATGATGGCAATGTTAATCTATATAAAACGGTACAGTTCACTAATGTCGTCTAAACGTCTCATAATTGTGTATTCATGCATAATATGACATTATTTAAGCTTGCGTTAATCGTTGTTTCCGTTATGAAACGCCTTTACAGTCATAATTCGGTCACACCAACACACACCGTATATCTTTCTCACTTACTCCTTCATTATCACTTATCTATTTTATCGTGCAAATTTCCCAGGTAGAGAATAGATAAATTCAATAATATGATAAATTTGCCTTTGTTCAGTTATATTTAATCGACAATACCAACGATAAAGGAAGGAAACAAAAAGAAAGTTGTTCGTATAAAATTCGCTAATTAAGAGATCTTTTTCTCGCTTAATTAGTCTCTCTAATTATTAGATTGAAAATATTCGTTTGCATTAGAATCATTATAATCAAACAAAAACAAGTTTATTAACGATAGTCGAAATACAAGATGATGATAATGATGGTAGTGTGTTGAAACTGACAAACCGCCGACGGTTGTTATTTTATGTAAATTAGTCCGACCTGGAGCTTGCAAATGAGGCAATAGTAGTGTGCATATGGTCCCCGTTTTCCAACAATGGAGGCGTATTTTGAACTATGCAGATTATGTGTACTCAGTCATTATGGCCACTTGAGCGTTTTGTTTGTTCTACCGTAGGACCTTTTACTATCAACTGTTATATAGAGAGACTCACATACATATACATTTCGACAAGTATGGAAACGAGAAGTGAATAAAAAGAAAGTGGAGCCTCTCTATCACCACGCAGATCGATCTGTCTTGCTCCAGAATCTTTACAATTTTATAATTCATTTTCTAAAAGATTTGAGACGTAATAGTGATTCTTTGATCGACAAAACGCCTTGGTAGTTATTTTTAGAAATGTGCAAAAGTAGGTTCGTTGACACGATAAAGGCAGAGCCAGAATATGCCAAGAAATCTTGCAGATATTTTCATTTTTTTTTTAAATTAGTTTTGTAGACATTATTTTTGTTGTCAACTGGGCTTTATCGCTCTCTTGCTAAACCAGAGAGTTTCTTTAATTAAGCGTCGCTTAAATTCAAACTAATATCGAATAACTTTGATGTAACTCAATTTACCTCTAGAACTTGGAAAATTGTATTCGATTCAATCATCAAAACAACTGCTCTTGATGCAATGAACCTTGACATACATTGTTGTTGCAGTTCAAAAAACAAACCATTTCAAAACGTTATTATTATTATTATTATTATTATTATTACTATTATTTTACTTTTTCTCAATCTGAGCGAACCGCCAAGAAACTTTGACGGCAGTTTCTGATCAATTTGTTCAAAAATAAATGAGAAATTCATATAAAAATCGACTTACCGGCATAGTTTGACTCCCGTGCAAGCTATTAATGGCCGCTTGCGCTTCCTGATGCGAACTGTATTTCACAAAAGCGCAACCTATAAAAAATATAAGAAGCAAAAAAACAAACAACACACAAATCGAAGAAGAACAACAAAAAAATTGATATTATAAATTAAAAAATAACTCACAGAAAGCAATCTCTAAGTTATTTAATAAAAAATATCCTCTCTTTCTCTCTGCTTCCCTTTAAATTCTCACCCTTTAAGCTCCAGTCAGTGTATCTCGTGTAAATGAGTCACGTTAAGCCGAAACGGCTAAGTTTCGTCAGAGTAAAAAAAAAGTCGATTTTAATTTATGAAATTTTATAGCAATTTCACTGTACAATTATTCAAACGAACTGAATTCCAACCAATTAGTCAATAAAATATTATTTATAATTGGCTGTAGGGCTTTGACTAAATTCGCAAAACATTTAATTACCTGGAATTATTTGCATAAATATACATAGAAATAAATACATGTAAATCGAAATGTATGAGAGCGTATCTGGACTAATAAAGAATTCCGAATAGAAGGGGGGATAGACTGTGTGCCTCTTTAGATAGGCAAATCGGAAACGATTTCAGCGCGCCTTTTACCTTTTTTTTTCAACTCTCCACTATTCGTTATTCACCATTTGTTTGCTCGACTGTCATTTTCTTTATTTTTTCGGAAAGAATGGCCTCTTAACATTTTAATATTTAAGCCAGTTGTGAGCGATGATGCTTCGCGTGTCTTCCGGCGGAAAAATGAGATTTGTGAACGGGTAATGAATTTTCTATGCAAACAGAAAAGCGTCCTTTCTCCATATAATTTTGAATATATTTATAATATAAAATTAAAAAAGAATTCGTTATATACTTGTATGTAAATGTTTGTATAAAGTTTGTTCTTTTTCTTTCGTTTTTCATATATATTTCGTTAACGTTTTTGTATCGTTTTGTTGGGTGAAAATAAATGGGAGATAAACGGAAAGATCCAGTATTTTACGGGAGTGTTATCTTCTTGGTTGGAATATATATATTGGAATTCCGTTGAGTGTATTTATAACATGACTAGTCCCAAGAGGTGTAATTAATTAAAATTTTCATGAAATAAAGATGCAATCTTGTTTCGCTTTTGTAAATTCATTGTTAAAACAAAAATGGTTTTTATTCACTTGAAAAATCTTATTTAACAATAACTGCGTAAAAATTGCTGATTTCAGTTTTGACAATGCTAAACTGTTGATTGTTTCAGCAGTTTATTTTACAAAACAATTTTGGTGGAGGCGCCGGGTTATCGCCACGTTTTTCCCCAATTTTAATCTCTTAACCTTTCTTTGTTTTTGTTCATTTTTATAAAATTTTAAATTAAATACGAATTAATCTTGTTAAATTCCGATTCCTACATATAATCCCTTTGTGTATGTAGTTTGAATCAGTGCACTTTATACGAGCACGTTTCCAATTCTCACTAATTATATTTATTGCATTGACAATCAGCTGTCTTTGTCTCAATTTCCAAATAACAATTCGTCTCACTCTAACCATATATTTCTGTGTATATACAGCATTTATTTCTCTAGAGACTCACAATTCTGATTTGGTGTTCTGTTTAGGAGTGTGCTGCTGCTTTTCACCTGGATCGGTCGCAAAACCATTTTCCACCAATATCAAAGACATGGTGAATATTTCACGCTTCAAACATTTCTAAACTCAAAGTAGATTTTGCGTTTATATACCTATATTATAGGAAATTCTTTACTAAATACCATTTCGGCGAAGGCATTGAATTTCGATACGACTTGTGTATACAAATGTACGACTGTTTTGGGGCTTCAGAGAGAAAAAACCTTCACTACGTCTTCTTCAAAAGATATAAATTCTAGAGATAAATTTTCAGGGGAGAAATTTTAATTAAGCAGAAGATAAATATAATTTCTAGTAAATTTTATATGAATGTAATTTGATCGTTATGAATCCTTTTAGATGTTCTATTCTCTCAGTCATTTTTTTTTTGTGTTATAAGCCAATTTTTCTCAAAAAGCAATAACGGACCGAGTTGTCTGACATCAAAAGATGATATTAAAATTGACAAATGAGTTAATATAAAAAGAAACCTTGAGAGTAAAACGTATTTTCCATAGGATTCATTAAAAGATTACTACTACCAGTATATAGCTTCATTTCTAATATCAAGATCTCAACTTTCTGATATCGTAAAATCCACGTAAAGATTTAATAAAAGTTTAATTATGGAATTTTCTTTATAATGCGTAAAATTAACTTAAATCGTAGTTTATATAAAGTGTAACCTAGTTTCCAGGTGGAGATTTAAAAAAAACCGTTTTTTACCGTTACTTTTTCCAACTAGACTTTATCGGGGTAATTAGCAGTAATTGAGGCGGTTTAAAATAAAGATTAGAAAGTTGGTAGTGATCATCAAAAAAAAAATAGACTATAACTACAATTATTCTATTCCAAATTGTTGACTTTTGGGCAAAGTTTTATGTTTTTGTTTTGCATTACAACTCCAATTTGTATTTTTAATTGTGAAATAGCGTGTATGTCCGAGACTTCAAATTAACCGTACGTAAACCTTTTATTAAATCCTTGATTTCTATTATTAAACTGGCGACGATAATATTCGTAAGATTGTGATGAAATTTGGAAAATATCAACAAATTTACGAGTATCGAAATTGGCTGTAATTTCTTTTATAGAAATGACAGATAAAATACAACAACTGTATACAACATAGGATTTTATGTTATTGAAGATTTTATGTAACAGAGCGACCGAATTGTGAGTGTCGTAATCATTTCTACCATAGACATTTAACAAGTTTTACAATTGAATCATTTACCATAATGGTGGAAATGGTGAAATAAATATTGGAAAAGGCAGCTGTTTACAGGATAATTGACAGATAAAAGTGTGTCTTTCTTTCTTTCAACAATTTCAACGTATACTCAAAATTTAATAATAACTGAATAGGATTTCTTTTCAGTTCTATAAAATTCACAAAAGCAATGGAAACTTTTCATAAGTGAAGCCAGTCTTTCTCACAACGAAGGCAGATTTGTACGGTCCCCCTTTTATACTTTTCGTCAATTTATTTATTTTTTATTTTTTTTTGTAATGTCTCCCTCTCTCACACATTCCAGTTTACACATTCAGGTTTTTGTATAGTAGCGCTTTTACCATGTAATGTTTGTATGGCTAAATAAAGAGCCGTCACTTGCACAAATACGTTACAATTTTAACAACAAATTTCGACGCGCGATAGCAACAAAGGTAACAAAATGTGTTAGAATTGAACGAACAAGAAAACAATAAAACCGTAAAGAATGTCCTACAAAGCTAACAACTATTCCTACGGGAAGGCATGGGAAAAATTGTGCGCATAAGAACAGACGGTGTGATATGTGTGTATGTACGTTGTGTTGTGAACTTTTAAATTTAGACAGTTTTTGTGTTCCCGTGGGCCAGGACAAGTTCAACTGACACTTCCAAATAGAAAGACGATGGATGGAATACGACTTAAATCAGAAGGGTGTGTACACTCTTTTTTGTGTATGTCTAAAAACGACTACAAGAGAAACTTCTAGTTTGAAGTCGCTTAAACTTAAATTGTCACTACAGAAACTCGAATTATTTCGTTCAGATATTGTATTATCGTAGAAAATTACTTATTAGTATTGTGACTCGTAAAGGAAACAATTTTGTGGCTTACAAGGGATTCAAAACAGAATTCGAGCGTGTTAAAGTTGACGGAAGTAATAAATCAAATTGTAATTGGGTGGTGGTAGTGGCGCGACGCTTTGGGGTTGAAAAACCAACACCTAAACTGAAGTATTCGCTTATATCTAAATTAAAGTTGACAGTAATCGAAAAACAAACGTACTGCATTCCAATTTTCGCCGACAATATTATGTGGATAATAACTGGAGTTATAAAGGGGTGGGTGGTGAGAGAGAGAAAAACAAGATAATAAGAAACGTGTTTATATGTAGAATAGTCGAAAGGAATTCAACGACGTTGTAGTAGTAGTAGTAGTTGTTGTTGTTGTTACTGTGATGATTACCTTTGCTAGCTCCGTCAGGTCCCCGAAGAATTGTACACTCTTCTATTGTTCCAAAAGGTGCAAATAATTGTCTAACATCTTCTTCAGTTTGTTGCTTACTAAGCATACCCACGAACAGCTTTCGATCTGTGATAATCCAAACAAAAAGACAGAAAAACAGACAAACATTAAATTAGTGCTTATTAGGTATATGAAATTTGAAAAAAAAATAATGCAAACTATTTTTAAAAACACAGATACAACATAACTAACGCCAGGTGCATATCCACTGAAATATTCGCTAAATATTAAACACTCAAGGTACGAGCTTAGGAGCTAGCGATCGATTTTACATTGGAGAGCCATATTCATCAGAAGAGGAAAAACAAAAAATATATATATACGAGTACGAGAAAATGGGGGATAGAGTTTAAGGAGAGAGGATAGAGGGATTATTTGAAAGAGTGGTCGAACGTAATTGGATCAAAGTCGCTTCTAAATTGGGATGGTCCATAATCAAAGGACCTTTAAAAGAGAGAAAGAAGGAGAATCTACAGAATATCGAGAGGGGTTGAGTCGCTATATTCGTTTTTCATGATTATCGAATGGTCTGATAATTCGAATTATGTTCGAAAACTTTCATTGTAAGAAGAAAATGAGCGGCATTTAATTTTCGATACAATATTAAATTTATTAGGGCGAATATTTCGTTTTTGATCGTTATTCGTTAATTTTATTTGCGTACATACCAGATAAGCCAACTAAACTGTAAAAGTTGTATATAATAACTATATTGGAGACAAATTTCAAGAAAAACTTCACGAATTTGAAGCACAATATCTAAGCCTCCTTTGGATAGTAAAAATGTCCTCGTGGTTGATTTTAAAATACCAAGAAAGTTTTGGAGTTCATGCGAGAGTCGAAAAAAACATGTTGTAATTGAAAGTATAGACAACTTTTGACGCGAAAGGGCCTTTTGGTTTAATAAATTTCATGTTTCAGTCTCAACCGTGTTCAAAGTAGAAGCTTTTGAAGTATCTATGGCCACGTAAGATTGTTTACTAGTTGAATATAATTCAAATGCAAATAAAATTTTAAATAGAAAATCTCATACGCCGATGAAACGTGTTACTTTTCAATAAAATGGCCTTGCTTTAGATGCTTCTCCTTTGAACACTCTGGAGACTGAAGCATTAGATTTTTTAATCAAATTCAATTTTTTTAATTCTTGCATGAATCCAAAAGTGATTACCATTTTGTGATCTTTCCAAATCAGCCACCTGGACACTTTTAATATCCAAAGGAAGCTTAGAAGACATTGTACTTCAGATTCTTGAAGCTTTTCTCCAGATTTGTTCATAAATAAGACATAGTTATTCTACGAATTTTACAGATAAGATGGATCACCTAGTAGGGCAAGGGGGGGCAAGATGGGCCCCCTAAAATTTTTGGTATTTATAAACATATGGGGGCAAGATTGGCCCCCTGTATTTTTTTTTAATTTTAATTTTTACAATTATTTATTTGTTGAGTAAAATCATAAAAGTTGTCTAATGTCTGTTAACTTCAGTATCATGTTAATTAAAATAAAACTTAATAATAAAACGACAATAGTCAATTTTTTTAAGGGGGCCCATCTTGCCCCACATTTTAAAATTTTTATTGTTCAACCGACGCTACATATTAACACGTAATATATGTCAAGGGACTAAAAAACAGTGAAACGAGTAAAATAAAATTAGATTATGAGCATTTTTCCTTAAGGGGCCCATCTTGCCCCCCCTTCCCCTATATAGCATGTCTCAGCTAAGTGTTCCACCTCAAATATCTCGTTTGCTTGTGAAATGGAAAAGTATCTAAAGATATTAGACTGCAATGTCTATACTTCAATTGACCGCTATTTTGGAAATGCCAAAACATCTTCAAAGGTTTCGAAAATTACTCAGCATTAGGAAACCAATTAGCTACAATGGATACAATATTTTTCTTTAAAAAACTTATCATTTGCTACTCAAGCCTACGTCAAAATAAATATTAGGAAACCAATCACCTGCAATGAATATCGTGAATGAACAAAATTTCGAGTTAAAGACTGTATTTCAAATCAAAGACGCAACAATTCATCGTGCAGAATGGTGGAGGCGCCGGGAGAATCGCACTTTCCCATACTTTTTTTGAGTAGCAAGTGAGAAATTTTTAAAAGAAAAAAATAATGTAGTATCAAATTAATTTGCAATATTGATTGCAGGTGATTGTTTTAGAGACCTAATGCTATGTTTTGGCATTTCCAAAACAGCTAGAAAGAAAATCGTATCGGTCAATTGAAGTATAGACATTGCAGTCTAATATCTTTAGATACTTTTCCATTTCAATTCACAAGCAAACGAGATATTTGAGGTAGAACACTTAGCTGGGACACCTATATGTGCAATTTTTATCAAATGGCAACTTATTAATGTTTACATCTAATAAAGAAAGAATCGGTGGTAAATCACGCGATCTAATTAAAAAGGGTTATTGATATGGCAAAATAATGGATTGTTCTAGTTAATCAATTTTAATAAAATAAGAGCTCATCTAATTACTTTTGTATGTATATTTAGGGTTAGTTTACAATTTCTAGAGGTGATTATGGATTGTATCAAAAAGGTGTATATCCTGTTTTTCTCCAATTTAAGAATAGAGTATTAAAACGGGTGTAAATCCACAGATTTGCGGATCACCAGCCTACAATAATAGGGTTTTACTGATGTAGGTTCCTGTTATGTTTTGCTTTTAAAACTAAATGCTCTGCTACACAGAACATAGCTAATGTTATTTCACAACATATTCACACAATTTACGTGCTTTTAATTAAACGTTAAAAATAATAAAACACAATCATTCTTTGTAGCAGAACATAAAAACAGCAAAGTTTCTATCTAAATCTGCGACATTTATGTACAAAAAAAAAGAACAGAAAAACAAAATAATAAAGGTATAAGAGCTGTTTATTTGATGAGGGATAAGGTGATTAAAGGATAAATAGAAAGGGTACATGACAGTGCTTTCGGTAGTTGCGTTGTAACATACGCGGCGTACACTTAACGATACTTACCGGCCACGTGTGCACGTGCCAGTGTTATCGTGCACAGGGCCAGTGCAGCCCCTTCTCCATCCTTTCAACTTTGCTTGACCTTGACCAAGAAGAGGCTACACCACTTGTGATGTCTCTCTTTATCAATGAAAAAAAAAGTTCAATCAATTATTGCAATTGATAGAATTTAATTGAAAGACATGGATGTTTGTTACTCTATCGACAGAAAATAATAGTAATAATAATAATAATGGTAAAACATTCAAAGGTATAAACACAACGTCTAGACATACATCGAACGAACGAGCTGACCATTGCTGCACAGGAACAACGCACTACAACAGTTTTATTTATTTAATTTTTTTTTTCAAATTTCTAATACGCACGACACTGTCACAACGCCACAACAAGGACAGGACGTGGTCTTACTTGACCGGGTCCGGGCGGGTGGTCGGGAGCTAGCTATCTCCTCGTTACCTTGCCCCTACTTCCAGCAGACGCCGCCGCAGCTGATGCCGGTCGCCATCGCAAGCTCTGTAATCAGAACAGGTCTAGCAGCGGCGTGCTGGCGGCATCCTTACCTCCCGGTGGTGGATCAAGAAAATCCACCAAAAAAAAAACAAGTAATATTAAAATAACAAAACGAAACAGAATGGAATCAATTGACCGGGAGGATTAGCGGCCCTAACCATTCGTTTTTCCTATTTGTTTTTCATTGTTTTAATTGTTGGAACACGTTTTAAATCTTTACATACTGACTGACTTGGTCTGTAATAAAAAGGTCAATACCGAGTTTTTGTTTGATGTTCTCAACCGAAATTTCCAATTAAACACTCTCCAATATAAAACAGTAAATCTGTCTCACCCACACGTAAAACTGTGGTTTTATATATTAACGTTTAAGATGAAAGTAGCTACATTCCGGCTATACAGTGCTTTATTGACGGTTAAAACTTCAATAATAAACTTTCTGGTTTTTTGTTCCCATTCTTTAATGCTGTACACCTAGTCAACTTGGTCTAATGAAGATACTAAACCGTATTCGTATTTTGTGTTGAATTTTCCCAAGATGAAAATGTAAATTTACAGATTTATCTTTGATATTATGTCTGTGTTAATTCAAATTTAAACCAGACAGATATTTGCGAATAAGTCGGGTGCAATGTTAATTACCCAATTAAGATAGTGAGAATTAGTAGAAAATTGAGTTAAGAAGAAAATCCTCAAAGTGTCACATGGTTATCCAATAAAGGGAACTGTTTGCGAACATTAACCTTTTTTTTCCCCGTCACTCTAATTATACATAAATGAAAAGCATCTGTTTCATCTACGTTCAGTAGATTTACTACTATAATAAGAAAGATAAAAGGAATTATAATGGTAATATATCTCTGTGTTAGTCTCCTGAATATCTTTATAAAGGGTGAATTCCGTTTTGCCAATCTGGAAATCGTTGGTTTCCATTCTAGTGGAATTGAATATCTTTGAATCGACACCATTTCTTACAGTAAATTGCTAACATTTACTTTAAACTTTACGTTCTCTAACATTAAGACTACATTGTGCTGACTGATGATGTTTCGCCCCTGTTTTTTTTTGCTCCTCAACTATTTTCACAATCATAAACCCTACAACCATACCTCATGTCTTCCACACGTTTAAATTGATAACCAATTCACGATTAGATATTGTAAAAGTATATTGTCTTCTTTCCTCTTAAAATACCATTCGACCTTATCTAGTTTCCACTTTGTGAACTTTCTACATTACGTCTCGTCTTTGAATGCTTAATTATGGGCTTCCCAAAATTCGATTAACATTAAATATTTAAGTGTCCTTACCTGGGAATGGATCACTATTGATTCTATTTATTTTATATGAGATCTACATTCGGTGAGATTCTCGACGTATTCGAATTGTCAAAATAATTAAGCAACTCCCCGTCTTGTTTTTGTCGGCAAAACACAATGAACCAGATGTAATAATTTACAAAAGATTATCTGAATGAAGAATGATAAGCATGATGCAATAAAACGTAAAAGTCTTTAAATCGAAACAAAATAATTAATCTTATCTTGTTGGAAAATCAGAGACAGCTATTTCCTCGCATAATTTAATTACATCTTTGAAAGGCTTGAGATAATCTTGTTTTAATGTTCGTTTTTTATGACGATTTTATGTTGATAAAGCGATAAGGTCGAAGGTATTTCTAAAATGAATGGAAACTAATTATTTATTTTATAAATTAAATATCATTGATTGACTGTCAAAATTGAACTTACTAAAACTCGATTCGATTCGATTTTGAACTCAGTTTACAAGACAACAACAACAAAAAAACCAAACAAATAGAACGGAAAAGATACGGTTTACACAATCAATAATGAGAAACAGGAATTTGGTCATTCGATAAAAGTCAACAATAGGGTTTTAGTTTTAAATTCAATAAACAGATTGAACGGCAACTTTGTCTATTATTTCAAAACAAACCAATATTGATAATAGAACAAAATATATCAGGATTTAGATTTCGTGTGTGTCTAGTTGTGAACAATTAGAATTCAACATCATAAAGCCTAGTCAATTAAATTTTGCTGGGAAGGGTGGAGGATTTATTTGATAATATAGTGAGAAATCATAATTTATTGCTCAATTGAAATCTCAACAATTGTTAACATAAGAGCATTTACCTTGAAATCATAATCAAAGAGCCACAATAATAATAACTGTTTTTACTGATTGTTGTACTATCTCAAGGAAAAAGCCATTTTATTATTTTTGATATGGTGTAAGACTTGGTTTCTATAATCTTCAAATTATTCTTAATGTAAAAGGCGGCCTACCCGTCAAGTTTTCCGTTGCTGTAGTACTGAAGGGCGAAATACGTTCCCTTGCTGAGGAAATTTTGAAATTTTCAGTAAACGAATTGTTGACTGTCTCGAATAAAAATCCATTATTAATGATAAATGGAAAGTAGGTATTAGTATTATTCTGCATGTTGTTAATTTTTTGGAGAACTTATAATCAACAAAAAGCATTTGATGCGATTGCTTTGTATCTCAAGATCTATTTCTAAATGTAAGTTTCTTCTTTTGTTGATCTAAATGTGGGACCGTGTTTAAATCAATTTTATGAAAAGTAATGGAAAATGTTTAGTGCTCCTTTATGGATTGAAAAGCTTTATCGTAACTTGATGACACGATACCCTCTTACGACATATTATTAATTCATTAATAATTAATGAAGGCTTTCGTGCATTTTATTTGGCAAAGTTACCTTTATAATAATATGGAAAGTCTTAATGTTTGTCATAAGACAAGAGACATCCTTTCTGCACTATGAAATGGCCACGTAATTGAAATATGCGTCAATTAATAATAAACAAAGTTCTATTTTCGGCATAAAAGAGCAGTACGGGGGCTTGGGAAATCGACCAACTACACAAAATCTGTTCTTATAAATATATTCTTCTATATCTGTAACTACCCTATTTTACTTCAATTCAAAATTTGACCTCAATTTTCTTGACAAATTATTTAAAAACATTCTAGGAGATATTAATAGGGTGGCTGGAGGTTCTGATTTGCCATTTATTTGACTACTTATTGAGCGATAAAAAGCAGGTTGAAAGATATCTTCCGGCGCATCCACCAAAACCAATGTCATAGTTAAAATCATGAGCGTCCATGGCAAAATTTGAGTTTTGCGCTGCCAAAATTTATTTATAGCCCAAAAGCCTGCGGCCCCCAGACCTTCGTTATTTTATAAAACTTGAAAGTTCCTCTGCGCACGTCCCAAACACAGGTATGAACGATCAGCGACTATGAAGTTTGGGTAGTGGTTAGTTTGGCAGGTAACAGGTAGCGAAGGTGTATAAAATAGCAACTCCAATTCGTTAAAGTATAAAGCCCAGTTTTTTAAAATTTCCTTCAGACACTTGGTACAGTTTCAACCCCCTGCCAGACACCCCTAAACTTTAAAAAATTATACTCACACTTTCGTTATAGTATAAAAGCTGTGTTTTATATATGTTACTTGGAGGACTATCAAAAGATGTTACTCCAGTAGCCAGACACTTTTAATAGTTTTTACATCTCGCCAGACACATTGAAAGTCTACCGTAGGTGCGGGCGCGATATAATATAATTACTTAAAATCATTCTAGGAGTTATTAATAGGCCGAAGGTTTTGATTTGTCACTTATTTGATTACTTATTGAGCGATAAAAAGAAGGTTGAAATATATCTCCTGGCGCATCCACCAAAACCAATGTCGTTAAAATCATGAGCGCCCATGGCAAAATTTGAGTTTTGCGCGTTTTATTTAGTAGGAAGAGAACTAAAATTATTCTTTTAGGCGCTATTGTAATCAATTGTTTTAATTTTGAGTAAGTTCTTAATCTGCTTATTGCTCAGCAGCTCGCAGGCTGGTGCAAGTGCACTCCCTTTAAATTTGCGCCTCTGGCAGCCAGCCTCTAGCTGATAAGGCCACTTAGAGATATTTGGGAGAATTGATTTTGTATGGCTATCTTTTTGTGAAACAGTATTTGTATAAAACAAGAATTACGCTCGCCTCTCCCGTATAGTATTCTGTTGTAAAACATAAAGTATTGTAATTTTCGTATTTAAAACACGTGTAATTTTTTTATAACACTTTGACCCTTATAACTTCATATTAAACTCTCGTGTAAATTTGGAACATTTGCTGACAGACAAAAAACGGGATTTAGAAAAGACCGTACTCAATTAAAATTTCAACTGCAAAAAAAAGCTTATTAATCAAACTCGAAAAAAACAACCGTGTATCTTTTGTTGTTTTATTATTATTGTTGTGAATTTCAATTCCAATATTCTATATTTTATATTCGATTCAATAGATGGGAGAGAGCGAATGTTTTTCCATGCTAAAACCTGTTGATTTTGATTATACATCAACGGACTGTTAGTTAATTGTTAATAATTCAATTGCATGGTTTATCGTATATATATTTTTTTGTTTTAATAACAACTAGGGTTTTTTTTCACTTCCAACAATAATTACCAAAATAAATTATTCAAATTTTATACCAGACGATAGTACAATGCAAGTATAACTAGGAAATAAATGAATAATCGAATAATAGATTACCTCTCTTAGATAATGTTCTATTGTCACGTAAGCCGTTAAATTATTAAAGAACGCTTTATTGAAACATAAGGCGAAGTGTAATATTGAAAAAGTTCAGACTGAAAGGTAATAAATTTGTAAAAAACAGATATTTAGAAAAAGTGTGATAAAGAATTTATACAATTATTCAGAAATACCATTATCTTTCTACAAAAAAAATCAATAACCATCATTTTTAGTGATTTATGTTGGATATTTGATATCAGCTATCTTTTAACAATAAACAACTTGCTATTTCGGTTGATAACAGACAATTTTTTATATATTTACAAAATTTTAGTTTTATAAACGAACAAAACAATAATTCAACTCGTTAGTAGAATATTTGGAATTTGAATAAATACACAGTATATTATTGTTCGATAAGTAATCATTAGTGTCTATTGTTATTGTTGTTACAATAAAGAGAAATTCTTTAAATATTCAGCTGCAATAGATAAGGTAATAAATCAGAGCAGCTTTGTAATATGGGAAGCTTATTAAATACATGCATTTCTAACATAGATATTATACAAAATTGCTTTGTCAGCAACATACTCCAAATGTTTAATGGTCAGTCATATATGAAAACATTGCGAAATTACAAAATTCAATATAGTATTTCCATCATTTACAAATAAATCCAAATTAATTGCTTGTCGTGTTTAATTAATTAAATATTAAAAAAGTCTTTATTGTTGTTCGAAAATAGAACAAAACATGGATGGAAGTCGATAGATTTAACTAGAACAGTGATTGATTGATTCCTTGTTATTTCAATCAATCCCTTAATAATGTTTTGATTTCCAATAGAAAATTCTATTTAATTTGATATTTTAAAGGGCGAAAAAAATTACTGTCAGTCAGTATGTTATCAGATTTGCTACGTATTTGTAATTGAATCTTATTGATTATTATTACTTCATTAGATACCAATAAGCCGAATGAATTCAAAGAAAACCAATTGATTAATATGGAAAATTATACTGCTGCCCTGCTGCAATATCGTTTATTTTGTGGGTTGTGAAATCAAAAACTCTCATTTCCATTTTAATATTGAAATATTGAATAGATGTAATTTGATCTGTAAACAACACCTGTAAAATATAAATATTCTCCTTTCTTTTTTTGTTTCGTTTTCATTATTATGATCATTTTATTTTCTAAATATTTATTATTTTGTATGTTGAATAGAAGTAGTGGTATCTTGAGAATATCCATTTTAATTAATTAATGTTGAATTGCTTCAAGGTAGCAACGGCAATATAAATTGGCAGTAAATTCTAATAGAAATAATGAATAATGCATATTGTGTAAAGAAAACAACAGCTTACCTCCGCGGTTTTCACTGTCCGCTGGTTTCACTTGGATGGGGCGGTTCATCTGGAAAAATTAACTTGTGTTAGTTTAGTTTGTAATACAAATATTTTCATTACGTTGTTATCTTTTATATTTAGACAATATGATAAAAATGGTACGCTTGAACTATTCTATTAACATTGGAAGTTTTTTATTTGTCTCTCGCTTCAGCTATTAACATGTTGATTTTTTGTATCAAATAATATTAAGCGCCTTTGGCTTTCAATTACACAATATACTTGTAGCAGTATTCATAGTTATTTAGTGGCACCCTATTATTTGCATTGTCCCATTTACCGCCTTAATTAGGTAAATCGTTGATTTCAGTTTCGCACAAATGTAATTCATATCTCACATGTGCCAGTTGCACATAGAACACGGGCTCTAATTTAGTTTGATGACAGGAAATTAAAGTCGAGCTTCTGTCCATTATGGGTGGAATGTTGTTATCGGGGGTCCCTCCATCTCCATAGTTACAACTGGCCCTACACTTTGGACATAACATTCCAGTACTGCTACGAGTTCGCTACTACTACGGCTGTCATTAAACCATAAAGCAAGGCTAGTAGCCGAAATGTCAGAGGCCATTATAATGACATAATATGTCATAGTAAGCTATAGTTGTCCTAAATTGATACACAGAATTAGCGATGACTATCTCTAAATAATAACAGGAAGGTAGATAAAAAATCGTTAATGATCTTTTGTCTGAAATATCCGTTTGTTGTCAATCATATTAAATTTATAAGAACAGATTTTATAGATTTATCGTTTCTAACGAATACAAACGAAATAATAACCAATCTGTAGATTAACTAAGGAAAACTTGGATATAAGCGTATGAGTGTCAAAAGTTCAAGCCTAATCCATCATCAAATTAAAACTTTGCAGACAATTCAAAAAAAATTTATTCCTTCGCATTATAATATAATTTTTGATAAAACAGAACGCGGTCGACTCTAATAAAAATAAATTCAATGATTTGCCTTTTAATATAATTCTCAAGCAATCACTTATTTTAACAGTAATCCTTCGAATCCTCTACAATCCTTCTGCCTACCAATAGAAAAACTAAAAGTATGATAATGTACGCTATAACCTTGGTCTTTGCAAAATCGACAAAAAAGAGATTGTTCTTAACTGAATATAACTGGGATTTAAACAAGACATCTGTTCTACTTCCAGAAGTGTCTTAGTTACATTCGAATGATTCCATCTATTCTTTTCAAATATTATCGTTTTAATGTCAAAAACCTATCAATACCGACGAAAATCTACTAGAAAAAGAATCATAACGTATTCATGTTGTTTTACTGTTTAGCCTATAGTAATTTTCTGCTTTCAGCTTTCTGTTACGACATTTCCTAACTCCCAACGGGTTTTCTGTTGATGTAATTGCTTTCGATAAATCCTTTAAAAGTTCAGTAGCTGCTTTATATTTGGTCGTCTTAAATATAGAGTTACGTTTTGTAAGATTCCTGAAAGAACCTTTTAAATTGCCTGCAAGATAATAATTAAGCAATATTAATAACAAATTTTCAAATATCAATAAAAATTGAATATAAACGATTTTGACCTTTGTATGTTTAATATATTTTTTTAAAGACAAATTAAAGGATTAAGCACATTTTACTCAATTCCCTTTCTAGATCATTTATCATTAAAATACACTTATTTCATAAATTTCAGGTATTTAGTTGTCACAATGGGTGTACAATTCGTTCAATTGAAACAAAAGGAATTTATTTGTTAGTGGATTAAAATGGGAGCTAAAACAGAAAATTATATTTCAACAATCCCAAAAAAAGCCAATTTTATAAATTTTATAACAAAAATATAATATAGAGATGGTCGAAAATAACCCACAAACTAATTGGGGAAATGATAAGTAAGCCTTTATAATCCGAGTAAACTCAGTTCCATTATAATCTTTAAGGCGCAATAAATTTTATCGTTTCTCATAAAATGATAATGACGATTTTCCATCAAATATCATTCTAGATCTATATAAAACTTCTGTTATTAATTTCACAATCGTTAATCAAACTACAATGGAAGAAGAACAAAAAAAAAAAACGAATCGAAACCAACCCCAAATGAAAGTTCTCGATAACTACGTTATATTTCTTCAAGATATAACTTTCATGCTTAGCTAAAAATTTGTTTGAGATCAGATAAAGGAATAGGAAACGGAAATTAGTAAGGGTAAAAATTTCGTACCATGAAAACACTTATTATAGTCATTAATAAATGTAAGGGGAAATATATTTGAATGTTGAAGGGGTGCGTTTCGATTGAATATAAACCGTAAAATTACGTGTGTTTTGTGACAGCATACATCGATAATGGTCGACGGATATGGAGGGAGTCAAACAGGGTGAAATGAACGAATTGAAATTAATTAATTAATTTTCGACCGATCCCTGTATGGCTTCCTAGCTGTCTGTAAATAGCAGAATGGTATATATATTTGTATGCCTATATAGAAATGGAGAGAACGAATTTCAAACGAAATTTACAAAGGGGGTGGGAGGAACAAATATAGTCCCACTTGTAATAATTCCTATTTTATAACAACTTGTATTCTTCTCGTGTTAATTAATGGTTTTATAATTTTGTCATTTTGTGAATAATGTTTGTGACGCTTATAGTGAAAAATTTATCAGATATTAGACAACGTTGTAATAAAACATGCAGTGATAATTTTCATTAACATATGTTCATATCAATTGATAAAATATTGTTGAAAACATGCTGTTTTATCAAATAATGATAAAAGTATAAAAAGCAGTTCAATGTCAAATATCGTATCCCAGTTTTCTAGACATAATAGGATTTCAAAACTCTATTTCTCCCCTACAGATAAACGAAGTTCATTGAAATAAAAAATCGATTACTTACAGAATTGGACAAGTCGAAAGGATTCGACTTGACCACTTCAAGTACCTGCACCATATGGGCCTGTTGGAGAGGATTTCACTTGAGACGGTGAAAGAATTCCGTTAACAAAAATACAAACAAATCAAAATAAAAAGTAACGAAGAAGAAGAACAACAAGAACTTGAACGAGAACTTCGCTACCACGCGCCACTCAATTTTATAGAAAACAAAAAAAAAACGGGTGTGCAATTCGAATAATTGCCGGTTGTTGCTTGGGATTAAAGAGAATGCACGTTCACGAGGGTTGTTGCCAGACAACGTACGCACCCCCCGAGATTCGGCGGTGTTCTGTGTGTATGTTAGTTGTGTTTAGCGGTGAGCGGTGGCGGGTGTTGGATATATCGACGCAACGCAGCCAATCGTACGCGTCTGCCGCACGCACTCCTTATGGCCATTACGCTTCCGCATCGATCGCCGCCGCCACCACCGCCACTATATTTGCTATTATAAACGGTCGCCGCCGCCACCACTACTACTACCACCACCAAGCCGCCGCCGCCGCCGCCGCTGCTGCTGCTGTCGTCGTCATTGACGCTGTCAACCTTGCAATGAGATGTGCAGTTTATATGAAACATTTTGCATTCTAAAGATGTACTAAAGGCGGTGGTGGTGACTTTAAAATCATCAACTATAATACGAATACAATATTAACTCGACCCATATGTTGCCAACGTTCTACTATAAAGCACAAACTACAACTTTGCCGACGGATAATGATGTTGTTATATTGGCAGCAGGTGTATTCGGAGCCATCTGAGGCATGCCAGAAAATTGCAAACAAGTCTTTGTGTAAGATGATCGATAAGGCAGCTATAAATACAATTATAGTCTTTCAGAAAATTCTTTAAACACAATATAATCATTTTCAAATCAAAGAGATTCAGTAAATCGACTCGATATCGACAATCGATAAAGGCACCCCTACGGGACTTTAATCACTCGCCCGATTTTTACGCCTTGATGCTTGCCCATTCCAATACACGCACACCTACGCATCCGACGTCGTCAAACAACCTAACCTTTTCATCAATAACAGCGCCACCACCACCACCTCCAATACCATCATGGTCGTCGTCATCGTCGGTTTGCTGCTTATGTATTCAAATTTGCCTGGCCCGGCTTGAAGGCCCGGATAATTAATGCAAATATACTCTCATCACCGTTAAAATCCAACCACCATCGTCACCCCAACATTATCGTACTTTTAGATTGAATTAAATCTACAGAAATTTCATAAATCGTATATTTTTTATTATTTATATTTAATATAAGTTTGTTTTGTTTACATTTTAATATTAGAGAAGAGTGCAAAAGCTATAAATGTAATTTAAAATTTTTGTTTACGTTTTTGAAATCTGTGACAGTTAACGGATTAAAAATCGTCTGGTGGCAATACTGATACCATTAATTTTGCTACATAAATATTACGTAGGAAAAAACTACGCTAAAATAAAACATTTCCCAAATATAAAATATCTAAAAATTTGCGTCCATTCTAATGCGATTAGATGGGGGATTTTTTGTGAAGTTATTGTTTAAATTTTTACTCATCCGGGTTGGAACGTTCTTGTGCCAAAAAAAAACACAATGATAAAAAAAAGTTTATTTTCAAGTGACAACAATTTTTAATCAAATTCCGTCACATTTTTAATTCTACGAGATTAGTGATGTAAATGGGGAGTGAGAAAAGTAACCTTTGAAGCTTAAAACCAGTTTAGAATGGAGAAAAATTGAAGCTCATTCGGATTTTTATTAGAAAGACCTCAAAATTAACCTTGTGACGGATATTTCACAAACGCTGTGAAATACAATTATATTATTAAGGATAATTTAAAACAGACTGCGGCATCATGTTAATATTTAAGAATACAACAAAATTTAGGATGCCTCAGACATTGGCAATGTTTGAATATTTTATGCAAGTACTCCTGAATCTTGACACCCTAAAGCATTGTACTCTAATTGGTTTCATTCGGTATTAAACAGGTTTCGGAAAGCTAAAGATAGTGAATGTATGTGCGTGTATGAGCACGATTCCCGTTCATTGGGCTAAATATCGAATCGATTTTACATGACGATATTCGTCGTTTATATCAAAAATACTATCCTATTATGGAGATAGTTTTACAATTATAAGATTACAGTAATTTTACCCAAGTAGCTTTAATGACAAAGGGATATGTTTACAGCAAGTTCTCATTAGTTATAAGTTTACAGTAGTTCTTTTTTTTTGCTAGTCTATGAATGGTCCATCTGAGTGGCAAATCGTTAAATTGCAGCATTCATACAGTTATGTTATTCAACAATTAGAGAAGAAATGTTGCCATTTCAAAGTTCTAACGAACAAAACGAGCAAAAAGAACAAAAAAGGCAATTCTCGGAGGTAATAGAAATTTAAAGGTGTCGTTTCGTTGAGCCTTTCATTAGTGTATTTTTTATGAAACCGTTGAAAAATATGTATCACAGTAGTAATAGGCAATGGTCGTAATGTTATAAAATATCTTTTATTGTGTTATATGGTTTATTCTCGGATGGCATCTTTGTTTTTAATGTTATAGTATTTTGTGTGTACGAATGAATGTATGTATGTACCTGAGGGGCGCATATAAGTGAGATAAATAGAAAGAAAGGTCGAGGCAGTTTTGTAGAATTAAAGTGGAACGTGTCCCTTAACCACACAACATGGCAACGAACCATCATCTAAAGCAAGAGCACGTTTTGTGTTACGTGATGTCATTGTAGCCGCACACGATCACTGTTTTATCTTTCAGTGGACCAACGATCAATTTAACTAAATAAGCTTTGAGATTGTACAAGATATTGAAAATAATCACCGGACACTTTTTATATCTAAATTGTATTGTATTCATTTCATTTATATATAGTTTTTCCGTTAAGCTCGTAGAATTACTTGTGTGAAGCAAACACGGATTAGACCAAAGTCGCTTTGATTTCAGGTTTTCTTAGTTTCACATGTAATCCTTTTTATATGTGTATCAACCGCAATATTAGGAATAAAAGTTGGTGCAAGTTTCACAGTTCTACTTAGGTTTTTACTACCCTCTTACAGTCCCATATACTACTTTTCTGTGAGTGTGTGTGTATATATAGTATACAGAGTATAGAACGAAACGTGACCGATCTCTCATCTCGCGGGATTGCCTTCGAGATTTCCCTCGATAAAACTATACACTTTTGTTGTAAACTTTGGTAATTCTTTCTCAAATCATCCATCATGAGATCAACAGCACACGTTCCCAATTTTTGATACCTCGAAATGTGTTTGGTCAAAAGTTTCCGTTTAAAACCAATCGTCAAATGCATTCATTCGTACAAACGATACATTTCTAATAAAATCGCATTAAGTTTCGTTGTCAATATAGTTCGATCGATTAGATAAACAAACACAACGGTTGGGAAATTATTGGAAATTACATGAGTATTTCAGGGGTGCTCCACAAATAAGAATATTCGAGGTTATCGTAAAATTACACAACAAAAAGAAAAACAAATTTAAATAAAGCAGAAGAGATGAAAAACAATACCTGAGTACATCTTCAAAGTATCTAATGAAAATTTCACAAATATTAATATATGAGTTCGGATGGAATGGAAGCAATATTGGAAAATTAGAGAGGCGGAGAAGTAGCGGCCACTCTGTCGAATTACTTCACCACTCGAAAACTCTTCGACAAATTATAAAGCGTATATACGGCAACACTACTTGAAAATATAATCGATGCAGCGGAAGGCGGAACAATTATTATAAACACGAAAATAGACTTTAATATTCGTTCAATTGATGTTTAAATTATTTGAGAATACTTCAATATGGGGTCCCTTGAGTGGTATTTTGGAATATTCTCGATATTGTTCAATCATCCATCAACAAACTATTGCAGTATTGTATTGCAAATACATCATAAAGTTAATGGTAATTTCTAATGTTCCTCACTATCTGTCGTCTATTGGGGAAAAGCTATCTGATATCATCAACTGTATATTGATGGTAGTAACCGAATTTATGCATCTGTGATACGACTGGATAATATTTCCAGACAATAGAGAATTCGATTGATGTGAAATTGTAAATTTTCGGTAGTGGCGTCAATTTAGTTTGAAAACTCTAACTAAAAATCTATGTTGTTCATGCAATCACAATAACAATAATAAACGAGAAAAAAAGTTGAGTACAGCGATTGACACATTTTCGGACTTTTCTAAATTACTTTTTGCGCTACTTGCTACAATTCGATTTGATCCTGCTATTTTTCAATTGGAATATCTAAAGTTCCAGTTCATGTTATTTTATAGTAGAGCAACGAACAAGAATTTTCTCTGGTAAACATTTTGATGAATACAAAGTGGTTTGAATCAATCAAAGACCAAATAAACACCCTCTCCCCTCTAAAAAAAAAATTGATAAAACTTGAATTGGCAATTTGTGGTGGTTAATTTTCTTCAACATAATTGAATTCTTTCGTTAATTAAAAAAGTGTATTTAAAAATTAATGATTTATTATACTCTGCTCTATCGTGAATTTCAACTAAATATGATTAGTTGAAATTTCCCTATAAAGATGAGAGAGAAACCGTTAAATTTAATGTAAATTTTACCAAAACCAGTGATCTCGAACATTGTAAACACGGTAATGCAGAGGTTTGGGTTTGGCCCAACACCAAATTATCAACTAAATCCCATCATCTGTGTCGAGTACACATCACGTTGATCAAAGGACTTTGCTACGCTTTAACCTTACACCGTTCCGATTACCTGGCTCCATATCTAATCTTATAGCTTTAAATATATAAGTTGGTACCTATATGCATAGTTGAAAAAATTGATCTAAACTAAAAACTGATTGAGCCTTTAGAGATTCGCTATTGGAGCAAAAAAATTTTAAATATCTTTTAAGAATTTTATTGTTAAAACGAACCGAATTTGGATATTTGGTAATCTGATGATCGAATGCGGGTTATTTGACGAGATGATACATTCTTTTTTTTTTGTCATCTGTCCTCTCTCTTTACAATTGTTCCAGACTTCGTCTACGAATCGTTATATACTTATAAAAGAGATTTTAATCTGTCTGTATGTATCAAAACGTTCTCCTTTGACGACGATTCTCATTCCCTGACAAATTGGGTTTCCATCAAAACTAAGTTACCTCATATACCGCCTCGTATAATTCTATCAAAGATGTTCTTCAAGATGATATTGTCTTTTTTTCCATAGCAATTATTATTATCAAGAGATGTAGGTTTTTTGATGGATTGATTTGCTAACGGCTATTTGACCGTCTGATTCAAGTTTATCTCGGGGGAAATCCAAGCACAGTTGCATTTTTTTTTTGCCTTAACTGACATTTCGTTGGTCGTTGATGGTCGCTCAAACTGGAGGGAGTTGTTCTAGATTTTATTCGTTTTCGTATATCTATGTGTGTGGATTTGTTTAAACTTTGGATCTTTACATGTTAACTACAGATCGAACTATATATCGAAGACTTCCAGTGATTTACGATTAGCGCTAAAATCTTTTGAGTTTCGAATTGTTCAAGTTCTAAGTCTATCGTTCCATTTAACTTAAATCACATATTCTCTTGATGGTTGTGGGTTTCGACGATTGAAGAAGGTCTAGGTAATCCTACAGGGTATTGTATGTACTAGAATTTCGTCTACATTTCAATCAAGACAAGATGTAACTGTCAGAATAATATTTTAGACTTATACTGAATGCGATCTATAAAATTCGTCGTTTTCCTTCTACTTGCGGGGGTCATTGTTAGAACTTCAGCGAGGCAAAATGATATTGGAAATGGGAACAGACTATTCCATGTGACAATAGTGTGAGAAACGTGCCATCTCCTATCGTTATGGGAATTTAAATGCATCTTCTGGCATACACACACATGCAGACACACAAATCAACAAACATTTCATGTTGGAACGTCCGAATATAGATTTCCTGATTTTATACCCGTCTTCTAAACTTGTTCAACGCTCTATGTAAACATGTGTTTGTTTACATAGGGAACGGAATCGAACAGATTCCTTTTCCATACGATTGGACGGATAGTGTAGGTCTATAAAGCCCTATGGCCAAATCATTATTGGAGAGAATACCGATTCTATCGGTTTCTATATGTCTGTATGTGGTGCTTCTCGACCTACTACTATTGATATTTGTAGTCGAGATAATAATAGACTGTCAGGAAATGTCAGTAAATGTCTTATCAAAACTTGGCTCTCTTTCAATAGATTGAAGATTTAGAAAAATTGAAATTTGTAAAGACAACAATGTTGATATTTCTTGATTATTTAATGGTCTACTGGTTCCATCCGTAGTATAGGTGGAATAGACGGCACGTGTCAACATGGATCATTTTTCATCTCTTTACCCTACCGACCATCCCACTGTTTCCATTTTGGGGGCTGAAACATATTCCATACATGGAAAAAATCCAAGATCATAAAAATTTCATATAGTCACATTACATTCCTTTTCTAGATATTTTTATATGGTGTGACACCTCATATTATTTGCGCTAGTGGTTCAGGTCGTCGTCGTCGTATGTTAGTACATATGTCGCCATTATTTGCAGTTCGTCCTAGCATGCACCTGACAGCTGTCGTATCAGTGAATGCTGAAACTGCCGCCATTCTACACCAACACCGCACTACCACCATTACGTTCTATTCTATCTTCAGGAAACAAAGATCAATAAAAATGGGGACGCGTGTTGTTTTTGATAGTATTTTTCGTATTTTTCACGTTCATTTTGATGACTATCTAGACGAGTATAGATCTATTTATTTCTGTCAGTTATATCACATAGAACATACAAAAGAAATAAAATTACATAATAATCCTACATAGATTTATGGAAATAATGAATTAGTCATGGACGATTGAAAAAAACTCCCAATAGTGATTAATAAACTCGTAGACACAGTTATGACAAGCCAATTTATAACTTTAGTCCACATTTGACATATCTGGATAGAATGATGATTTCATACAAAGTGCGTCCTGAAATATTTATAACAGTTCAAAGTTTATAATGTATATTATGGATAGCGACTGCGTTCAACGTTACGTTAACTGAATATTTTTAAAAGTTGTCACCGAATTCTTTTCTCATCGTTTTTTTCTCTTGCGTGGTGCCTTATTGTAAATTCGCATCATGTCAACATAAAGTAAAAACAACGGTGATGGTGCTGGTGGAGCATAATATTTTAAAGGTTCTTAGGGTTTTGGCTTCTCTGGTGACAGATGCTGAGGAAGCAAACAAGTGGTCGATGTTATTTATGACCTTCCATTTTCGGTTAGAATGTTTGCCACAATTAAATATAGACTATTTCTTTGTTCGGTTTTATATTGGTTCTCTCTTAATTCCTCCAAGGATCGTTTTCCAAGTGGGTACAACTAACTTTCCCTCCGTTATTTTTGTCTGTCCTTAGGGAGAGAAAGAACAGTCGTCCATTCATTTTTAATCGGTGTTACAATTCGAACAAGTCTTATAAAATGATAATAATCGTAATTTTATTGTTACCGCTGGAATTCTAAGTGTGCGCTTTTTATTCTGCTCTACTTTTATGTACAAAACGACAACTGAAAACACAATCCATTTCTTATTCAGTGTTTAATCGATTTGAGTTTGGCTGGTTTCGCCATTAAGCAGTAAATCACCGCAAAAGCGGCCAAGAAATAGTTTTTGGGAGCAACAGGCTTTCCACTCTATCACTATCTCTCTTATACACATTACTACGTCTACTACTATTACCAATAAGCAGCAGGAAACAGTTGTTCAGCAACTGGTGGTCGCAATCGGCCGATGAAAATATTACACATGCAACAGAGTAATTGGCAGGTGTCCAGAGCTTTTGCTAGAGAAAAACTATACACATGACACGCACTCTATAAAATTATTCATTTGGAATAAAACACACCGTAAACTCCAGTTAAAATTTATTTAAAATTTCATAGTCAATAAGTCTTTATAAGATTTTATCCAAACAATTGAAACTTTTGTTTAAAGTTTTCTAAAAAAATTTTAATTAATTACTTCTCATCAATATTAATTTGTTTTAAATACTTTCCATTTTTCGATAAATTCTGTTCAACAAGCTCAAACTTTCAATCAAACTTAAATCGATTATCTTTGAGCTGCACGATAAAAAAATAATTTGTCTAATAAATTATACGAGCAAAGCTTTGAACACGAAAGCTTCCAGTTCATTTATAATCTTTACTGCCGCCAACCAAGTTCAAACTCTTTTATTCGATGTTTATTCAATAAATAATTATTCCTAAAGGAGACGCTTGTATATTTATGACCACAGTTTTCTACGAGAGTTTTGTGTGGGCCTCTTCGGTTTTTTTAGGTGCAAATGTAACATAAACAAGTTGAGAGGTTCTTTAAAAAATAAAAGCGAATGAAATAGGAGTTAAATTGTATGTACGGTGGTGCGAATGATATTGAACGTAACACATACTTTATGGTTCTTCGACGGCATACGAAAGACCATTAAACTTTGCACATAACTGTCCGATAAAACACCATAAACGGCCAACGAAATTGCGCCCTAGCTACAACACGGTCGTAGAGAAACATTGTTAGTTTAGAATTTTTCTCATTTTGTTTTAGTATCTCCACTTAATCGATAATTATTCGATACTGATAACAATAATAAAGAGGGTGGAAATCTAGGTCAAAATTGTGGTTAATATTTTTGGGGATTTTTACCGTTTATTAACGACATACATTCCAGATATAATTCAATCGTTTATTTTTGATAAGGTATTTCCGTTCTTTAACAAGACAATAAAATCACTGTCTTCTATTCCTTTGTTACCGTACATTAAACGGATTTTCCAGGAACTTGACATTTCATATTTCTTGATGATAAATCCCTTTTATCAAATATAAGAATATAAATCCTCTGTATGTAGAAGAACATCAACATTACATATATATTTCGTAACAATATACTTTTATACTTAGTTCTTCGTAAAAGAATCGACTAAAGACTTTTCCCTATGTTCTTCAAGATCAAGACTAGACGAACAAATAACATATAAACAAATACGAGATACTGTATATTACATCTTGACTTTTCAATAAAATCTGAACAAGTCTCTTATTAAATGTCTCGAAAAAACGTTGATAAGAGCAAATTAAATTTAATACAAATATTTAATCAATTTTTAATAAAAGCTAGAATGCCATCAAACTCCGCTTTTAACATTAAAATCTCTTAATTCAGATGTGCCTTTATACTCGAATAATTAGCAACAAGGTACTTCCAGATCCAACAAACACAATTAATTGCCTCCCAATTTCGTGTTATATTGACAACAATTTCTATTTAGAACTAGTTGATATGGACAATAAAAAAGTATCAAATTGGAATTTCACATGGACAGAGTATTTTTTTTTTGCAGTTCAAATAATACCCTTTTTCATATTGCCAATACGAAAACACTGATATATTAAATGTTGAGAGTATTTTCAATGAATTGTATGCACACTCAAATGTAGCATATTTGCTATTAACGCTAACCGTGTGTGTGTTTTTGTGTTATTACAACTACAGCTAAATTTCGAAATTACAGTTGAATTCGTGCAGACGATAGGAAATGGAAATTGCAAATGGCTCTTATCACAAAAGCAGACCAGAATTAACGATATTCGTACAATAAAGTCCAACACCTACACATTAAGTGTGTTGATCTCTAATTAAAATGGAATTCTATTCTTATAAGTTTTAATTAGACATGGAAAAGTTGAAATATAGCTCATCTTACCAATAGTCGTCTTATATAATGAGTGTCAACTTACCTGTAACAGAAAAAGAAACAATAATTAAATGTTGAAATGAAAGTTTCCGACTACACAAATTAGAACAAATTTAATTAATAGCAGCTAGAACTATTTCAACAGGTAGAGTAGATAGTTTTCGTTTCATTTCTTTTATTTGCTTTGTATTTTCGCGAGATCAAAGGGAATCGTGGAATTTTTGTTAAAAGTCAACTCCAATTTAATTTGTTGTTTAGGCAGGTTCAATTTCTCTGAAACGTCTTGCTAATATAATACTAGGTACTTTACATTTACATATTATTCCGTTTTACCTCTGTCGTTTCTGTTTCTGCTGCTGCCTCTTTGTTCGTTGTTATATTTTTCTCTTTTATGTTTTTAAATCGTTTCTGTACCGAAACGAAAATTACAATGTCGGATTCTATTGCGGATTAAATTTGTTTCCAACCAATTCCTTTCTTTAAGCTTAATGTTTTCTTTCAGAATCATGGAACAATTTCATAAATTCGAAACAACTATCGTTACAGAAAAGTTTCGGTTTCTATTTAAAAAGATACAACAACACTTAAAATTCGATGTCTCTTTTAAAATAAATTTCAATACACGTTTCTATAAAAACACAAAAAAAAATTATAGGAAAAGTCATTAGTGAGAAAGAAGTTAGTTTGGATTTCATTTACAGTTATTTTTCTGTTTTGCTCTGTTGTAACGGAGGGTACGCTCGTCTTCTCTTTTAATCAAAAAATAATATTTTTGATGTCTTCATTAAGCCATCTGGTCTGATCTACAGTTACAGGCAATTTATTTCATGCATGACAGCAACTGGAAATTTTGAATAACGATGAAAGTTATATGAAGCTTTGATGTAGCTCCTTTTGATGAATACTATGAAGGATTTAATTTTCCTTTATCGAAAAATATAAAAGCTCAAACTTAGTTACATGGTGTGCTTAAATGATTGCCGTTTATAATAACGGATATTGGACGAAAATTGTACGAGATTGATGTTCATTTTTCATGTCAGGATTACTTAAAATATCTTGTAGAGCAGTCGGTTTTATATGTATAGTGTATGTGGATGTGTGTGTGTCTGGCTTTGTTCCTCATTCAACAGGTGAAGCCAATGGTAAGCCCCAAGAGATCGTTCTGCAGACGGTTTACGTAATGCATAAGTGATGACACTCTTGTATAATGTTCATAAGATACAGGCTATGAAGGCAATGATCCTGTCAGGATGTTACCAGTTAAAGCCCTCATAACTTTTTCCAAAAGGATCAAGAAAAAAAAATAAACGAGAACGTGTTCAATGAGAATTATTAACATTTCAATAACTAACTGAACGTTCGTATTTTATGAAGGTATTTTTTTTATCACTGGATGATTTATGGCCCAATTCGAAAATTTGACATTTATAGATTAACGTTAAATAAATCAACAATGTGCACAAAAAGTGACCTTTTAAAAACTGACAATTGATAAATATCAATTTACGAAGATGAGAGAAAGAGAGAATGAGGGAGGAAGGAAGAGAAACGGGAGAGTTTGTAGCAGGAAGTGTCCATTTGGTGGGGCAACAAATTCAAAGTGAATATTTAGACTGTATATACGTCCACCGTAGTATCGGACACAATAAAGTCCATTACCGTAGTAGAGATCTGGTTGAAAGCTGCCTATTAACAGAAAGTGTACTGTCCTTAATGCAGTTAGTGCACACTGTAGTTCATTGTGTTGCTTTTTACAGGAAATTCATTTATGTTACGTCCTGGTATATAGATATATTTTCAAGGCGAACATCTCAAATAAATTTAACCACTCTACTTTTAAATTCCCCTCCCCCCACTCTACAACTCATCTTATCAGTATTGTTATTATTAACAATATTATTTGCAGTCGACAATTTTCTTCAAACAATGTAATTCTTGTTCGCAATCTCATCCGGAGTTGTCATTTTCTCAGCTTCCGAAAAATAAACTTTCCAGATTATTTGTTATGCAAATATGTATCTTGATGATATGAATCTGTTTGTGCTATTGTCAAACAGAAAATAGGAATCAATGTGTATTCTAGTTTCATATGAATATAGATGTTGTTGACACACTTGATAGAAACAAAGTCAATACAACATGAAGAAAAAAACCGATAAGAATTATCGACGGTAATCGGAAAAATATTCGTCGACACGAAGCAGTTGGTTTCTAGTTTTATAAATCGTAGTCACAATTAAAATAGGTGGATATTTTATCATGACTATAGAGTAATTTTGCCCGGGCGCACCCTCCAAGCAATTTATCTTGCTTGATTAGTTTTTCTTGGATTAATTGCTCCAATTGTTTTTCTCATTTTACCTTCTGCATATTCGTCTTCACAACGACAAGCGGGGGTGAAGTTTTACATTTTAAACTTACAACAAATTTTTGGGAGTAATTTTCTTTCAGATTGTTTTCCTCAAGGTCTCCATCCAATAATACAAAAAAATATTGGAACAAATAATGAAACTTAATTAAGATATGTTAAATGAAATGCACAAAATTGAAATTAATTGGCTCCAACTGTACCGTTTGCTGGATAAAGCCGGTTACCTATCAATGTTGAAAGCGCTAATTGGTATTCCAAAGAAACTCTAAAGCACTTAAGGGGTTTGTAAACAACATTCTACGTCAAGAGACACTCCGTCATGTCTCTGTATACAATAAGCAGATTTCTTAACTTCTACCCAAGTCTTTTATTTATATCGCATCGTCTCTGTCTCTTATACTTGGTCTTCGTCTATAACTTGTGCATTACATAAATATATACTTGATTCCAAGCGCAAACACGCTTCTACTCTTACAATTCCACCACCGTACACCGACCCTCAGATAAAAAACCAATTAGTTTGCAATTATCGACCCTTGCTAGTTCCCATTTCGGTTCGTATTTCTTAAAATTCTCTCGTCAACATCATTTACATTTTATATATCTCTCTCTATCTTCGTTTCGTATTCGATCATTCGATTTTGTGGTGTAAAATAGGGGCTCTTTTAAAAAATTATTCACTCCTAATGGTATCTCAATAGAATTAATATCCATCAAAATTGGAATTATTCGAAACAGAAAAAAAAAAACGTTGATTGGATATTTTTATTTCTTTATTTAATAAATTTGTTGGAATTTTTGATCAAATACGCTCTCAATTCGAATCGATGCTGTTATCGTCGATGTTACGGATAAAGGATAAACAACTTTGAAGTTACTTCGTTATATTTCGATTGGGAAAGTTTCCGATGGTGCCGTTTGAATCGTGGTTGTATTCTACAAGTTCAAACAGATTTGAAATTCTTCTAATTACAGATTAATAGGATTATAATCTCTGTTGTATGGTTGAGTAGATTCTACCTTTAAAATACAACAACAGCAACTTCGATGGGCTATAGGTATGTGTGCTCTATTCAAATTTAATATAAAATCAGATCATCATTAAGGATAATACTCGTACATATTTCTATTGTGTGATGGTAGTTTGTGAAGTTTAAGATGTCGTTGAAATTTGCTCTCAATACCCTTACTAGAATGCTAGACGAGTTGAAGACAGTTCACGTGGTTTGATGTACGTTGTTTATTCACAATTTCTAAATCTTTAGAAATTCGTACCGTATTTTATCAAATCTACTCCCACTATTGAGTTCGGAAATTATGAATAGGTTCGTTTGTCAAATTCATGCATACCTGTAAAGTTTATCAGAACTTATACAGTGAGAGAAAGGTGAAAGTTTAATAATTTGATATATACGGAGAATTTCATAGGTTGTTCAATACACGTGTGCATCTTGTAGGTACACGAATCGAATATAGTAACGTACATGAATCTAGTGCAATTATGTAAATCAAGAACGACAAGGACTATAGTAATTGTCCAATCACTGAGTAGATCACTAACATGCTTCAATACTAGTTCTAATATGATTAACAATTTACTTTTTCGAAAACTAATAGTTAATTTAATTACAATAAGGTTGAATTTAATTAACACAATCTTTTTCCTATTGGCGTTGAATTTGAGACCCTTTTTTTGGTCGTTTTTGGAAAACTCTGCCTAATTGAATGATTATGATCGCTCCTATCAAACTCTACAGTCTTGGTTTCCGATATGAACCCCATTTGAAATATACGTATTGAAAAATATAGTCGTCCATCAACAAGTAGAGACAACACTCACTTTGTAAACAGTTTTTTATTCATGTTAGTAGGAAGTTAAGATGTGCATTTAAGCACCACTTCCGGCTACAGTCTTTTTCTTTCACAAACTTTTAATTAGTTATCGCTCCAAGCGTTAACGCAGATCTTTTCAGTAATCTCTAGAGTTGATATATTTTTCGAAATATTCACCATATAATTCGGAAAAATTTCGCCCATGAGCTTTAAATGTAACATTTCCGATTACAACGTACGGTTCAAAATTGTATAATATCGTTAAAGCGTTTCTATTCAAACAGTTGTGTGTATGTAAAGAACTGTCTAAGAAAACGGCTTCACGTGATTTGCATTAAAATATCCCGTTTCATTAAAAACGCCACAAAATTACTCACGTAAAATTGACGTTTATTTATGTTCAGCTGTGTGAACTTTTATTGCAGGTGCTCTAAATTAAGTGTTGCAATTCTAAAATCCGAACCAATTGAAATATCGCTTCCAATCTGGTATTTGCGAGAAGTCATGGATGGATAGAAAATTGGTCCAGGTGTTATGCAAATATTTATGCTTCCAATTGTAATAGAGTGCATCATAGAAGGGAGACTTGGTGTGTATTTGACAAAGGTCCGGTTTAGTCGGTGAATAAACACAGCATTATTAAGGCACCAAACAAACATGAATATTAGCATACAAATTGAGGCAGTGCAATCAAACTACAACATATCAGACAGTCAATTGTAAATGGGATAAATTCTTTAAGAAAAAAAATCCAAACTTTCAATCGATATTTAATGAAATGATGCGATATTCATTGATCATGTCGCATTCGAATGAGACAAGTCTGACAATTTCATTTGAAATGAACATAAAAACACACTCAAAATCTCATATCTTTCTGTCGAATCTGGACATCTTTCTATTCACTCTCGTTTCGCTCATTTTCATTAATGTTTTATAAACAGTGTTGGAGTTTATACCGCAGTGAATTTTGAATATTGTTGATTATCCGACCGACTGTTCGTCAGACTCAAACATTTCAATATACAGTCACAACTCACAAATTTTACAGATTAAAATCGGATATCGCTTATCATCATCTATCGACGAAGTAGTTCAAAACTGATATTTATTCGAATATGGTTCAATTTAGAAAATGCAACATTGCATCATCTTTGACATAATTGTATTAAAAATAGTCAGGTTGTAGTATGTGGAAGATGGATCACACTTTGATATGATGAGGTCGGTCGCTTAATATAAATGCACTCAAGTAGACGAGAATGTGTAGTTGTGTATGTGTGTGCGTCTCTCTCTGTGTGTGTGTGTACAGGGGATGATTGATAACATACCACCAATTCGACTGGCTTTCGGCCAACATATAGTAAGTATTTTCACGTTCCCATTTCGCTAAAGATGACATGATTAATGTAAAAAAAGGAAGATGAGTACGCGCGAGCGAGAGAACGAACGGTAATTTATATTAGTTTACGACAAATATTCATCGAAAATGGAATTTCCGGTTTATCATATAATTATTTCATATCAATAACAAGTAAATAATAGAAAATAATATAGTGGTTTTGTGCTTAAACGCGCTGTTCCATATACTATTTGAATATGTATGTACAATGTAATTGTCAAACCGCAGTTCATGTTGATATCAAATTTATCTTCAAATGTTGGGCGAGGAACGTCAAATTAAACATTGAAATTTGAACGAAGTTTTAATTACATTGTTCGATGATACTGCAATTTATCGATAATATGATTCGGTGGTGATATACTAGCAACCGTCGATATCATGTGACCAATACTGATTTAAATTAATTTTTCCGACAAATTAACCAACTTTTATTATCCGATAGTAAAAAAAAATGTGAAAGAAACCAAACAGTTTCTGAATCCTTCACGAATGTCGTGTAAGCTCAACTTTGGACCAACAAGAAAATGAAATTTAGTGCCCGATAAGTTCTCCATCCAGCCATCCACCACCGCCGGTTTTCTTGTGCCACACGTACACCCCCTTTTCAACACACCAAAGTTTTCTTTATATTCCCTTCTGAGTGAACTCTAGCGCGATGTTCATTACGCCAACTATTCTTTCGGACTGATGCGCCTCGGTAGAATTGTACACCAACACATCTATATGTATAGTCTATGTATATATTGAAGTTTTCTTTGTCAACTTTCATCGAACATTTTCTCATCTCTTTCATAAAACAGTGTAATTCTTTTAAAGGAGCTTATCGAAAATATGTTTCTGTTAGTTAAAGGCGTGCCACATTCACCCAAAAGGAGATTTAAAATCGTATTTGAATTTGTCCTAGTGCAAAGTGTATATTGTTTGTTTGTCGTGGGATTGTAAGCATATGGGCACAGATTTTCATGGTATATAAAATTTTCGTTTCCAGTTCACATCGTACAACTTGTATTCAACAATAGATTCCATTCATTCGTACTCTTTAAACGATTACACCTTTTGCCACATGAATAAAGAAAATAACCAAAATTGTCGCTGGTAGACGTAAAGAGAAGGATTTGCAGCAGTTTTTTTTTTCTGTTTAGTTTCCTTTTGATATCTGAATTTGTGTTGGCTCTTTATTATATATATTTATACACGTGGTTGAATTATTTTTTCTGTCCTTAGGCAAATACACTTTGGAAATTAATCTTGAAATTACATTCGCACTCATTTTCTGGTGCTGGTGCTTTCTCTTTTAGGCTAGCTTGTTCTCGTTTTACTAAACGAACTTATTTTATTGCCAACGGCAAGACAGATTTTCGCTTCATATTAATTACAAAAACTTTTTGTAAACGGGAGACTGGTAGCGGAGTCGCAAGTAATTTTCGACGAGTTCTGCCCTCCTTCAATAGATTTATATAAAAGCGAACAGATAATTCAACTAACCCCTTTTTCGTTCATATACAGCAAAAAATTATCATAGTGTGAAACGCTCCAACTGTAACAATTATTATTATTAGATTATTAATAATAGATATTTAAAAAAAAAATCAAACGTTATTTGAACCGATGACATTGTCAGTGATGGATGTTGCTAAATATTTATGCTTCCATCACCTGTATGTATATCGGCTATATATCGAGCATTATTTTATGTTAATAATTTTATGAGTGAAAACATCAAAACTACATTACTAGCACCAAAAAAAATGTATCCCTCTATTGAATAGGATAGGCTTTTAACCGATATATCGGCTAGACGAACCGTTTTATAATTTACTACCCAATGCACTTCTGCGAACGATTACCGAATTGTTTTATGAAGTAAAGCCATTACAGGCGCCACTGAACGTGTTCCAGTCTTTTAGATCCAATAAAAGCTCTCTAATTGCCTTGACATAATGTACATCCAATCAATTATTGATAACTTTTTAACCTATTTTATAAGAGTTGCTTGCCAGTATTTCAAAGGAATAATTCAAATCAGGACGCAATAAGGAAATAAAAAAAAAACCCTATCTAGATAACAAAGTTTCGATTCCTCTTTTACAGATAAATGACGACATTTGTTATCAATTCGTATTCGTTCAACGTATTTTCCGCACTTTTCTTTAAAAGCCAAATGCCAAACTGAGGGGATCTGTATACACATCGACACATAGAGCCGTATTGTCGCCATCGTACTGTATAAAAATCAGATTCAAATTGAAAATAGAATTAAAGAGACGCGATGATTCGATTCTTTATCCTTCACTGTTAGTTGTGATTTTTTTTTGACCAGATTCAATGACCCTTTTAGAATGGAAGCAGAAACATTGATTGTATAATCTACTTTTTTTTTGTTGACTTTAATATAAGCATTAGCTTGTGCTTTTACAATGTGAGGGAATACGATTTCCATCTACATAAAATTTCCCGCATCGGGCTACATATCCGGCAGCTATCCTGAGCAAACCTGACTAACTCAATGAAGTAGACCAAATATAAAGTAGATGAGACAGGCGGTTTTACAAAATAAAATTGGTCTACTCTATTTGAAATTCAAAATGATTCAATCACTTTTATCCGTCTCTTTTATTATTAAAAACTAATCGATTCGGTTTGACGTTATTAGATGAGGGAAGAAAAAGAATAAATCCATCCAATCAACAATATATTCGTAATTAGAACGATATCTTGACGTGTCTAATTCCCATTTATATGTGAATCTAACAACACGATAAGTTCGCCATTACTTAATAATATATTGACCACAATTTCGTAGGTGGATGGGAGAAGGTGGCGCCAGTTATCCTGTAAACTATCCAGACTTAAAGGAAACTAAGGTATAGGATTGAGATGGTTGGAGAGTTGTGCAGAGTTTGCCTTTTGCTAGCCAAGTTGTTGTTAAGATAAATAGGTTGAATTGGTCCCAATCAACAATTTCTTATATGTAGATCCTCATTCGGATTTACTTGTTGGAAAAACAAGCTCTGCAACCGCCCTCTTCTTACAAACATTAAACTAGATAAGTTGGAATTTATTGGTAGAATAGGGAATGATATCTGGAGTGGATTAGTTTAATTTTATTTGATAAAACTTTGACACACTATCATATTTATTTCGATAATCCCTTACGCAACAAAAACACAGTAGTTTTCGATCAAAATTAAGCAAATTAAATTTATCTCAAATGCTTTTGTTTTTAAGTGAATTGATAAGTATAAATCATTGGATATAATTTTCATAAAAGCAATTGAAATAAATTCGAATTGTCTCGCTTGGGTGGCACCTGTTGATCGGAGATAATTTCAACGAATATCTGTATTATAATCCGGATAATGTATGTTATTCGGATGATAATCGCAAAAATTCAATTTCTTTAAAACTCATCCGGATCTGTATTGTTGTATTAGTGCAAACACTCTCTCAGTTTTTATATCGAATCCGAATTTCCATCCATTTTTTTTTTTTGGTTGTTGTTCGTACAACAACAGCAAAACTTCTATTGTAATTGTGAATAATTATTAAAAGTTAACGTGTACAGTTTATATTGAAATCATCCAGTTAGTGTTTGTTAAATTAACATATACGGGGAGAATGTATTTGAGTAGCATTACATGTATTTCCTGAAGCTTACAACATTTAACGAAATATGCACAGAAACGGACGACTGGAAAATAATTTGAAATCTACCTAATTAAAACGATTTCAACTCGATATTCTATTGTATACAAGTTATATTTCTATACAAATTAGATTCTAATTAAAATCTATCTAAAATGACAATGTTATCAGCTAGATGCAGACTCTCTACGAAAATTACCGAAAAATCTATTGCATCCCCGATAAGAGGATCATAATGAATCAATCAGACCATAGTAACCTCTGATGTTATAGGATAAGTCGAAACAATACATCACTAGAGGGTGGATGAATTTTACTAAAATTTGTGAATCTATCATATTATAGGGCTGGTAGATGTACATACGATACGGCAACATAGCTCACTGTCTCTCTCTACTTTCCAATTTGCGTCCATCAATCGAGACCAATCTCGGCGAGTGGATTACTTGGAAATGAAATTTACATAGGCTCGTGAATGTTGTGAAGGGGGAAATATAGTTGGAATCATCTCAATGTTACTGATGATGATGATGATGATGATGATGATGATGATGATTGTAGATGTGATTCCTTGATGTCCTTTAGACATTCAAGTAGACGATGATTGTGAACGATAATCAACATTGGTGACTGGTAATACGGAATGAATCTCAATGATTGAGTTTGTGAGTATTGAGCTTTATCTATCGCTAAAATAAATTACAATTTTTTTTGGCTGTGTCTGTGTGTGTATGTTGGAGTTAAATTTTCTTAGTAATAGTGTAGTGAAAGAATCAAAACTTTTTATAGAGGGTTTTTCTTCGACGAAAATTCGTTCGACCCTCTTTTCAACATTTCCGTTGGCATATTCCTGAGCATGACAGTTTTTTGAATAGAGAAAGAACTGTGCTCTACCGAAATTAGTTTCTATTTTAAAACGAATAGAGTAATTTTTTTGTCAAGTATAAATTTTAACCAAATGAAAATTAAACAGGTTTTATTTGATGAATGTTAATAAAGAAAAAAAATATGAAAAGCAACTCTTTTATTTTGGCAAATACTCGAATGTATGTATATGCTGTGAAATTTAAAACATATTGACAAAGTCCTAAATGCATTTATTTACTAACCTGTTTTAATCTGAGATGCAGCCATGCGAACTAATGCTTTTGGCAAACAGTTGGTTGAACAGTAAACATTAGTACATACTCATGTTCGCTCTTCATTTATATACATATGTATATCCGTCTGTGTGTACGGTGAGGGTGGGTGTGTAAGTAGTGGTCAAATTAGGAAAAAGTAAACTGTACCGCAATGTGCACAAACATCAACATTAATGTTGCTTTGTGCGTGTTCTATCCATTTTCACACTGGCTGGTATTTACCTTGATCGGACACGTTGATTTCAGGTCAGTGCAGATGGAAACGAACAATGTTCCATTAATTTTATATCAAATAGAACCAGACTAATTAATACATTGATAATTGTTAGAAATTTGTGATATTTATAGTATTATCTATAATAATAATAGTAGGTATTGAGATTTCATCGAAAACTTTCGAATATTCCAAATTGAGAGTGGTACAACGGTATTTCTAAGGTATACATAGTTATCAGTAGAATATTATTGAATGCCATTATATAAGTTTCAAGCCACGTGTTATCAACTAAATAGTAAAGTTTGCTTTATTTCACAAGGATTCTGTAATTATTGTTCAAAATCTCTAATACTAGATTGTATCTTGTTCGTAGAATTGAAAGTGTATTTAAACCAAAACTAATCAATATGCCTTAATTTTCTATCGAACATAATAAAACCAAGTAATTTTGTTAATGTAATGACGCTACGTAGATGTCTGATGTTAATTATTCTAATTATTTTAGTGTCACAGCTAATTTTCCATGGAACATCATAAAGAATTTTATCACACTTAAAACTGTTGAAGTTCTACGGAGCTGACAGTTATAAAACTAATTCTTTCAACTTTGTTTCATTTTACGAATGTCGGAAATATTTTGCGTCTTTTAAATGCCAAATAAATTCAAATGAGACTCTAGTATACTTTTATATTTCCGAACAAAACTCCAATTATACACGTTGCTATTTTTCCTCAATGATTATCGAATCTATTTAATTGGGAGACATTGAAAAGACTTGATGGTGTTGAAGCGCAACTGTAATTCGTGACATCTTTTTATATTCACTGACAGGCACTTAATTTGGTTTATTTTCATTAAGACATTTTATAAATGATGAAAATTGTAGAAAATCATTAAGACTTGTGAATAGGTAATTACTGATATTTTCTGAAACTTCATATAAATATCGAATTATTATTATTGGAATTGATTGGATTTATGGGAGAGAAAATGTGATGATGATTAGTTTGTTGAACAAACTAATTTCAAACGTATCGATCAATCGTTGGAACAATTCACAATTTCAATGTAGCATGGACTATTCCAACGGAACTAATAATCCTAATCTCGATCCATACTATATATATATACAACAAAGCCGCGTACACTATCCACCCCTAAAGTTCAATCAGTTATATTCATTTAGCAACATCCGGTTACATTCGTATATTAGCCATAATTAACACTGAATATATTGTCAATGGCGACCACTATCAGGACAACATCCTTCCTCAGGACAACACCAACATAATTCCGACTGGATATTGTTGAATTAACAACGAAATCTTGTCGTAATATAAACGGAAAAATGGTCAATAATTACGGGATTTTTTTTGTGATTTTTCATCCATCATTCTATTATCATTCAAACTGTATAAAATTTGAATTGAAGAAATCGTTTTCAATTTATTAAAACACTGAAAGAAATCCAAAGCATTGATTAAATATGCAAATCAAGTCTGTTTACAATTCTAAAACATTTGTAGAATGCCGAGTGCGAATAACTAGACTGTTATCAACAGTGTTTGAGGGAGAAGATCAATGTTTTGGTAGTTTACGAGAACCTTTAAGATTTTATTAGCTTGTATAGACACAGTAAAGAAGCAATGTGATTTACTGAACGAGATTCGCTTCATATTTAAAATGTTTTAAAACCAAAACTCGTTATTTAACAACTCCAAAACGATAAATTCGATATTTGATTTATCGTTGAAATAGAATCAGTCATTGATAGTAATATGGATATTTGAGTTTTCGTCAAGTAAATAAATAAAGACGTATTAAATTTAAAGCATGTTTTCAAGTTGCTTTTCGTTCGTTTTTTTTTTGTCGTTCATACAAAAAACTGGAAACGTGGTGGTTTTCTCTAGAGGCAAACGGGACTCTATAATATAAAATGACAGATCCCATTATTTACTGAAAAACAACAAGACGAAAGTAGTAAACTCTGTAAGAAAAGAAAAAGGAAAATGATGTTATTTGGACTTTGCCGCCCCTGAAATGCACACATCTCACCCTTATGATATTATTTATTATATAAATGTATATAAATATGTTTGTATTTACGTATTTTCTTAGAAATGTTTCAATTTAACTAATTTGAATTTCCACAAGATAAATGTTTGTATTGAATATTAATTGAGAATTTGATGATTAGTAAACGGTTTTATTAGTTTGACCTGTCGTTTTCAACAAAACACATTGACCAATTGTTTATATGTATGTAAGTATGTAAGTAGAGATAGTTGTGTGTGTGTTCTCTTTAGCATCATCTGTATACACTAAGGTCTCTCTTTTGTAAACATAGAGAGAGAGCAGAGCTAATTAAGTCCAATCAGGCTCGGTCCATCAGATCCATTAGCCACCCCTTCGTGTTTGTGCACAAACTCCAATACTAATTGAGAGCACCGTCCACGTTGAAATATCCATTTGTAAACGGTACAACCACGCCACACCATTTCTCTTCACTGATGATAGTCTATAATTGGTGTCTGTGTATAGATATTGTAGATGTGTTTGTTTTATTATAATCATGATGATGTTGATGATAAAATAAAGTAACTCTCTCTCTCTCTCTCATAGTATTATGTTGTTGTTGCTATTATTGTACTAGTCGTAGTAACAAGTAATATTAAAGAGAAGTACATTGTTTCAACGTTGAAAGCTTTACAGTTAAAAGGGGTAGAGAGCTTGTCGTATTTAATTACAAAATATCTAATTTTGCGACCTCACAAGGAAATCGGCCATGATGATTTTATGATGTTATAAAACAGTAGATAGGGCGAATACGAGGGATGTTTTACTATATCTAATGCATTTATAACAAACAACAAGACATAATTTCCCAACAAACATTAACATCAAGTACACAGCAAATGATGCCGACGACGACGACGACGATTTTATTGATAAACACTTAAACCAAACAAGATAATAGTTTCAATCTATATGGTACGATATTCTACAGATTCATCATTAAATTTCAAATTCATTCTCATTGTGTTTGTTTCAAAATTATTAGTTCAAGATAAAGTTTTGTGTGCATTTTAGTTGGATGGTGTATATAGATCCAGACAAGTTATATTTGTTGTTTTATTAGTATACATGTGTACATTCCCGTTTGATAAACTGGATTAAACCGTAAGTACACACCTATATTGAGTCTATTTTCCGCTGACATAAGCACTTACGTGCATTAGATTAGAGATGTGGCCTATAGCGGTTTCCGATTAATATTGCTCCCTTTAGGTCATGGTTGAATCAACGTGCACATTAACAACCGCTACACATTCATATACAAAGACGGAAACAGACGAATATGATTTTACCTGATGATATATTATACTGTCTTACATATGTTACATACATTCTCTTATAAAATATCACTATCATATAATAGAGGAAATCTGTTTCCGTGATCGGACTAAGAGATTTCCTCTAAATACCTATTTACCAGACAGACAATAATTGGATCGATCATTATTTAGACAATTTCTTGGATATATATATATATATATAGTTAAGTTAGTTTTAGTATAGAGAGAGGTTTAATAATTTCATCACTCAACTACCCACATCCCTACTACTATTAAACAAGTCTCATCTAATCCAGGAAGCTAGGCAAGAAGCTTTTGGGGATTTTGTTAGAAATTCTTGAACATAAAACTGCCAAAGGTTTAAAACAGCACTACTGCTTAACTACTATAACAACAGTAGAGCAAAAGTGTATTTACTATATTGTCGCCTGAGTGGATATAAACTCTGAGTAGTTAAAGTTACGATCAACAATATCTAAATTAGGTAAATCAATCTGTTTGTGATAAAAACTTGAATGTTATTGCTTGTAATAAAAGACGAAGAAGCAGTTTAAAACAATCTTATCCAGTTAATGTTTAGAAATTATTACATTTCACGTTTCTATATTGATGAGAATTAAGCCCTTTGTAGCGTTCTCCTTCTTTTCGAGCGTTTTGGGTGTTCCACTATTGTCTTCCTTGTACTCATTTTATTTATTAACAGTATTTTAAAAATCTTCATCTCAACTGTTCTCTCTCTCTGAACTGATAAATAAGGCACATTCCGATACTTATTGCAGCAACATTTTACTTTGATTGATCAAGTCTTCGGATTAGTTTGCAAGGTTTGCGGCGAACTAATTTTGAGCAAATTCTTGTTTAGTCTACTAAATGTAGGAAACTATGTATCTGAAATATTTGAAAATACACAAAAAAGAAAAATTAAGAGAATAGAATGTATAGTCAAAGATATTTCATTATCCCCAAATAGTCTGGCGTTACAAGTAATTAAAAATTATCTGTGACGATTTTTGCTTTCTCTATGACCCGTTATTTGTAGGCGAAGGTTTCTAGTTTAAAAAGCACCTCAAAAGCTTGCTGTTAAATATAGTAGAAACCTAGATAAATTAGACTTCATATGCGGGGTGGAAAGTTTTAAGTTTGAGGCCCCTTGAATATGCGGCACCAACTCAAATTTTATGGAAATTGAGCAAATATCGCCATTGGATTGATACACCTTACAGTAATCCTTAGAAAGAAGCTTTTATAGCTAGAATTAATTAATAAAAGAAAGCTTAAGAAACGTTATATCGATTATAATTGTATAACTAATAATTTTGCAAGTATTAAAGCAAAAAAAGTGCAATCATAGTTATTAGATATATTTTCTAGTATTGTAGAGACCCAAATTTAGTGTCCAGCAAAGCTGTTTATGGTGTTGTTTATTTCCCAATGTTTTCTTAGTGTTAACCAATCAATTTGTAGATTTGTTTCGGATTATCACTTATTTGAGAGGGTAAAGATAAACGAGTTAAAATTATGTGTTTATGTTCTTCTATGTGTGGGTATATTATAAGTGAATTAAACGGATGCACTTTGTGTCCTGATTCTCGTCTTTGTATGCTGTTAACAACAAAAAGTATATGAATATTATGCGACTTCACTGTTGCTGTTTACTAAAATTCCCCTATATGATAATATACTATTAAAATTAATTTACATACTAGTTTACAGTTGAAGTACTTCCAACTTGTATGTGCCGCTTTTGTTTTGTTTCTTCATTTCAAGATAAACGTATCTAAACATTAGGCGCTTTGAGATATTTAGTTGTGCACAAGTTTTAGTTTTTCCTCTATGTGTAAATAACAAATTCAACATACATTTCCAACCGTGATTCTCAGGTAGTGGTAGTAATCGTCAACAACCATAAATTACATCTTTAGCCTTTAGGACGATATTGAGGACATAAATAACACTTTAGAAACAAAATACTATTCAGTAACAAACACTAAAATAGATGACATCAAAGTAAATGGTCGGTGTGCGATGGTGATAATGATGACACATCTAATTAAAATATCACAATTATGGCGAGAATCTTTCCCCCTATCTGAGAATTTCTTCGTTTCCCTGGATTCTTTTACAGAAATACACACAGTCAGCTTATTCTAATAGTCTTTGAGATTTCAGCTTTTTTTTTGGAGAGGGCTTTTGATATTCAGTTTCTTTGCACTCCTGAATCTCATTTACATTTATATTTAATAGGTCACTGTTTAATTCTTTTATTACAATTGCCCCTTTTTAATATTCTACAAGTTGACGTTCAAGTTTTAAGCGTTTGAATTTCACTATGCAATATGATGATGCGAGTAATTGATTTTTATTCAACTGATTCATGCAAATTTGATAAATACGGGGAAAACGATGAGTTTCTTGCAAAATTTCGTTAAAACACTCCTTTTTTTCTGCTGTCTGAAAAATAGATAATCTGTCATCCAAGTTTTAATGGGAACGTGACATAGTTCATCCCAAAATTGTGTGAATTTCTTTATAGCTTTCTTATATCTCTTTCGTCATCACCATCGCTGTCGTAGTTTTTTTTGTTACACCCCAGTCTCAAAAATTTATAGTTCACTGAAGTCTCGAGGGCGTCAATATCAATCTAACAAGTCCAACTTTGGCATTCAAGAAGGATATTCCTGCTATATTGTGTGAAAAGGAACAGAAACATGGACAATACAGTGGGGTTATAATAGAAATCGAGAATTTCGAATTTCTTCTTTTTAGGTCAGATTCACTTTCCAACTTTCTCCAGCTCTATCACTTTTTTCCCCCTATATTTGGTGAAAATATTTTTTTCTATCTAGTGTACGTGTAGACGAAGTCTCTACACAACTTCAAGATCGATAAGAGGATTGAAAGTCCATTCGTATCGTATTATTCGGCTCGTCTTATTACTTATTACTTCAATATTATCCATATGTCCATCGTATTATATACCAATAGTAGAAAATGGAAATGGAAAATGTATTTTTTTTATAGCTAGCGATCGGTGAATATGTGAGAAGAGCTACAATTTCCACCCAAAACGGTCCATGAAACTAATATTGAAACAAACGTTCTTTTATTGTGCATTCATATATGCATTAAAGCGGGAATTTTGTGCAACATAATTGCTTTCGTCTATTAACCAGAACATAGGACATTCATATCATTTATTACATGAAATTAAATATTCGTATAATTAATGAAACTTTAGAATATGGTTTGAAAACTAAAAAAAAAGGCAAAATAGAAATAGCAGACACACAAATTGGACGTTATTATAAAGCAGAAATGTTTAAATAATTTCATGGCACATCATAAATTCAACAATATTCAACTGCTTATATTAACATTTTTGATTGTGATATACACAAATTTTACACATAAAAGAAAACTGTTTGAAACAATAAAATTAACCAGCCATGACTTTTCATCTACGAAAGAATAAGAAACAAAGCTATTCACTTTATTACCTCTTCTAATTGCGGTGTCTTTAAATGAAACACATAAATATTCGGTACTTTGGTTATAAATAGGTAAATGTTTTGTCTAAGACTACGACCAGGGCCGGCCCGAGACCACAGCAAGACAGGCAGCTGCCTGGAGTGGCATAATTTTAGGGACGGCACTTTTTATGTGTAATATTTTGTTAAGAGTACTCTACTATTAAATAACAAAAACACAAAGTGTTATGAATATGGGATTGCTGTGCTGCCTTAGTATTCTTTAAAATTGCTGATAAGTACGGAAGATTTGATTCATTTTAGAAACAATTTAGGATGAGAATTACCAACATTTTGAAAGTACAGAAATTCAATTTCCAACTGATTCCTTCGCCCATATTTCTTTAACTATATTGTGTCCTTTATTTAGGTAGCCGCAATTTTATTTGAAAAAGACATTTTTAATAGTTCCCACCCTTTTTATTGTTGCGAAGATTAGGTTAAGTACGTATATGCGTTCTTGATAACAACCGAACAAAGGACACTTATTTAACACCGTTTTGTTTGTTCATGATAGTTCATTTGTGTTTCAGTCTTTGAAGTGTCAACGTTGTTTCGAAAAATGTGTGTTTTTTTGGTTAATTAATAATTATTTTGTTAGTGTTAGAGCAAGGCCAGTATAGTATAAGCCTTCAGTATAAAATTAGGTATCCTCTGTAAGTTTTTGTTTCTATTTTTATCAACTAGTACAAAACCGTGAGTTATTTTTCCAACGGTGCCCTATACGAAAAGGTCGTTTCTTTGATTGTTTTGGTTTGCTTTAATACGAAATTTTTCACGACACTTTTCAATGGATCACCAGACTGCTTTTTTATTACGACTGTCTAAAATTATCGATTTACAGACAAAATCACGTAACGCGAATGATCTTGTTGTACTAATTCACGAGGATGTCGAAGAATTCGATTAAGAAGTAGATACCAGTAGTGCGCTTAATCATTATTAATTTCTGGAAGGGGAGGAAGGGAGCTCGAGTCGGCCCTGACACACTATGAATAAACATATAGGACGAATGACGTCGGATTCTGTTTTTCTTAAGGCCACATATAGACGTTTTCTGTATATAAAAATGGCATTATCAATGACTAATTCTTAGAACATTATTACTACACGTTTGACGTAATTAATTATCGAGCTATATAGGATAGCGACAAACCGATAAAATTTGCGACTATTGAGTATAAACAACAAACAATTGTAGCCTTCTTGAATTTTATTGCAACCTATTTGTACGTGAATCAGTCAATGAGGGAAGAAGACCAGATTGGACCCAAAAAAATAGAAGACACACAAACATATAAGCAACGAGCAAATCAGTATTTTGTAGCTATGTAAAATACAAAAACAGTCAATTCTATTCTATTGAAATTGCTATCCTGCTGGCGCGCGTACCCGAACAAATTGAATCCTCAAAGCGTAACGACGACAGTACTGAGAATAGAGAAGAAACACGATAAACTAGAGAGATGTAACAAGAGATAGAATAACATTTTGTTCTTTCTCTCTATGAATGGAGTTAATTAATTAGCTGTTCTCTGAGCCTTGTGACGTTCTCGTTTCATTGCAATCATGTTGCATGTAAATCCTTTCCATGTAAATCAGAGAATCCTCGTACACATATAGGGAGTAAGAGAGAGAAAGAGAAATGTGTTGTATAGAAAAGGTTAGTAGAGGGTATGTTGTACATGTTGTCAGTATCCAGAGATAAGCTACATGTTTAATAATCCGCTGTATTGAGAGAGATGAAAATCCGATTTAGTTAAATGGACATTAATTTGAATTTTCCTTCTTCAAATTTTATTCGGAAAAATATTAATTTTTCAAAAGTTTTGCAATAGCAATTTTTGACTTATATTATTATGTCTACTATTATGTCTCCGGTGAATTGATTTAAATCCCGCCAAATAAATTACGTTCACTTATGGAAATTTGCAATCAGTCGCTATTTTATGCTTCAATTGTCTACGTGGCGGTTGCATATTTATGATTTTAGACACCGTATTGTTGTTGAAAATGCAAAATCATACACACGCACACACACACATACCCTTAGTTATCTGTTAGAATATAGATAGACATATACAACAGTATTGTCTATCTTTGTTATCAATTTCGGATAAATTCATTCGACTATCTTTGTCTAGATTTCAGTTTACCCTCTAGCTCAATTAAGTACACCCGTCGTGTCAAACAAGACTAAACTTGACATGCAATCAATGGCCACGACAGGTTGTCGTTGGAATTATGGATTTTTCTTGACATTGGCGTGTAATTAAATCTCGACAGGCATATTTGAAAGGCAATTTGTACAAGTAGCGGAATCTCACAAAGTTTATAGAGAGAACACAGAACAAATGCCACCTACATTCGTTTTGTGAATTTGAAAAGGAGCTTAAATCAAATTTAACATCAATCTATAAATATGTTTCTCTCTCTCTCTCTCTCTTTTTCTCTATCTCTTGATTCTTCTCTGTAAAATTCTATTTTCGATTTAAAACAATTATTTTTTTTTCCATGAAATTCTAATAACTGTTACAGACATTTTGAAATAATGGAATTGTGTAAAATAATAAACAGCTTTTTACCATAAAATGTTGTGTCTAGTTGTGGAGCTCATTTTCAGTATTACCTGAAAAATCTGCAAATGGCAGTATCTATTTCATTTACACATTTTCATTTCATTGTATAATGATTATTATTATTTGAAAATATAAATATAAGAATATACGATAGAAATTTTAAAGCTGTAACCATTAGGGAGACATATGCATATTTAATTTAATTATAAAAGATAATGGTGATATGTTGAAAACATTTGAAAAAATATTGTAGACATTTCACGATTAATCAACAGCAGACACACCTATAGAGAGAAAAATCCACATATTTTAATTTGTTTCAAAAATCAATTCACTGGCGCAGCATTAAATAAATAGTTTCATAAATAAATGTATGTGTTGAAATGAAAACTTGACAATATTCTACAGCCTACTGTTGGGAGTGTTAAATTCCAATTACTCCTTAGGGACGTTAGTAGTAGTAGCAGCAAGACTACCAAGAGTTAGTATTAGATGTAGAGCAGGTATATAAGCTGTAAAGCTAGAAAGAGAAAAGTAGCTTTTGAGATAAACGCCACTTTGAAGTGCGTTACTGAACTTTAACTACACACTCCTAAACCTATTAAACTAAACTGTGTAAACAGTTTATAAAAAATGCAATTTCATGTCTCCAACTGGGTAACGAGTTTAGTAAAGGACAATTTTAATTATATAAGCATATATTGTCGTATTCTAATTAAATTTAAATAAATTTTACAACCGTAAAATATACACAAAACTAAATGGTGAAATTGGTGGATGCGCCGGGAGAGATTATTAACAGCGGACTTTGTTGTTATTTTGCGTGAAGAATACGTAATTTAGGTTGTCAAACAGATATTTGTTGGTGAAATATGACACAAGCCGTAAACCAGGATACTTACACATGTGATGTTTTATGCTATTGTACAATTATCGAATGAAGAAACTTTGCTCTTAGATTGGATTTTGGTATTGTAATTAACATTTTATATATGCAGCCCAGACGCTCGCCTTTATAACTCCTGAAACACACTGTATCTTGTCTATTGTGTTATTTAATAATATAACGTGTAAAATAGCTTTGTAGTGATACACGTTGAATTTAGTAGGTATATTCGATGATTGCTAGACGGCAAGTGATTTAAATTGGCGGATGCGCCGGTTAAATTTCTTAACAAGAGGCCTGTTCTTTTTGAATAACTCTATTACTGTAGCTTTATGTACAATAGTGTTCCAACTATGATTCACATTCTACAGGCCTTGTTTAATTTAGTGAGAAAACACAATGGACGGAGAAACGGCTCATTGCTGTTACTTTGTTGCTTTGAATATCTAATATAACTAATCCTATTCAAGATATTTAGTAGCGTATGTGCACAGTATACTGACAGTGATAACACAAATTCCTAACAAAGTGTAAACAATGTTTGAAAAGTTGTAGAATTTCAAGCCACCGACAATATTTGCTATACACAATATAAAGAAATATTTATGTTTAATTAATATAGGCAAAACAAGAGTGCAACAGATTCATTTATAAAATATAACTGACTAGTAATAATTGTTTTAACTTTATCTAAATTGGATTATGTTACATTGAAATGGAAATTATAATTAACGTGAACCTGAAGAATTGTACAATTGATCCAAATATATAGATGTGACTGAGCCATAAGCCAGTTTTCAAACAAACTCAATTGTAAATGTAACCACAACGTTCCAGACTTGGGATGGATATCATTTTGGTTTCAGATTATTTGGCTCAAACTAATTATTCACTCTATTTATTTATACAACAATAAATTACATGTTGTTAGTTTGTTAATGAATCAAGATATTTTTATTAAAGGGAAATATCAAAACAACAAAATGCAAAAAAGAACACCTTTTTAATTTGAATTAATGTCTGGTAGAAAGAATCTTGTAATAATAGGATTGTGTCGGTGACTCTTGCTAATTTCTTGAAAATATTTCAGTGTCTTAAAAACGAATTAATTAGTTCATTAAAAAAGTACGTCCTAATTAGTAATTAGAAATATGAGATGAAAAAATTGTCGACAATAAAGCAATGAAAAACAATCCCCTTTTGTCTTTCCTCATCTACTCGTTAATTTCCTTTCTTTGTTTCTTTTTGTTAATTCCTCGGGATGTTATGCAATTTTTTATTAATGCGGTGGGATTTGTGGAATGTACAGTTAGGAGAATTATGAGTAATGATAAAGAGCATTCGCAATTATATGGTTGTTCTCAACTGGCCCTACAATTAACTAATTAAAACAACATGGGTACAAAAATGAGTTGAGACAGAATTAAGATTAATGTTCGATATTTTAATAGTATTAAAATTATATGGTATATTTTTTTGGGGAGTGGGGGGGGGAACTGGTAGGGTAGCGAATTATTATTATAAATTGATACTGCCAACTTCTAGAAACATAATTGATGACTCAAGTTGAGTTTTAATATAATTTATGTCATAATAATTAGCGAATGGCCGAACATGTTCGGATCGCTACAACGAACACAATCTTCTAGTTTCACACCACCACACCTGCTCCTGACACTTGACAGCCGCCACACCACTAGTGGTGAGGAAATCTCTATGCAATAAACCAACCCCAGATACCATGTTTGGACTTTCATTACAAACCACATAAATCTTAGTTTACTGTTCAGTCACGCAAAACAACTAAATTTCAAGACAACAAATAACAATTCGACAACACACAATAAGAAAAATTGTCTCTCGTCAATGTACATGTGCGTAATAAGAATTAGATTGTGGAAATTTGTCTTTTTTTTCTATCTATCTTTAGAATTTAATGTATTTCGGAGACTAATTGTGACAAAAAACCGTCACTAATGCACTTAATGATCGACCTTTTTTCAATCTGGGACCAAATAGAATCATGATTGAAAGAAAAAAGCATTTTCGATCAATAGCCAAAAAAACTATTTCAAGTATTGTTGTTTTATAACTAACATCAAATTATTTGAGCTAATTAGCCACACAAAAATAGTATTCGACGGGAAGACTTTTAAAGTAATTACAATTAAAGCTCCAAATATAATCCGGCTACAATCGATTCATTGTTGTCATCTGTTGGGCAAACAAGCCAATTCTTTACGGAAATAGAAATTCAAAAAGCTCTTCATTTATAAAATTCGAATGTCAAAGTGTTTGTGTATCTGTGTGTGTGTAAAAAACACGACAAAGACGAGCACATTTAAATGTTTGTCGAAATCAAATTGAAGAGCCATTGTATATATGACAATAGAAATTGTGTGTATGTATGTAGAACAGACGAAGAACGAGAGACTATAAAAAGTAGAGAGTATGAATCAAGTCCCTTTTTCCTGATTACCTTTATCCGTTAATGCGGTTCCGTTGATGTATGTATTTATGGTGCCAATGCATCAAATACGGCATGCCGAATAATTTTGCCAATCCGCAAACAAGCTCGTTTCTAGGCGGCCTTTTCCCACTGTTTATAAATCAAATTGGATTTCAGGACGTTGTCAAAGTTTTTTGGTTATTCCACTTTTGCCTTAGCTTTGAGATAAATATAATCTATATATTACGGTTCGTATAGATGGTACGAATAGTTAGTTTTGTTCGAAAATATATCTTCAGATAGTTATTGCTGTTGTTTGTATGAATGACATATTTTTACTACCTGAATCCGATGTTAGAAATGCTATCAACAATGAATCATTGTTCTAGCTAGACGAAAACTGGATGTGTATAGTTTAGAAAAGTGGGACAAATGCTAATGCAGAAACGTAATTTAAAAGAAAAGGCTTGTAGAAATGGATGAATTTATGCTAAAACAAAAGCGCCTTATCTGAAGCCACAATTTTTTTTTCTAGTATTTTTATGGCAAGTTCATAAATAAAATATACTCCAACACCTGAATCCAGTAAAAGATGTATATTCGCAATAAATTTTCAAGTTTGAAAAATTCGACAATAAAACTGTAAAACACCAACCCATCACCAATTCTTTATTGCAACTTTGTAATGTTTCTTTTCTATTTCTTGTCCAATAAACAACTCTGATTATTATTGGTAGACACATAAAAAATGATTTTAAGTAAAATCGATTATTATCTACTTTTACAGTGTCTCTAATATTATTATAATATGATGAAAGAATGAAACGAAACTCTGTGAAAATTGGCCCGATTGACGGTCACCAGGGAAATTATGGGTTTATTGAAAATCATGCTAGTTGCCACCATAGGTGAACTTTTAAATGAGGACGAAGGTACAGACAATAAATGTCAAGACTTTGTGCTTTCAGTTAATTAAAACAAAGTATCAGAGATATTCTTGATCGTACAACATTAGAAACCGAAACAAAAAACGAATGTCGAATAGGAGAACAACAAAAATTGATCGAGAATTCAGCTACCCAAGAGACTTGAAACAAACGATTAAATGTTCAGATTTCAATTAAAACAATTCTCCAGATAAAAAAAAACAACAACGGCTTTGCCTATTCAATTCTATCTCTAGAAAATAACTTCGTATGGACAATGATATGCTAGAGAAGGCTCACATATTTCTGTAAATTCGTCCTTTTAAAAGACCCATTTCTATCAATTTTGAAGATGTGCAGACATTCTCCCATCTTGTTCTATACAACCACCGTCATCGCGTTCATCTAGCTGTTTCTCTTTTCACAATTGCACGAATAAGCCACAACATCTCTCAATGATTAATTCATGAGTTCTGAGTGGTTTAGGCGGCTGAAACGCCGCAAATCTAGAATTAGGATAGAAACGGTCCCTATTGTTCTCACTTTTGGTGAGCTATATCTATATAGAGAAAGATTGAAAGTATCCAGTGGAAGAGTGAGAGAGATTCAATGATAAAATACTGAATAACATTGTAATTATACGATGGAAAAATCAAATAAGCGGGCATAAAGAGTGGAGAGAGAGAGAAAAGTAAAATTTTCAACATGAGCGAAAGTTCATTTTTTTCGCTACCAATTAAAATTTTAGGTGCTATAATCAGTTTATTCTAATTAAGCGGCAAAATTCAACGGATTGAAACAAGTTGTGAGGGCGAGACTGGAATAGAATTTTCACAGTGAATATACAAAGTGGAAAGTAAAGTCTTGTAAAGCTGGATAAGAAAGAGAATTTAAACGAGTTGTTTTTTTTTATATAGTTTTGGGAGTGAATAGCAATACGCAATAGAAAAAAAAACGGATTTGTTAATGGAAAAAATTTCGTTTATCAACTAGCAACAGAGACAAAGAATCATCTCTATTGTTTGTTAGTTTTGAATACAAAGGCCTATCTAATTTCACTTGTAAATAAATTGAGCGAGCCCGGTGCCATTCAAGTTTTATAGTTTATTCAAAGTTGCGTTATTTGGGCTTTAACCTAATCTCGGATCTGTGTAAGTACGTGACGTCATTGAATACTTAACTACTTTATAGCTAAAGGGCTCATATCTAGTTCACGCTCACTCTATATTAGAGTTTTAATGAAGGTCCATTCGCTTTTGTTATAAACCTCTCGTCATCTATCTCATTCTCTTTTAAGATTTACCGATTAGTTTCAATGGATTTTTCATTTATTTTTTTTCCACTAGTCGTGTTCTTGTTGGGATTCTGTCTGACATGAAATCGTTACGGTAATATGTTGAGGCTTACGTAGAAGCTGAATCGACTACTACCTAAAATGTCAGATTAAATTTCGGCCTTGCCTTGCTTAAGAGGGTTGTTTGGATGAAATTGTCTAATATTTTCCCGGAACACACCAACATTGCAACAGACAACGTAGATAGGGCAGGGCAATACACAGTATAAATGTAGTATCCTACCAAAGATTGTTACGCAAACGAAATTATAACAGAATTGTTTCATACTGGCAAAGTTTCATGGCGCACAGCAAAAGGGGTAGAAAGTTTCTAGACGCATTATCCTGATAGTTAAAGAAATCTTTTATGATAATTACCATTATGATATTTTCTACAAATTTTAACAAAGTTAAAATCTTACCCATTTATACGATTTGAAAATTCTTGAAAGTTTTGTTTGCAACTTACCTGAAACAAAGAGAAATTATCGTTTAAATAAGTGAATTTTATAATAGTTTTATACAAGTTATATTGTAGTTTAATATAAATTTAAATAATTTCCGTTTTAGCAATAATTCTCGAAGACAATTTTGAAAAGTTTAATATAAGGCAACTAAAATGTTTATTACGCAATGAATCTGTGCAATAAAAAAGTAATTTTATTACAAAATTTAGCAAGAGAATAACGATAAACAAAATTATAAAAATAGACCCCGTTGAACATAAATACGAAATGACAGGAATAAAATTTATCTAACCAGCTTCCAGGCTGACATTACAAAAGTTATAAGAATAAGAGAGAAAAAAATAAACGAAACAGAAGTAGAGTAGAGAGAAAAAGCCACCTATTAGCTTGTGGTGGAAAAAAAACGTTAAAGTATTTCTGACATAAGGATAATTCGATCAAATATTGCGTGCTAGGAGCTTTTCATTACAAACACGCACGTGTAAGTTTGCTTTTGTGTTAATATAAGGTCGTTGATGTTAATCAATGTCATAAACGTGTAAGGAAATGAGACCTTCCTAACAAGACAGAGACTAATGATAGTTGAGATGAGGATTTTCCCGCTTTTGGCGGTATATGTGAGTGTAAATGTATACATATATATATGTACATTTTAGGGGAATGTATTTCAAAGCTTGGACGTTGTCCGCATGATGGTACTTTAATGTTAATTATGTTTAAGTTTCCATTGTTGTAACTGAACAGTTTCATGAATAATGGATAAATGCTATCAACAATGTAATTAAGAAAAAAAACATAGAGAAGAGAGACTATAAAATTTGTGCTTGTAATCCACTTCTTCAGTTTATCTATCAGTTTATTGTTGAAAGGTAGATGATAGGACAAAACGTGGATATGTACGTTGGCACTTTGTTGATGATTAATGTTTTCGGCCATCTGCAGGATTTGATGCAGATTATGTTACCATATCATCATCTACAATGATGTATTGTTGGAGAAATTTGCCGAAATTGTGTCACAATTACATAAATTCTCTTATGGCGAACGAATTGATCAATCCACAATCAGATATCCAACAATGGAAGGCGTCCGAAATAAATCGACAATACATTTCAATTTCCATCAAGCGTAGAGGAATAATTTTTAAATCAAATCGGTGATAATAATGTGACACTTGAATCTAATGGATATTGGAGTCGGATTGCAGGCCTATCTTTCAGACTTTAAAATTTTTAGCGATGTTTAAAAGTAAAATTCTATCGCCAATTTGAAATTGTCATAAAATTTCATAAAAATATTACAACGAGACAATTTTCTATTATATTTTGAAATTTTTATTGCCAAATCTTTGAATTTTATCGAAATCCTCAAGAGCTTTTTCCTCTCTCTTTCTCTTTCTCTCTCTTTTTCTTTCTTATAACAGATTATTAATAATAAAAATAAATTTGAACAACTTGAACTTATGAAAGATCAAAGTATAAAATCAGTATAAAATAGAAGAGAATATTTTGTGATGTGTGTTCAGTGTGCAAATTCGAATTACCTGATCCCGCAAATTCACTAGAGCGCAACATTTCATATGTACAAATCAAAGTGAAAGAACAAAATCCGGATTGTGATCCGTTTCTATATTTTCAACAGTATTGCGGGTGAACGGAGGACTTGATTCTATTTTGTATAAAATCCACCATCACGATTTTATATGACTTTTTTTTCTTGTGTGTGTATTTGCTAAAAACAAAAAGAAGCGAAAACTATTGACAATATATATACCTCGGGAGGTATGAAAGTGAAGAAAACCTTTTTAATAACGAATGATTTGACGATCGATTGAAAGGCAACATGGAGGTGGCCTAAAATATTTATCCTTTTACCAATGGTACTCAATTTCATCGATGCAATTATTGATTAGATTATTTATAGTGAAATTTCTTATTAAATATTACAGTGGACGCTTTTAGTGGATAATTTTTCTATACTGAATTGGGCTTCTGACTGGCCACTTAGACCTAAGTCAGTTCAAATTGATATCTTCGAAGATGCAGTTTTATAGCAATCGGGGTCATAAACTAAATAACGTGAAAGAAAAGGATAATCTGTAAACATCTCCATTTCAGGCATGTTCAATCATTTTCATTAATAACTTAAAAATATAAAAGGTTGAACCTTGTATTAGTCGTTTTGCGATAGTCGAAATAATTATACTAAATTTAATCGGATAGGGACACTTGGACGTGGGAAATGGGAGTATGTCAATGAAGCGATTATAGGATTTTTCTGTCCAGTACCGTTTTTCAAGCCCATAGTTGGTCCTCATTCAATACTTACAGTCTTGCCGACAAACACATATATCATATAAAAATTAACTGACACGCCCTGAAAGTGTCCTTATACATTGAACATATGATAAGCCTAACAACAGACACAACAAAGTACATGTCTTCAATCTCAGCTTCTTAAGAGGTTTCCACTTGTTTCATTGTAACACTTACTCTGAAAGCCTATAAAGCGCCGTTAGAACCAGGCATGCTTTTCTTTTCAAGTAATCAGGTCCAAAACAGCCTCAATAAAGTGCAACACATAAATAAAACACGCTTAAAAATGCTGGTCGTGAAATTATGCGACTTTATACAGCTGCCTGCTTTGGCGTGGCTCTGAGTCAGAGCTTATTTTCTATTATATGAAACTTATCAATTTTCCAAATCTGTATATTTAAAATTGTCGTTTGTAAATTGGGACTTTTTTCACATTAGTTTATAATCGATAAAATGGAATGGGAAATCAATTAAAAATTCGAAATATTACAAAATTCACCATTAAAAGATTAAACATTCAATACGGACGATTCACATTATTATGTTTTAAATTTTTGATTTTCATCATTTCGTTTTAACACAATATTGAATAATCGATATTTGTTCAGACTCAGAAAAATGAGTCAATATAGTTATTCATGGGCGAACGTTTTGGCTATTTCTGGACGACCATTAGTTTCCAGTTATTTTGTTTTACTTATCATGAAATGAAGTCGTCCAAATTCTAATAGGCTAACTATATACAGGTACAACATCTAAGGCTGTAGATCCGAAAATCTTTTAACTGCATCAAATGAAGATAGGGCACTAAACCAAGGCTGTAGAGTCCAAGGCGGAGTCGTGAAATCGGATATCATGAGATTTTCTGATCAATATAATCGAAACTGGAGACTTAGACTTTGTATTTGAGTTTTGTGACCATAAAAGGTAAATCCTAGTCGAACTTTACTAAATAACCATCGAAGGGCTTTGACGACTTTGTTTGAAAAACTTACATCCAACATTTATGAAGGACAAAATGAAAACATTGTGCTCAACTTCGAATGAATATTTAGAATCCGACGCATATTTGGATAAATTAGGACGGTCCATATCAACAAAACTGACCCATCCGATATTAGAGAAGAAAGTTTGAAGAAAAAATTTTGCACGAGCTAAGTGAAATTGGGAAGTATAAAGTAATTCCTGCCTTCAACGCAAGTCAATGTGAAACGATTAATTTCGCCTTTGAAAACAACTGAAACAGATTTAAGGCACTCAAGTTCTATTTGAAGCCGTATCGTTTCTTAGAGTCGGCCTCGGAGTTGGAGTAGACTACTATATATCCAAGAAAAATAGATTAACCACATTATAGTTTTGCGAAATATAAATAAGAGTGTTTGACCGACAGTTCCGAATGTTTGAAAAAAGATCTCAGCTATTTATGCAACTCTCGGAGATTTTAGTTAATGCTTAAATAAAATGCCAAAATCGTACAAATTTTCAAATAGTACAATTCCAAAATTTTCGATCCAAATAGCAAAAATATATATTTGTAATTTAAATATGCATACAGATTTATGTTTATATAAATGAATTGTATGTTTACCGATAAACAATATGAAATTGAAATTGAAATGATGATAACAAAATATATGATGAAATATTGGGAATTATATAGTTATGAATAGTATATTCCAGGAAAAAAAATATTTTCAATAAAATATCTCAACAATATAGAGTCGCATCATATCAAACGATCTTTTAGTCTGTTGTATGTGTATAAAACTACCTGTAATCACTTTCGATACACCCATCCACACACAAGTATTGATTTTCTCTCACAAATTTACGGTCGATTAGTTACCAAGCTTTTCGGTTGAAAAAACAGCAAACGCACTTTTTACATTTGTCTTTTATGAAGAGGACACCAATTTACATTCGATACTATTGTAAACGAATTGTTGTTTTATGTATTCAATTCATCATCATATAATAATAGGAGTGTATTTTTGTACAACTTGTCATAGAAATTTGAAGGATATTGTTGGTCGATATTAGAAGCAAACAAATCAACACACCAACGTCTTTATATTTACACACCACAACTATCTATTTTAATGTCAATTTAATTAAATGTCCAACACGAATATCCACATACATATAAGAGATACGGTGACATATTGAAAAGTTGACAAACACAAAGAGACGTCCAGCAAGCTCACTCAATCAATACTATCATTCTTATACACATCCCGTGTATTTTTTGTGTGTGTGTGTTGTATCTGTATTGAATGAATAGGATTCGAGGGGTGAAATGATGAATCTGGTAGATCTACGGGTTGTCTATATATTTTCTAAGCCAGACTCTATCTCTTGAATGGTTCGATACTGTATCTTATTATCATCTAACACCAGTGCACTATTATTTATTTCCTCCTTTTAGTTCCAGAGATGTTAGTTGTATTTTTCTTTTATTAGACGATCGATATTGACTGACTTTTAAGAAAATCCATATTACAGCAATAATGAAATTATTAGCATGTATAAATCTGATTTCGAAATCTGTCAATGTCTATGATATAAATTGAAAGTTACCGGAAACGGAAGTAGCATCCTCGAGGTGTTGTAGTCGAATGGTGTGTGTGTATGTGCATTTGCATGTAAATTGAATAAAGAGGAGCTAGGTAGAGATTGACGATGCGACAAGAAGAGACAATGATGATGGTGATGATGTCAGGTTGAGAAATTTAAACAGAATATGATGAATTGGAATCCAAAATTGTACAACGACTTCTGATATTTATGTTAATAATATACGTATAGCTTGTACGAATAAAAATTCAACTAGAAACTTCTATCCAATAAAATACACACTAAGAATTCTCTTAGAGCGATAAAATCATAAATAAATGTCCTTCGTGGACTAAACAATGATGCGCAGGGAATCTCGCTGGAATTTCATCCCAAAGAGAAATATGAAGCATTTAATAAAAGCCAAACAAACATACACGGTATAAACGTCCATCTATCTATTGCTTTCAGACATTCTTGACATTTTCTTATAAAACCTCAAACAGGTATTTAGACAATCGAGTCTTGGAGAGACAACAGCAAAAAAGAATCCCAACTAAACCTACACGATCAAACAATATTTTCCTTACTTTGATCGTTATATACAATAAAGCACTGTTAATTATATATAAAGTTGAGTTGCTGGCAAACTTCTATCTTTATATATATGTATATATAATTTATATACATATATTCCCATAATAACCAAACCGATATTAATTACATAGTGTTGAGTTTTGTTGTGAACTCAATTACTATAAAGCCGTCTCTATGATCGTATCCGAACTATTCCATGAACAACTAACCAATTAATTGTTAGCGAACGCAATTTCATTGGAAAATTACAACAAATTTTTGATATTTTGCAAAGAACTTTATAGCGACAATCAATAATATTGAATACGACAGAATTTACCCTTTTGAGATTACTACGTGTAAATATTGCAGCATTTAAGGTACTAGTCAGTAATTTCTCATTTCCTGTTTGCGATCTTGTTTAAATGGGAACCATTTTATAAAAGTTTCCTGGAAAATCGACGAAATTTAAAATGTTTGCTAGCATTTCCAGAACATCGTTTCCTCTTTTCTTTCATTTTCAACGTGTTCTTTTTATTTTTTTGTTGTTGATAATTTTTATTAAAGTTCATATTTGTGGTAGAAAACGATAGAGTGTTTAAAGAACATCTCATGCAGAAATAATCTAAGTTTATCTATTTTTATATGTTGTTGATTTGTTAGCGTGTTATCATCATCTCGTGGAAATAATTGCCACTTGAGTATGGATTTACTAGAATTATGGATAACTATGCATGCATGAGTTTAATAACACTACAAATATAGTATCAACAGCACAGATACGGCATAAAAGTCTTGTACATGTAATCCGGTAATCTGTATAAGGGGCAATCTACCACTTGTTGACATGTGGAAAGACTTCCAAGCTATAGTCAGCCAGCTAACAACTATCGATCGTGCACCGATGAGGATAACTTATGCATAGCCCATCAAAAATGATTGAGGTCATTTTAAAAAGCTTTAGACACTAGTATTCTTAGTCTAAAAAAGTGTCAATCCATAAAAAACAAATCAAACTCGACCTATGCAAATCAAATAAGTTTTATTATAGTGTTAATGGATAAAAGCACCTGAACGTTGTGAAACTTTTGGCTTCTCCTGTACCTGCTGTAGTCTAGCCATTACGTCGGATCGAAAACAAATAATATTTTCCGTTGGGATTTTGTGTTATAAATCAAAACAAGAGCAAATTCTGAAATTGGTAGATACGTACTGATACATTATTGATGATATGTGGAGAGTTGTTGTCTATTAAATTTTTAATGTGAAAGTTCAGTTTTGTAACGATGAGACATTATCAATTTATTTTTCTCAACTTTCATCTTATTATTATTGAACCAAGTCTGATTAAATAATTAAGCATTTTCTTTGTGTTTAGACGTGAAATTGAAACACATTCTAGAACACCTCAAAGCTACCTCAATGATGAATATTTTAAAACTGTATTTTAACCTTAACTTCCCCTAATCACCTGACGTCTTTTTAGTTATGTCTTTTTTCGTGCTTTCTTTCTATATAAACTTCAGTTTAAACTCTTTTAACTCATTCATGTAGCTTTATTTTAAACGTGCCAAAATTTTCATCACCCTTTTAGTATTAAAGTTTATATAAGTTGGAACTGCTCCAGTCATTACCATAGCGGCAATTAGCGAACGAGAGTTGAATGTAAACTAGCCTGACAAGGTCCTTTGAAGGCTCAACCCATTGCAATTAGTAACATAAAAGATGATATGACAGAAAAAAGCCAACGACACAGAAATAATAAAGAATAACACTCTATCCCCCTCTCTCTCTCTCTCTCTCTGTTCTACTTGACTACGATTAATGATGGTTACTTTGCGTGCGAAAAGGGGAAGATTATTACTATATTGTTAGTTTAAATGCACACGATTTTCTACTTTCGCTCTCAATAGACTTGGAAGTCTCTCTTTGAAGTTAACACAGAGGCAATGAAAGTACTTGTTGACTTTATCAACATACACTCTCGCTAAGTTGCGACTTGTAAATTTCAACCCTTCTATTTTATGTTCGAACGATAATTCGCAAACAAGTATAACGTATTTAGAATGTTTATAAAATTAACGAAAAATGACTTGTACAGATCTCTCTAAAATTAAATTGAAAAGGATGTTGTTGTTGTTGGTGGTGTCTTGAACAGTCACTTTCTTATTTTGTTAAAACAACAACAACTACTCTCAAAATGTTGATGGTGGTTGTTTTAGAAGACGTGCAAAATCGAAATTATTTCCTAAAGGCATTTACTGTTCGAAACACATAACTAAAACTTTTCTTATTATTCCAACACTTCATTTATCTTAACGGTTCCTATAATCGGTTTCTGGTTGGTTCGCGTGCACATACAAAACGTTTTATTGCTATTTTCAGCAATTCTCAATAGCCTTACAGAAAGTCCCGAATTTATTGCATCGATCATTAAAATAAATTAAATTTATTGTCATATAAACTATCAAGTTTTTCATTCACTATATTAATAACCTCATTAGATCATGCTTAGAACAATATTGTCTTTAAGTTAATAAATCCTCATCTAGAAGTACAATATTTACGGTATACTAGTGGCAACTTAATGATATTTTGTAACATTCATTAAGTGTGTTTGTTCCCTGAACCACTCCCGTTCTCTATTACACACACACACAAACCTATATATTCAATGTTAGGATATATCTGTCGTGACGTAATCATGCCCTATTCACTGGAACATTTCCAACGGCGAGCCCTCTCTAACCTGAAACGTTTGTTTTTGTAAGCGCCAATTACCTGAATCGATATACTGAACGGAGAGAGATGAAAATAAATCGCAACTAAACTAAGGGACAAACGGGTGGTTTAGTTGTGGAGTAGTGATAGAAAAAAACACATACAGAAAATTGAACATTGAGATAAATTGTCGGTAATGATGCCGTTTTCGTTGTGTTTTTTTTTGCTCTTTTCGTTTTTTAACGAACTCTTGTCAGAGAACGATGATGTAAGCGAAATCAAATAACAAGTGAAAAATCGAAAATTATATGATTCGATAAAGTTTCAATATTTTTTATAATTATCGAAAACAACAGACGGGATTTTCAGTATAGTACGTTATTAGTGTAAAGTATAGCGAAGAAAATTTGACAGATTACTGTGACTCAACGGAAAATTTATGGCTTCACCGTGAGTGGGTATTTTTTGTAGGCGTTCAAGGATGATCTAGTTGAGTTGTAAATTTTTTTAATATATGCCTGCCAGTAGTCCGACTGCTTAATGATTTATTCAAGTAGTACGAAATCTGGGAATATGTCGAATAACATTGTTCGGAAATAATTCGATGTTGAACTTTACGAATTAAATTCTAGATGCGTTTATTTTATTATTTCTGTGATATTTTTTTGGTGTGTATTACGAAAAACTTGGATCTAATAAATTTTCATATAAATCATACGAAAGTGAAATATCCAAGAGATTTAGAATAACACTCATAACCCCAAAACAAATTTGCAACACAATGTACAGACAATAAATTTGTCCAACTGACGAGGAGAGCTTGCTAGGCAGACATTTTAATTACAAACAGGGCCCCCAACCAGACAGCCGACTCCTTGTGCAACTAACACCTGGTTCCTACTGTGCGAAGAACGCTCTATGGTCGTTTGTCAACTAGTTTATTCTCCCCAGTAGCCTTACTAAAACTTCAATTAAAATAATATGAACATAGTCGTCGTTGTTTCACTAAACAAAGCAACATTAACATTGCTGATGTAAAAATTAATTGAAACCAGTGCACGCAATCTCATTGATAATCACAAATGAGATTTCAAAAGGTATGAGCGAATCCATAGCGGAGCTAAAGTTCTTATTAGTTTTGGAACTGTAATCCCATACTTAATTCCTATAGGATGCACAGCTTACTGATCCGACTCAGTTATAACTTTAATTAAACCTCGGATTGATAGAATGGACAAAAAATACATGAACTGGCACTATCAATTTTTCATTTCAATTATTTTTGATCAAAAGTAGAACTGATCAATCAACGACCGTTAAGGGTTTTTTTGTGTGTTATCAAAGGGAAAAAACCGGTCAAGACAAATACGATATCCAAGTTGTTTGATATTAATACTGATAAAGCGAAATTGTATTAAAAGGGTACAGTAGACTAGATCGGAGAGTTTGAGCTATACTAATACATCATCGTTCTCTGACCGACTTGAGGTTCGACGTTAGAATCTATCTAATCCTAGATCAAGGGAATGGTTTAATCCTTCAAGCAAGTTTCTCTCTTCTAGATGGGTTAATTCAGTTTCTATAGTAATACTGAGCCAAATACACACACGGTCACAATAGTTATCAGTAATCCCTGTGCGGATCTCGTTCTAACGAAAACAACCTGAGGAGCTTGTACTATTAACCAATAACATTTAAAAAGTTTCCAATATATCTCAAGCCTAAATGCGATATTTTCATGGTATCTAAATATAAGATTTTCCAATAACTAAAAGGTTTAATTAATGTTATTATTCAATTGTTGGACATATAAAATAACAATATTATACAAGTTAGGGTGTTTTAAATGGGTTTACATTAAAATGTCATTACTGTAAAAGCTTCTAATCAAAAAAGTTGTATTTTTAAAACATAGATAGAATCGAAGATTAGTAATTTAATTACAAATTCATTTCACATTTGTTCAAATCCCCATTTCAAATGTACCATTAAAAAGGGATAGACTTTAATATCTACAAAATTAAATAAATTTCTAATTAACTATAAATTATAGCGTATTATCATTAGAGACAAAAAAACTAGCATTAATTTGTACGAATTTATTCGCAATCTTGGCACACACTCGTATCTATAAATATCACAACTGATTCTACAAGAAAACCACCCCCCAATTGAAATGAATCTTGAAGAGAAAGGGCAAGTGTTGAATTTTAATTGAGCTCTACAGTTGTAAAATTGGTTTCAGTGTAATTCGAACAGATAAATGTTAATGTCTACTCTCCTTTCTCTATATTGCTGTATGTTTCAACTAAAATGGGTTAGCGGGCGTACAAATTTGATTTACTGACTCCCCTTATAAATTCTCGACTACCACTACTACTGCCACCGCTGTTGCTGCTGTTGCCGCCGCCGTCGCCGCCACCAGTACAACCAATATAAGAGACAAGATGGGAGGACTGGAAAGGCACAGCAAGCTTGAATTTTAATTAGTACTTAATATGGGATGTGCAGCAAGAATCGATGTTGTCTAAAGTGGGAACTTTACTGGAAAATTGGTCGGTACTTAAGAAACAAGAGGATTTATGGGCGACAAAGACCAAACCATACTACCATTTAATGTAAATTATTATTGTTAAATACAGCCACGAGTTGAACAGTGAAAGTTTTAAATGATTAATTATTTCGTATCTTGTAGTTTGATAATTTATTATAACTGAGACCCAATTTGTGGTCGTCTATTAGAATAAATGCGTGTTTGATATCAATTTTCAATGGTAGTATTACTGTCGTTGTAATACAACGAGTTCAATAGGGAATTTATGAAATTCAATAATCCGAACACTACTATTACCCTATAGTTGGCTTCTAGACAGTGAAGAGCAAATACGAAAAAATGAAGGGACGTTTGATGGAAAGCAGCGTAGACTTCCAACGTCTGCTTTCTCAAGAGGCGGCAATGACGGCGACTTTCTATAGCGAATTTGCAATCCAAATTGAAATTTTAAATTTCAAATCATCTACGATTTAAAGAAAACAAAACGAGAGAAATGTGTTAATTGCTTAAAAAAGCAATACTTAAATGTAACATGCTCAAGACTACATTATAGGCTACGATGCTAAACGATAAAATTAAGAACACGTTTGTACAGTGATATCAATCTCCATTTCAGCAATATTCAGTTTGATGAGTATGTCCGCTGTAAAGAATTAATGCAAATTGCAACCAGAAGATCTACATGTATTAAGCCATCTCAAAGTTAGGAATGATTGTAGTCCTCTAGATGCAATTTATTTGACAGAAATGAGAGAAAAAAATGGGGTCATGCATGTATTTTTGATTTTTATTTTTTTTTAAATGTTTGCTGTAATCAAATCAGTACCTGAGTTCCCCAAGAACATAGAAGAGATTGGTGCGTGTGTCTCTTTGTTCGGTTGTTGCTCGTTAAATGTTGAATAATTGCTGGACTGGTGGTCTTAAATATGAAACAAGTGCGCGTAAAGAAGCGCTCCGGTTAACGTTCCGGAGGTACTCAATGGAACACGCGTGGAGCAGCTGAAGGACTAGCAACAGGCGGCATCGTGGCAGACGTCCTCTTACAGGGAGGAGTCGTGCCATCGTGACGTCATCTATACTGGAGGCGGTGCACATCGGCGCACTGGTGGCGGCTTGTTGGCGTTGTTATGGTGATCTGGCCGCCCGCGCACCAACAACAACGGTATGTGTATATATGAATGCGTCGTCACTGGTAACCTGGATGGATGGGATATGGATGAGAGGAATATTGTCGTCTCAACGTTTTGTTGTTGGCCTTGGAAACGAGCACGTTTCAGCAGGTGGGAAAGCCACGCAGAAAAAAGATAGATAGAAGCGATAAAATCAAAAGTTAATCCACGAAATTGGTAGGTATGTAATACTATTTTGGGCTATAATGGTGGACAATACGAGACAATTCTGGACAATATTAGAAGAGTGTTGTTTACTAATGATTTAGAAGTTTTTGCAACAAGTAGCTTTGTGCGTAGGAGGATATTCAAGACGGATGACACCCTTAGATTCTTAGATTTCCTCTCAACCTTCATTATTTATTGTGGTTAACACGATCAGGTTAGATTCTATAAGTTTGAATAAGTAGAATACAAGCATAACAAAAATCGATAATTTCCATTAAAAAAATGAACGCTCTTTTAAAAAAGCACAATTGAAATAAGAGGCGGTAAATACGGATCGGTGTGTTCAATAAACGATATGTCATTTTGTTGGAAGGCGTTTTTGGCAGACACTCGCTATATAAAATTAAATGCCCCGCTTCCTTGTCGTCAACCTCTAATTAGAGGGAAATTCATTATAAACGGTTGTCATGGTATCGGCAACAGAAAGTCTTCCACATGACTGCCATTTCCAACAGAGTATTGGAGCTATCAATAGAGAGAGAATGTTCAAGTCGCAGTAACAAGCCAGTTAGCCCTCAGTTTGTTTCCAAGGTGACCGGGAGATGATTCCTCTCGCTCTATATCTATATACATACAACATATACACATACAACAATTTAAGGATGTTTCTCAACTATATTGAATAAGTTTTCAAGTTTAAAAGCGGCCGATCTCAAAGTACAGAGTGCTTTTTGTAGATTTTCTATAATGATTCTATAATAAATACGTTTCGGAGGCAAATTGGAATACTGATGTGTAGGAGACAGCTTATCATCGAATCGACATCATACTGTCAAATTGTTTGAAATCTTCTTACGAGTAGAATTAAATGATTATCGACTATGCTAATGATGGATTAAATTTACATCAAAATGTAAACAAACGGTAAACGAATTATACGTACACTGATAAAAATAAAGTTTTTTTTAACAAATACGCTACGTATTTGGCCAATACGCGTTTTAGTCAACCAAAAATCGACTGATTCAAAAACACAGTATTTGAGACTAGTACATTTAAACATTTGAGTAGAGGCAGGTGCGATATTTAGCTTATGATAGGAATATTCTTGTCAAAAACGATGTATTTTAATGAAAAAAATCTGAGGCCCATATAGACAAATAAAAGATGGACCTAGGTACGTCCATGTACTTACCAGAACTAAATATAAATTTCAAATGAATATTATTTTACGTTGATTTAAGTAAATAATTTTTTTTATTAACTTCGTAAATGTTTTTGTTCGAATGTTTTGAGTGATTGTATTAAAGTATTTTTTAATTTCGTGAACACAATATGTGTAACGCTTTTCGCACATAATATAGTAATGCAAACAACAATCCAAAACTATAACTTTTTAAAGTATAAAATTTGTAAATATATTATAAGAACGGTCCTTTTATAAAGTGGTCATGTTAGAAGAGTTTCTTGCTAATTTTAGTAAAACTACCACAGATGGCGTCACCGTTTTAAGTCGTTTGTAATTGTAGAACTTATCTCAATAAGGTCTTGAAAATACAATATTTACAATTATCATGAAAATTGAAATAAAATTCATTTATCATGGCTGTAGTCGTTTCCCATATATTTGAAATAAGTTACTTGTTTCATTTTGATATAAGTAAATGATAATTGAGACAAAATCGATTATTATAGTCGAGAATTCATATGAAATTGCAATAACATGGTATTTATTTCAGACAATCAGTGCCGCAAATAAGCGAATATCATGACGAAAATTGAAAAAAAAAATGTGTAGATTATAGATTGTTGCAACTATTTGTATGTTTATTCAAATTCTCAAGAATATGGATAGAACATTTTTTTTTTGAATTGAATTAAATTATTATTATAAGACAAACATACGTAGTCCAAACAAATCAAGATTATATTAACTCAACCATATATATTTTTAAGTAAGTTGCATGAGAACTCTCGTTAAATACTACATGAATCGTTATGAATACGCCATGTATTTGAGTGAACAATCCCCTTCAAATACGTGCAGTACCTAAACCTAGGTCGTACCGTACTTCGGCGTATTTAAATACGCGACGTATTTGACTCAACTGAAACCAAGTTGGGACCATGTTTTCTTTTTATCAGTGTATTAATGAGCAACAATAATAAATATAGATTAATTAACATGACACAAATCGGATGTTTGGTTTAGCTTTGAAAAATTCGGAATTCGGTCGAATGTTTTTTGAACAACAATTGAGTATTGTATACCTACATTGCCATACGGGCTAGAAGTAAACAAAGCTATAAAGACTAGCTGGTTTGTATCTGGTTCTTCTTCTTCTTTCAATAGTGAAAAACGAGCAAACTTTCGTAATCATCTTATGTAGCCTTCTGGATTTAATGCAGGTAGATTTAAACTAAATCCAGTGTTATCAACTTACATATATTTTACTTTGCTATAGTTAAGAGTATGGATTATATAGCCATGTTATTGCTATAAATTTGGTATTAAAAAAGAATAGCGATTGAATGTTTATACGCGTATCTATTACATCGGATGCTTGTTTTAATAAATATACTCTGAGATAACAGAGCCGGAAGACGAAGATCTAAAACAAAGAGAAAGCCGAATGAATATAACAGCCAGAGGGTGATAAATAAAGCTTTAGTGGAGAAAATATGAGAATTCCGATCAATTAAATGTCTTCTTATTGTTTGTAGAAATAAAATAACAATAAAAAAAAAAGGCTAAATAATTTGAAATATTCAACTTTGAAAATTTAGACTAACACTATCTAATAAACGTATATAATTTTTATGCTATATCAGAGCCGATGATGATAGAATGGCACGCAGAGTGAAAGCGAACGGAATGTATTGATTGCAGACATAAAGTAGAGTGGGGTTGGTTAAAGACAGGGTGCGAATCCCAGGGTCAGGTGAGACATTCTTGTTCGCTTGTAACATTGTCGTTCACAATGTCATAACAACGTTGTGTTGCCGCCGCCAACAGCACCACTACCAACTACCACCCCTTCTATATCATTTATAAAGTGTGGAGCATTCCGTATTATTGTCACCTTATCCTTATATAGCTGCTATGGAAGACTTTACAAAGCTCGTTAATGAGTAGCAAGATGGTAAATATGAAGCTAATGTGGTATGTGTGCTAAAGAGACAGTAAATTCTAAATGTAGCAATGCTCTTTAAGAATAAAGGTAAATATTCATTTGTTATACAATAAATTATAGAATATGCAGAAAAAAGATTTTAAATACTATAGTACAAATACTTTGCTGATTTTATTAATGGAGCAACAAGTTTAAAAGGGCGGAAACTCCACCATTAAACCCATCAAACATTAAGATCCGTACGGTCAGTCCTGAAGTAAAAGTGTAGCTACATTAATTCCTGATTATAAAAATTAACATTTAATGGCGTTAGCTTTTTACAGTTTATTTGGTATTCTATGTAATGTTCGAATGATATTTGATTTTGGTATCTTTCATAGCATGTAAGCAAAAATATTTGCATAAACTTTTCCAAATCTGTACTTATTTTCATTTCAAAGGAATACCAAAAAAAAATAGCTACACATGAGAAATAAATATGTTTCATTAGATGAGTACAATTCAAGGAAAGGTAAGAAAATATGTAGATGATTTGAAGCAATGTAACGATACCCATTTGTTGGTTGAATGGAATTGGGAGCAAAAAATTTAGGTTTGTCTGTTGAGTTTGAATCAAATAAAAAATAAATTGAAAGAGAGACGAACTTATGTTTTATTCACACTTTGATAAAATCCACAAGAACAAATATACCAACAAGTGCAGCTTTTGTACGATCCTTCACACTGTGAGAATAGTTTGAAAAACGATCCGTGTACCAATTATATTTGAATTCTTTCAGTTTGACAACACAATTCGATGTATTTTATTCTATTGCGTCTATTGGATAAAAGGCAGTCGTAATGAAAAAAAAATCTAGTCACTGGCAACAATAATATGCAGTAAAACCGAAAGAGTCCCATAGACGTATCCTTTCAGGATGTGGCAGTTGTTTGATGTCATTGTACGAAATGGTTCCTTCTATAAACGTGTCGTATGTGTGTTCCCCTGGTATATAGAGTAGATGGGAATGTTTCTGCGACCCTTTGATATAAGAGAATTGTTGAGGCGCCGCTTTCGACATCTGGTAATGACAGTTCAGAGGAGAGTAATCGGTTCAGATTGTTCGAGAAGCGAATATCCGGATGCTGGCGGTTAACAACACTAGCATGATTGTGCGGTCACAAGCAATCAAACCCCCCAATCCCACAGAATGGACGATCGCCAATGGTTTCAAACAATTTACACTTGGAAAAGCTTTATAGTACATTTATAGTAAAAGACGATACATACCCATTGGTGATAGTAGAGAAGGATGAGTGGTAGAGATACGAACGAATTGGTTCGACTGGTCCACTGAGCATGTATGCTATTTAAACTGTTAAAGCATCAAATAAGGTTTAATAGAAATTCTTCTTCGATTGAACATACAATTATTGGTAGAATTTCTACAATTCTAATCGTTAACAAAAGATCTTGTAACTGTCTAGCGATGAGTCGTCAAGAAAATAGACTGATTTAATTGGAAAATTCTACAAGTTTACAACAAATTACTTAAAGTCTTCTTTTAGCTCGAATCTCCAACTACATTATCCATAAGCAAAAAAAAAATATGAATAATATAATAATGATATTATTGTAATTTTTTTCAGGACGAATTTCAACTAGACGACAGAAACCATTACATTTTTATACTTTATTCCTGATGTGGTTTTGTACTGCGGACAGAATGGATGTAATAGTTTCACAATCCGCAAAAGTACGCTCATAGAGGGGCAAAACATGTACCCGAAGGCCAAAACTGAGAATATCCACGACTCTTTTATTCTATACGAGTATATGTGGCCCTAAAGCAACCCGCATTCAGTCAACAATAGAACAATTCCCACTCCTAAATATGTTTCCACTCTCTACCCTCTACATACCGTACACACTATACATAGACAGGATTTCGGGAGTTTTAAAACAAGTTTGGGCATTCGTCGAACATACACATAGTGGATACACAAACATATATATGGCCGTATGTTTATAAAAAGAGAAAATGGTCGCTTTCGTTTACTCTCTTTTTCTCTTTACGTTTATTTTTTGTTTTATTTTACTTTTTTTTTATTTAGCCATCGTTTAGTTCATCTCCTTTGATTCTATGTTTTTCTATCTGTTTTTGCCAGCTCATTTAACTTTTTCCACCAATAAAACTTCACAATCTGGTTGGTTAACGTTGTTCAAATAACGATGCATGCATTTAAGTCTAAGAGACTCAAATAAATTGGAAGTGAATACCGTTCACATTACCGTAATAAAGGTTTTGGAAATGCCGTTGTTTTATAACAAAATGAAATAATTAAAAGCCATTTTATTGTTGTAATATTAATGAAATAAAATGTGTAAAGTTCATTTTCATTGCCATTTAAATTTTGAGTTGATACTAATCACATTAAAACAAAGTAGGTTTGCGACAAAGTAATTTCAAATAATGTTTAATGCATGATTGAATTTAATTAAAGAAATTATCAAAGAGCTAGTTGATAGTTACTTGAAAACATTAGACAAGAATGGATTAATTTCACAGGCAAAACTGCACTTAATAACGGCGCATATATGTTAATTTTCATTAACATCATATCGGGATGCTTTCTAATTAATTTTTAACCTTTCAAAATGATACAATTTCACTTACACTTTCCACTTAACTGTGCAACAGATAATAGTCAGTTTATAGGGTTCGATGCACAAGTCTATTAACTAACCGAATTATATCTGTTGAATGTTCGGTAGTCCATGGGGATTCATCTCATTTCAAATTGATCATTAATTCTAATAGAACAACAATGTGTGTGTTAGAGAAAAAAAATAGAGAAAAAAAAAAGAAAAAAAAAGAGAAAGAAAAGAAAAAAAAAGAAAAAAAAAGAAAAAAAAAGAAAAGAAAAAAAAGAAAAGAAGAAAAAAAAGAAAAAAGAAAAAAAAAGAGAAAAAAAAAGAGAAAGAAAAAAAAAGAAAAGAAAAAAAAAGAGAGAAAAAAAAAGAAAAAAAAGAGAGAGAAAAAAAAGAAGAAAAAAAAAGAAAAAAAAAGAAAAGAAAAAGAAAAGAA
>JAEDXX010000196.1:0-161719 GCA_021725515.1 Epicauta chinensis | reverse complement strand
TATAATAATTACGTAAACGAAAACTATCAAATGTCTTTATGGATATTGAGCTGAAGTTTCAGTCGATTCTAGACTCAAGAAAATCGGGAAAAGCTGTTCTTCTTTGGTGGACTTGAACAACACCGTTGCTGTTCATAGAAGCGGACGAAATTGATAAGAACGATATAAATTGATGTTTTGCATAACTTCCACATGTTTTGAACAAAACTGAGCAAAATTATCGGTGTAAACGCAACAATTTGGCCGAATTGGCACTGGAGAAGTTGAAGCCATTGTCGCTTTGTAATTCGATGGTAGAATGTCTGCTGGATCGTTTCTTGTTTTGCTTCTCCGTTTAGAATGTTTGTGCAGCCCTGAATCCGCCTTTCATTTGACGCTTCACAAATTCTTGAGACTTTTTTGTCGTTTTCTGGCTAAAAAAATGTAGGATCTCGACTGTCGATCCTGTTTAGATAAAACACCCGATATATAGAATATCGGGGGACATCACGGTTAAACAGTATTGTCAGATCTATCCATTTTTCGTCAAACCTACAGATTTCTGATTTGTTAGGCTAGTGCCAAGTTTCTGAAGTTTTCTGCTTAAATGTATATCAACATCTGTTTATGCTATGGTTGACCAAATTCTGTGATGATTTTGTTGGCGAATGACTTCCTGTGTAGAATTGTTCAAGAATCTTCAATTTACGGGTAGTTTTGGATAGGTCAGAGGTCTATGCAATCGTTACATAGTTTGCCCAACTATACGCTCAACTCTAGCCGGTGCGATTCAACGTATAAATCACGCTTTAGATTGCGTAAATGTCCAAAGCGTAGAATTGAAGACTCAGTTTTTATAGATCATCTCATGTTACTTCAGCTAATCTCGAGGTGAAGTGATGGAAGCCGCCTCAAAACCAAAACTCCCCAAATTTAGACATTTTCGTCATTCTTTAGATGAAATACATTACGTTTGAATAACAAAACGAATAAAGTAGGGCATCAAGTATTAATATCCAATTAGAAATCGGCCAAATTCGGTTTTGTGTTGTGCTATATAGGAAAATATAATGAATTTGGTTCAATTTAATTAATTTTATTCTAATGGTAAGTAAGATTGATTGGTGATAAATCGGCTCTGAAAATTGGGATTTTTAATCGGATTAAACAAGTGGCATTCATCACAACATTGCGGATGGACGGCAAGAGATCCGACAAATATCTATCAACTCACTGTAATGCCATCGATTTCAACACGGCTTTTGATAAAATCTTCAAAATAAGTAAACCAATAGATAAACGGAAGCCGAATGTTTACTTTCATATCTTAACGTTGTTTTTCCAATTTTGCACTGTTTTATTGGAAGCTCAAATTGTAATTTCCTATTTCCTTACGAAAATATCATTGAAAACACTTCCAACTAAGCTGTTTTGCTATTAAATTTCTATTCGAATTATTTCACAAGAGGACTTCTGTTTAATTTAACAAATCTGTAGTTTGCAACTATCTAATGATTACCATATTCGATTTAATTGAGTCGAGTTTTCAATATGCAATATATTAATATCTATTTAATTAAAAGTTTTGTAGAATAATTTTATATTTATATATGCGAATGTAATTACCTATTTTAATTAGGTATATTCGCTTTCAATGTTTATTGTTACGCTCCAATAAAATTACTGGAATGTTGAATTTTCAACCCTTAAATCTCCAGTAGGGTAGTTTATGCACAAACTATACGGAGAACTTGTCTGTATTTGCAAAAATGACTCTTATGTGAGGCGAATTAACAACTTTTATCCTTAATTTTAATTTCCAACAAACCAGGGCCGCATTTGGATTGGTTTGAGGCTCTTCTTAACCCATTCGCTGCCAAGCCTAAATTATATGAAGTCATTCCCATTGTCATTTATATTTTGTCTGTTATTGTTTACCAAAGCTCTGCTATGTAAATACATGCATTAAAAAATAACTACGCCAATGGTGCATTTCGAGCGATGTAACTCTAGCCAAATGACCTTCAATCGGCCCTTTTTTTTTGCTAATTCAAAAGCCTGCATGTTATAACATATTTAAAGTAGGACGAGTATACTCGTCTTGGCAACGCATGACACCTTGTCAAAGACGAGTAAACTCGTCCTTGACAGCGAATGGGTTAAGAATATATGCGGACGGAGAAGTAAACGTGTTAGTCACAAACCTGACACACGTCCATAAACAAAGAAAAAACGAATTAAACCTGTTATCTTTGTTCGATAAAAACTTATTTAAGAAACACTTTAAGTCTAACTTCAACATGCAAATACTTTGGAAGTTATTCGGAAAATTCCTTTTGTTCCTAATTAATTTCAATACTAGGCTTATCCTAAAAAGTTTAGACCACAAATGTTGCAAGTTTAGCTACATGTTGGCAGAAAAATAGAACGTGTGCCATTTTTGGCTTTGAAAGTCTGACTTGCAGGTGACAGCCGTCTTTTTTTAATACGTGCGAATGTACGAGAGCCAAAACATTTATTGCATGTGTAGAAGAGGGTTAAGGGCAAAATATTAGGTAGCGATAAGTTCGAACAGTATGCTGTTTCATAGTCTAGTACGCTGTAAAGTTTCCCGTTTCTTTCGATTGCTGTAATTGTACCGACCCACAAACGATTCTGATATCTATAAAATAGAAAGCAGCCACATTGTGGAGGAAAACACTATCTAATCGCAGGACCGGCAGGATTAAGGGCGTTCCAGGCTCGTTCACTGTGGTTTTTTGGGGCACTTGTACTGCCCCAAAAACTACCGAGGGAATTTGAATAGATATTTTGTCCATCGCCCATCTCCAGATCTATGGTGATTTACAACTAATTGTATATTTGCTACAAGTTCAAGATTTTTTGTTAAATTCTTGGGGGTAATTCCAGAAATCATAAAGTCATCATGCTATAAAACCAATATGAAATTTGGTCTACTACATTCGGTACTGCTATAACAGCATTACAACACATGTCCAACGGAAGATTTTTATTATCAACAATATTTTTGTTTATGCTCTTTATCAAAAATTGCCGTTGTGTTAATTTACAATTCAGTAATTAAATTGCCAACGATGGTATCGAAGAAGACTGTATTCTTCTCGTTCGCAACAACATTTGTTGCGATTTTCATCAAAAACTATTTATCGTTTAATTTTTCACAAACTTTAAATATTGTAAGTATTACAAGGATTATTATCGTTTTTCTTTTATTAATTAACACATTTTAAGGAACAATTAATCCGATCGTTCGGCTATCGAACAGAAATCCACCAAATATTCACTGATGACGGTTACGTTTTGAGATTGCATCGGATCCTATCAAATCACACAACCAATCATCGAATCCCAATCGTTTTTATGCACGGTTTGTTGAATAGTGCCGCCGAATTTGTGAATTTAGGTCCCGGAAAGGCTTTGAGCCTTCTATTATCCGACCGTGGCTACGATGTTTGGTTGGTGAATTCGCGTGGCACCACCTGGTCCAGAACACATAAGACCCTAAATCCGGATAATCATAGCGAATACTGGGATTTTAGGTGATCTTTTTTTTATTGAATTTAATAGAGACATTTTCGGCTAATTTCTATATAGCTTACATGAAGTCGGTGTTTATGATCTACCAAAAATTATTGATTATGTTTTGGACATTACCAAAAAGAAGTATTTACATTATATCGGTTACTCGCAAGGTTGTGCGGCATTTTTTATTATGGCTTCCGAATTACCAGAATACAGTCAGAAGGTTCGATTGATGACAGCTGTAGCGCCCGCCGTTTACATTAACGATCCAAGAAGTCCATTGCTGCAGTTCTGTGTGAAAGCTCGACGACTATATGAGGTACTGGTTTCGAGACACTTCTTAATTATAATTAATTTTAAATTTATCCATGAATTTATTGAAATGTTCTCGTATACATCACATTTTCTTTCATCAAGAATTAAACATTTAAATAATATTGCTTTACGGACCGGACCTTTATTGTGATAACTTCTTTCAACACTTTGTTGGACTTCTTTTGAACTTTTACAATTTTTAAGTTGTTTTCATTCAGACGGTGAAGTCATCAAAAATGAAAATCTGACTTGCTTTTGTCTTTGGTCAAATTTTAATGGTTCCCTAATTTCACATGATACAGTAGACCAAATTTCGTATCGATTTTATGGCCTGGTGACTTTATGACTTCTAGAATTACTTCAATAATTTAACAATATGAACTATGCAAAATGTTTATTATTATTTTTGTTTACTTTATATTTAAAACAGTATTATTGATTTGTGTCCTGTGCCCCATAAACAGATGATTTTTATATTTAATTATGTTTATTTTTATTAATTGTAAACATAAAAATACTTAATTAATGCTTAAATATAAACACGATAACTGCGATAAACAACATAACTTATTTATATTTTGTCACCAACGTAACAGCAGCAGCAAACTATGCGCGAGTGAGCTGCAATGTTTAGTCTTTGAATTTTTTTACAATCAAATTCTTCATGACCTGTGACCCATCACAGCGCTTCTACATATTAATAAATTATATCTGCATTGTCTTGCATAATGTCCTTTTACTATGACATTTATAACATTGATTTGCCGACGATTTAAAAGTTGTTTTTGTTTCCGTTTTTAATCGAATTTCTTCATCTTGAATTTAAATTATCCAATGTCTTTTCATTTTCGCAACAGAATCCCATGCGCTATGAAAATGCTTATATTCTTCAGGCAAACAGTTAAGTATTTTTGATATATACAGGATGTCCCAGCTAACAGTTTCATTTCAAATGTTCGCTTGTTTGAGAATTGAAGTGGAAAAGTAACTGAGGAAATTCGACTTTAATAGATCGACTAGCTATTTTGGAAGTGCCAAAACGTCATATAGGATCTCGAAATTTACTCAATATTAGAAACCAATCACCTGCAATCAAGACCACAATTGAATTTGATATGAAAATACTTTTATTTTTTGAAAAAAATTTAATTTGCTATTCACCCGGCGCCTCCACCATTTTTACATAATGTCGCGGACAAATTGGTAAAAGCTGGAAAATTGCGCGATCGATTGTAACGTCTTTCATCTGAAATACGGCCTTTAACTCGAAATTTTGAAAAGAAAAACGTTATTTTCATATCAAGTTCATCCACAGTATTCATTGTAGGTGATTGTGTAGCTTTCGATATCTTACAATATGATGTTTTGGCATTTCCAAAATAGTTGGAAAGTAAGTCGTATCGGTCAATTGAAGTGTAGACATTGTACTCTAATTTCTGTAGATACATTTCCACTTCAATTCACAAACAAACGAGATATTTGAGATGAAACTGTTAGCTGGCACATCCTGTATGTCGTTCGATCTTCGTCTCTTCTGTATTGAATACTGAACTCTTGTATTCATTGATATTTATTTCGTTGTGAAGTTTTCTGATAAATGCTTCTTTTACTTATGACATAAACTCATGAATGCACCAAGCGCGTTATAGGCATAACGCCCTCGGGCCGTACACTGCCGACACTCAGGCGTTATTTGCCTCATAACGCCGTTGATATATAATAATTACTATTATCTGTGTTGTTATTGTGTAGTTATGGCGAAATCTAAGGTCAACCGATATTTTAAACATAAAATGAATTATTGGATTATTTTTAACACGTCAAGATTTAACCCAAATCGTCTACAATCTACTGTTGTTGAATTGTGCAAAGGTTGACTTTTTATTTTTTTTTACCACAAAGAATTGAGTGTTTTAAGAAAAAAATTCGTTTGCATTGGTTGCCAATAGTAATGAGCTATAACCTGAAATGAATGTTTATTGGAAAACAGTGGCGTAACTAGATTTTTTAGGCCCATAAGCAAATTCCAACTACTGGGCCCCTACTAACGTTTCAACATAAATTTTTAAAGGCAGCCCTCTAAAGCATTGCTTCCAGTTGCTTCCCTGTAGCTACGCCACGTGAAAATTGATTTTTTTCAATACTTGCTGTTAAAGTCCTACTTTAACGATTAAAAACCCAATCGTAAAATAGCACATTACCCACCTCAATGATAAAGTGTTTAGTTTACCTACGTCAACGGTAAAGTGTTTACTTTACCGTTGAGTAAAGACTTTACCATCGAGCAACTCCATAGCAACCAACGGCAAAAAAAACAAAAACAATTGCAACCAACAACTATTGACAACTGTATGAATAATTAATATCATAACTTATTAGAAAATTAAATAAATTAAAAAGTTTTAAGGACAAGTATTAAAAAAAAATCTTGTACTGCACACGGTGGTAAAGTCCCTTTATCCACGAGCGGAAGTTCGGGTTACGATGCCGGCGGCCTTGTGAGCCAAATCCGCGAGTAAAGTATGACTTTACCACCCTGTACAGTAAATAACTATTTTTTAGATAGTTTATTTGATGTCGGTATGGATTTTTTTTTCCAAGGTACCCATCCATTTTTTTCTTTCAAACAATTCGTATCTTATGGGAAAACTAAACGAGTTTTCCGATAAATTTTCATTGGAGTTTATACCTTATTACCATGAGAAGCGAATGCAATAGAATTAGTTTCTGTAAAATATTGAAGCCTTTGAAGAAAAAAAATCAAAAAGTCAAGGGTGCACGCCTCAACGGCAATACGTTGTAGAACACTCAAGTTGCGCCTTAATTTTGCATTGTTATCGATAATTTTAGGTGTTATTCAACATTTTCAACATAAACGAGATATTTGCAAAAGGCGGTTTTGTTGATTTCTATCTAAAAGGTATTTGCCAACACGACTCGATTCTCTTCCATCTGTGTTTGCATCAGTTCTTTATACTACACGGCTACAGTGAAGAACAAATTGATAAAGTATAATTGGAACAGTGTAATATTATCGAAGTATTGATCGATTTTGTTTTTTAGACACTCTTCCCGACGATTCTTTCAAGTTTACCAGCAGGCACATCATCGAAACATATCCGTTATACGTTACAGTTGATGAATTCGGGACGATTTGAGAAATTCGATTATGGTGCCGATCAGAATCGTCAACTTTACGGTAATTCGACACCGCCGCTTTATGATTTAAAGAAAGTTCAAACACCGGTCGCCATCTATTACACTTCAAATGATTGGATAATTTTAACGCAAGTAATTTGACGTGTTCCAGAAGGATAAGAGAAAACAAAAACGAACATTGATTTTTCTGTTGTGTGTTACAGAATGTTGAGAAATTATCGAAACGATTACCGAATGTTGTGAAATTATATCAAGTGCCGTCTGATAGTTTCAATCATCATGACTTTCTGCACGCCAAAGACGTTGTCCCGTTGGTGTACAACAGTATAATTGAAGAAATTTTGAAATATTAATTATTGATGGTTTAACACGTTAATTTCCATACAATATCCCATACAATTTTTCCAACAAAACACTGACTGAAGCACTCATTTAATTGAGCAACTGTTAACGTGTTAATCAGCATTTTTACGATTAAAATAAAATCTATCTAATCGAAAAATAAAAGATTTATCAGTGGCTATACGCATCTCTAATTACGGAATATTTCCATAAAAACCGTTTGCTAACTCCTCGTTTTTTAGTTTCTTGTCTAACACGACGCCTTTCGAATTCTTTACGTTATGAAGTTGATGAAATGGTTGTTACATTTCAGTTCTTTTGACGGTCAGCAAACAATCAATAAAAAAATCCACAGCACTCTTTCTTAAGTAATTCACTACTTAAATCCACTAATAGTAAAAATAATTCATTCTATTATCGGATTCTAAAGTTACAATTGGCCTTCAATCAATACTTGGAGTCTTAGTTCACAAACGCATATGCAATGGTAGAAATCAACTGGCACTCCCACATGTGGTGAGACCATATGCACTAACTCCTTTAAGGGCCCCCTTGTGGCCTTTATGTAAACGTTTTTTACAAATTAAAAATAAAAACATTGATTGTTACTCGTCGGGCCAGTAGGCCTCTACTGTAGATGCTAGCTCATAATTTAAAATAGAAAATGTACAGCTTGTCAAATCTAGCATTGCGGGTGAAAATTTCAAGGGATGCCCAAAAGAAGTGAGAAAGTATTCGGAATAGAGAGATGGAAATATAAGACACTCGAAAGTACAGTCTGTGACAGAATTCTGTTCTATGAATTGTAGAATATAATTATTTACAATAAAAATAATGTATTTATACTTGTTATATAATTATAATTGTTTCCATAGTCATTAAGTATCTATAATAATTTAAGGGATGATTATGCGATTGCTGTAGACGATATGAATCGTACGGGAATCTATACACAAATGAAAAAAATACAATAATACTTTTGCTGTTGAATGTACGTTAGTGCCACATGCATGAAATTTTTCTACCACGCAACTAGGGGCGGAACTATTTCACCCTCAATGCTAGATTTCACGAGCTGTAGTACTTTTTTTCCTTAAAGTTGGTAACGTTTTTGACAACTCTCAAAAAACATAAACATAATCATCAAAGTAGGTACATAGTAATTTTTGGTAACATATACAACCACTAATACATCAATCAAAAAAATCAAACAATGTTCAATTGCTATATGAGTAATACCAACGTCCACTAATTTCCCTAAACTTGGACTCCTGCAATAATTGTCGACTTCTATTATCAGTTTATCAATTAGAAAAAGCGTTAATCATTGGAAAACTTATTAAACTTGATAGTTACGAAATCTTAAATTTTCAAAGAAATAGATAAGCAACTAGTGATACTGCAAACAAGAAGAGTCTCTTGTTGAGTCACTGTTTAAGGTAGAAAGCGTACACTGAACAAATTTAAAGCTGTTGTGTATTCGAAACGAGTTGACAAACGACTTGACTGCTCTAGAATGTCAAAAAAGCCTCTGAAAACGCTCTGCTGTCTGCATAAAATTGCAGTCTCTGATAGTTGGCCCACACAGGGGTCTTTGATGAAAGAATGATTTGAAAATCAATAAATATGCGACATTGCGCATGCTATCATTACAATAAGTGCTTAAAATGAAAGAATCTTGCCGCATTGAGCGCCTGCAAAAAAAATTGCAGAGTCTACACGAAGTTCTACTATGATTCCTCAAGACAATAAAAAGTATATTTTCCGAAGAGTTCCTCTTATTTGTGATTGACCGATTGAAAGTCACACAAGAGACGATGAAAGACAACTGTCGTCCAACAACCCATTTCAAGACACAACGTCATTAGTGAGGCGCCTTTGACATGAACCCACTCTAAGTTATATAACTACTTCTGTTTCGTGCTTTACATCGACCCCAGGTTACACTAAACATAACAATCTAAGCAATATAGTCATTTTCAGAATAATGTAAAATTACAGGCGCAGCAATTTTTGATAAATTATAAATCGGTGGTTGCGTTTACTGATAAATTTCCAAATTTTTCCCCGAATCATAATCGAAAAGTGCGAATCTACGAGACTGATGGATTTACCTATATAAAATGCAGCAATTGTTTTCCTGCAGTTCCAACCACGATCTTTTCCTCAGGAGCCGCCACTGTACGATGGCTGCCATACAAGACCGAATATCGAGCGAGATAGTAGCAGCAACATGCATTGATTAGGCCGCTTTTTTAAGCACGGTTCTCATCTTATCAGTTAAACGGTATATGTTTTTTTGATTAGTGCTTTTGCATTCTCGCTCAAAGATGCATGATTTCTATTGATGGCTGTCAACTTAATTACCTTTAAATGTTATCTTCAAAAGTGTTACTAGATATAGAAGGCGTAAATTTTAACATTTGCTTCCATATTAGCTCTCCGTTGGATCATTTTGGAAAGTTTTTACTTCATATCAACAATATAAAGTATCATTTATCTGTATTGAAGAGAAAATTTGGTCTTGGCGATTAAGGGCCGATTCTACAATCACCTTATTCTGACGGAGAATTTCAGTCAGAATATCAAGACGATTGTGGAATCGTCCCTTAATCGCCAAGACCATCTTTTTCTTAAAGGCATTACAGAAATGTTAAAATCTGGATTATTGAATTGTGGAGTAAGAAAGCTTCAAATTTTTGTAATTTGTTTAGTGATATAATTATTAAATGGAATTTTTTTAATTTATCGATATAAAAGCTCTTAAACGTTAAGGGGACTCGGTAATTTCTTGATCAGAGGCCAAAGGCAGAGTCCACGCGAGAGCCTAGATCGGGAAAATTTCAGTAAATGAAACAGAATTTTGATGGATAATTATTGGTCCTGTCCAACGATAATTTTTCCGAGCTAAATTGGGGCAAAAATGGTTTGGCAATTCATTTGAAGTCGTATCGAGAATATGATTGAAAACTCGCTTTTATATCAAATCAGCCGTGTTGAAAAACGGTCTTTGTCACTGATTTTCCATCAATATTTTACGTTTCAAATAATCGACACATAGAGCATCGTTTTTGTATTATCGTAGTAAAGAAATATTACAAAAAAACTAACTTTCTTCAATTGAACGAATAGAACTGTTAAATTGTCGGTTTGTTGTTGATATTATTCCAATCTAACGATGTTCGTAATTATTTTTATGCATTATACTACAACATTATAATGATCTCCAGGAAAATGGATAATATCTGCTATATCCGATTACAATTTTAGAACGAAATGGGTCAATGATTTATCCCAAAATTTCCATAATCTTCCCACATACAGATCGTCTACTCTAATCAACAAGTTTCTATCTAATTAGTTTAATAGATTTTAATCGAAATTTGCATATTGATAGAATTGAGTTGGTCGATCTTTTTTTTTCTTGTCTTTCTCAATTCACGACTCGATTTATCTCGGTGGCCAGACTTGATAAATTATCGCGCCAACACAAGAATAGATGAGAATTCATCGTGAACCGAATTGGCCACAATCTACCATTAATTAACATTTTAAAGAAAAACAAAAATTTTAATATCTATATATTTTTTTTCGAATTATTGTAAATCCAGACTTACTGGCATGCGTCAGGCCAGAGTTTTACGTGAAGCTGGATGAAATCCTCGCCAGTTTGTAATCCGGCATCGGGATGTTATTAATCGAGATTTGAACGTGACGTATAAACGCGAGATTTGCACGACATGTCGACGGTGTTGGAGAAATTTATCAAAATCATCATTTTTCTGATTCTCTATCAGGGTAAGTTGGATGTTTTCGTACAATTCGTCGTACTTTTGTTGGGCTCAATCATTTAATCGAACGTTGATTGATTTGAAATCACGTTCCAATCGTAAGTTTTGTTAATTTGTAAACATGGGAATTATGCAGATTGTGCCAATTCGAAATTTAGTAACGTTGAACCGATTTAATGCTCGATGATTGTGTTGCATTTCTATAATTTGATATTTCGATGTAAGTAAATACGTTTATTTAGTGTTCCGGTATTTGTTAGAAAATTTGAAAGTTTACACAGTTGAAGACCACAAAGTACACTGTGTGAACAGGAAAATGCGTTATTATTGTTAGAAATTAATTAATGTTCATTTATACGGTTTTGGTTTGTTGAAGTTTTGATTAATCAGTTAAAAGTATTCTCTTTATAGTTCTGTTAATAATCATTGTCTCGCCTCTAATAACTTTGCTAGTAATCCCTAAAATTGTTTCCAAGGCTTTTAAAGAAGATAGTGAATAGACCAATAGAAAAATAGTTATTACTGTACAAGTAATTAACAAGTTGTAACGTTCACGGTTTTGGTCGAGTTTTATTATAGTTTGAATTTCACATAATTATACGATATTCATCAAGACTCATATTTCCACGGTTGGAGAGTCGTAGCATTTTTAGCATAATATTTGTAGCGTAACCAAGAGATAAATTAGCGAGTAAAGTGCTGAAGGCGAGATTTCCGCAACCAGTTTTTTGAGGGACACGAACAGCAAAACAGCTAAAAGCTATTGAATAGTCATCAATTATTAAACTAGAGGCTACCTTTTTTACCCTGCTCGGGGGGCCAGAATTCGTGGGGTTTGCTGGGCATTCTTCCCATCATTATTTCATGAAAATTGGATTTTTTCAGTGTGTTTAAGATTTGAAAATTTTTTCGAAATAAAATTCCGTTTTCTAGAAGGCCAACGATTTAATTTCCGAAAAAATCTGAATTGCTCTTAAACAATTATTAATTACTAGCGGACCCGGCGAACTTTGCCTCGCCCCAATTTTACGTGAATGCGTAATTTACGACTATCCGGAATCAGTTTAACAATACACAAAACTCGCAGCAAGAAAAATAGCACATTTACTGTAAAAAATTACAATGCCAAAATGACACCTGTCAGATTGCGCAAAGTCTAAGTCAACTCGGATTTTGAATGAAAACTTTCGATTTTTCCAATTTTCCGACTTTTCCGGCGGGATTTTCCAAAATTTTCTTCCGTAAAAACCTTCTCCTCGAAAATACGAACAACTGACAAAAAACTTTACAGAAATCGGCCCAGTCGTTCTCATTTTATGAATTACTATACATTTTTTACACCATTTTTATATATATAATAGATTAACAATTATTTATTTGTGATAAAAATTGTAAACTTTTTCAATTTTTCAGAAGTAAAAACTGAACGCAAAAATTAAAAAATTCCTTTTTGAAATGAAACTTGTTTAGCCGCGCTTGAGTAGTAAATATTTTTCAGTGTATTTCCCCTATGTAACGAAAATGCGAGACCCCGTGAGGGGAAACACTTCCCCTCTAACAGACAGTTGAGAGGGAAGAGCGGGGACGTTACCAATAGCGTCGCTTATACTCTGTCAGTTCTGCCAACTGTGTAAAATAAACACTAGGGTCTAAAGTACAGCGCCCTCTGGAACGAAACTAAAATTAATTATAAATTAATTAATGGCGTTAAATTGAGATAAGCGAAATGTCGAAAATTGACTTGCAGAACAAAAACGAGCCGTCAGCCAACGACAGAAAGAAAATAAACCAATAGAAAAAATGAACTTCATCTCTAACCTGAGAAGTTTCACTTCCAACGCGCGGCGTTCCACACACTTTCATTTTCTTTTAATAATCAATTGTGCTCTAAATTCAATCTTAAAAAGGTGTATTTGATATGCAAATGAGCATTGAAACTTTCAACATAAAGAACCAATTGGATCATTCAAGTCAATTACTATTTTAACTCTACAACTCTGCATTTTTGGATGTCGTTAAATAACTGCGATTGCAGCAATAAACTGAAAAATTTCAGTAAACCCTATTCTGGGCTGTTTCATTATTTTTGTTAAATGTAAATTCACAGGGTCACCGACTTTCAGATTTTTTTGTAATGCTTTTAAGCTCTAAGTTGAGACTGGATCTTTGGCTTGTAGATACCGGGTGTCTTTTTCTATTGCAGTGCATTTTGTGATAAATTTCTGACAATCGCTGGACTTACAATCGTCTCTCTTATCGTCATGATTATCTTCTTTTCTCTCTCTCTCTCTCTCTCTCTTTCGCGCTTTCAAGAAGCCTTTCCTGAGGCAGACAACTTCTAAAGCGTTGCTTACACTCTCCAGTAGATACGTACTGTAAAGTTGCAGCGCTGCAATAATCACAGAAAATTTAAACAGTGGGCAATTGAAATAAAGTTAAAGTTGGACCAGCAAGAGCTTATTTTTGAGTAATTTTAATACCACAATAAGTACTTGGGTGAATTTCAAAAATTTTTAGTTCGAAATTTTGGTGACCAAATTCTCAAAAAAAAAAACTCGGAAGCAGCAGACGTTCCACCAATAACATTGCAACCGAATTGTCTAGTAAGCGTGGCTTCAACTACTTCAATTTTTCCAAAATTTGCAAGAATCCTAACCCTTTCACTCACAATTTTGAATAGCGCCAGATTCGTTGCTACTTTTTCCGAACAATCTTGCACCAGAATTTTGACCAATAAAACGGCAATAAAGACATTCAACGTTATTTTCTTCATGGTTATTATATCTATAGATATAAGTCGCGCACTTCCGCCTTAAGTTTGGGTTGATTTCTTGTGACGCCCTCCAATTCACAACATTTCACATTTCTTGCAACATTCATTTGATTAGAGAATCACTGAAACGTTAATTGTGTGCGAACAAAATTTGAATTCTTATAATTAATGCGGACATTAGACGATTTGTCATTAAATTTTCCAATTTTGTAGGGGAATTGTTTGTAAATTTATACCATCATAAAAACTATTCTATTCCATTGTAGGTATAAAACTATAATTTTTCATTTAATTTTATAGAGTCCTCTAGCAGCCATCCATTAATTTTTTATTCACTACCTCTGTCATCATTTTACTTTATAATTGCTTTTAATTTCAACTTCTTTTTATTTTGCTTTAGCATTTTATACATAGTAAAACAATTACCATCTTTCTACCACAAGTTTCATAGATTTCTGCGGAACTAAGATAAATTTCTAGTTATTTACGAGTGTGCCTCCATAAATCCGTCGTGTTTTTCAGCATTTTGAAGTGCAGAATAATCGAATCAATAACGCAATTTCGATGATAACCCATCAAAATAATCGTTTTCATCTCGGCAAAAGGTTGGACACATTTCAGACATCTTAATAGATTTCCTTTTCGTTCGTTAGACGTTGGAATTTTCATCAATCAATTGCTTGATATCGGTGCGTTGATGAATTCTCTTTTATTGGAAGGCAATTATCAGGTTGTTCGACAATTTCTTCGTGAAACCTCCAATTCATCCGATTGCTTTTAGATGGGTGTCCCGACCAATTTGCTACCAGTTTCTTTGTTGTTGTTCATGGATTACCTTTATTAGAAAGTGGATTAATTCGATAAACAAGTTTAATTCAAAACTCGTGTAATAATTGATGTGCCTCTGGCCGAAAAACAATAGAGTTTTCCTCGTTTATTTGCGAAAGTTTAACGTTTAACACGATTTAGTAAACGGTTGCCAATCGTTGATTATTGCACAAAGATCATAATATTCTCGTAACGCCAACTGTTGGGAGTTACAGACTGCAAGAAACGCATTGCTCCTGCATTAATATCTGCGATTTATTGCAAGATTTATCTTATCTTTGTTTCACCATCATGACGCGCAGATAAATTGAGAGAAATTCTCTAGAGTTGCTTGATGCCCTACAAACTTAAAGTTCCAGATTTCGATACTCATTAGAGTTGATGGTGGAAATTTTCCCGATCAATTTAGCAGTATAAAACGAGTTTCACTTTAAATTGCTTTAATTGTTTGTACATTTGAATTAAACACAGAGTCTGTTGGAGAGAACTTTTAAATACATCATTAATGCAGTGCTTTAAGTACTGAGAATAATAACAATGCATACTTAAAATGTTGCCGTATCCGACATAATTGCCTTCTTTATCGAGTGAACACAAAAATACGATAAAGTAACAAAATCAAAACCTTTTCCCTCTCAGTTACACTGATTGGTGTAAAAATAATTTAAACAAAACATTAGAACAAAGTGAGTCTTTCGTGACAATTGAACAATAACGGCTTGGCTCCGGAAATCGTTCCCGGTTGGATTCCGGTCAAGTTCAAAGGCAACATTGTTGGTTCAAGCAAAATAATCGCTTGTCTACATCAAAAATTTGATGGAATAATACGGAATTGAAACGATTTTAATTAAAGTTCTTTGTGAGTTTGTTGGAGATGACGAATAGCAGGTGTACATAGATTTAAGATTCATTGATCTACTAATAGACTTTCAAAGGGAGGAATTTCTTCCAATTTAATTAATTAAAATTAAGTCGTTTAATTCGAATTTCTTAGAGTTTCTTCAATTAATTTGCGCGTTAATCTTTGCAGAAGATATTTCAATTTGTGTAATAGTTTGTTTGCTTTGTTGTTTCTGGTGTGTCAATTTGGATATTTGACAATTCCATGTGTGTTTTGTAAAATAGAAAAGATGTATTCATGAAAAATAAATCCGTTGTAATATCCGGAAAGTATAAATAAGCTTCTAAAGCAGCACGAACAATAGTTTTGAATGTATAAAATAGACAATAGTAAAATGTTCGTTTTTTTATCTAAACTGCAGCTGAATATGTAATCGATAAATCAAGGATGTTAGTCTCATTTCAGCTCTATAGTTGAGGAAAAACGTTTTTGGTTAAGTAGAACAAAACTCCATACAAAAAGCTCCTCTGTAACACGGACACGGGCACATTTAGTAGCGAAGGCGGCAAAGCTTGTGAAGACTCAATTAGTTGTTCACTGCTTTTGGGCAGGCATTTTTATTTATTCGTTGATCGTTAAGCTCAACCTTCAACCCTTTCAAATTTGGCAGATTTCTAGCCTTGGTGGTCTTTAACAGTTCCTGCTATTTTTGAACACGACGAGGCAAGAAAATCGCTCGTAACGCTTTGTCTAGAGAATGTTTTGCAAGCTCTTCAAACTTGAGAATAGCAATATTGTTTATTTGAATGCTTCTCTAAGCTTAGAAGCACAATTCCGACAATTGTACGTTATTTTCATACGTTAAATGGTGAAGTGAATCAGCTGGAATCAATCCGACTTAAATCCGAAGGAAATGACATGTCCTGCATGTGTCCAGGTTTTGGCAGAAAATTCTTTTGTAAATTTTAGTTAGGTATTTTTCTAGCTAACGTTCTGCCCAACAAAAATTTGGTGTGCGGCCGAGCACTTGGTCGTAAAAGACAGGTCTTTTTGGACCATAAATCGGAGCCTACAAGGCACACTGAGGGTACCAATATCTTTGAGATAAACGCTCTAAACAATTATTTGCCATTGGAATGTAGGTCCGAGGCTAGCTTGAAATATTATTTTGAAGATTAATTAAGTTTCCACGGCGGAAAAATAAGGCAGGCAAACTTAAAACATTCTCTGTCGCTTTCGGAGCTACGATCCGGGCAACCAATTTGTAATTTGAGCATTTTTATTGGTTCAAGCAAAAACAACAATTTTTCGAGTTTTGACCAGGTTTCAGGACCTTTCAAAGCACAGTGCGTCTCTTATAAAATAACAAAAATTGGCTTTATTTTAAGTTAATTTATTATGGATCTATTCAAAACTATTTTTGTTGTGTTACTTTTACATTTTAGAGCCATGTAACGGATTTTGTAACCGACAGAATAAGTCCGACAACAACAAAAAAAGGGCGTGATTTATCGTCAACACTGCTTTCTCATTTAAGTTCATAATTAATTGTTGGAATTATATCCATTGATTAGTTAAGGTTTCTAGTTACTGCCACGTCATGTTTGTTATTATTGTAAGATGACAGTTACAAATTATACGAATTTCTTGGGTGACATACTAAAAATCGTACCTATCCAATTTTATTTATTCTACCACAGTGAAAAATTTCAACAATATTCAAATTACAACTTTTCTATTCATTTCCTCGTCTCTCTATCGAATTTCTTGTTTGTTCTATTAATGTACAGTAAAAGGGCGTCAATTTTCATGTCTAATCAAAGTTTGTCGGTTTTTCAGTATACTTGAGATGTTCAACTTATCAAGTTATTTAAAATTTTAATTAAAGTAATAGTGAAGATGGGTGTTTAGCGTTAATCGACTCTCATATGAAACGATCTATGAAGTACGACAACTATGACTATTGATTTTACGTGCTGTAGAGTCGTAAAGTATGCCATTTTTATGAAAATTATGGTGGTAGACTTCTCAAGACAGAGTCGGCGAAGGGGTTATCACCGAGCCTCAAGGGGTGCCAAATCGGTGGATTTGTATGTGAATAACATTAGAATGTGATAAAGTATTCCATAGCCTTCTTAAATCTTCAAAGCTTCGCCTGCGAACCTGGACGGTTTATATCGATGCTAAGCGTTTACCAAAATACGAAAAGCTGGAACAAGAGCTTTACGTACTGAGCCTAGGCGCAAAAGAACTCGCTTTTCGCCTAACAAAGGAGCTTTAATTGTTGTTTTGCATAACGTTTTTCCTAAAAATTATCCTGCGAAAACGCGCCAGTAAACTTCTCGCGAAACCGGCGAAGGTCCATAACATCTAAGGCTTTTGTCGTCTGTCAAATGATACCCTATTGGGTCTAAATCAGTGATTTTGTACTAAAACAGTATTAAGAATTCGTTAAAATATTTCACAGTCGTCTTGTTAGGCTGTCGATACTCGTTTTGCATCTTTAACGCTTAGCCTGCCGAACAGGAGTCTTTGATGTATTAGAAGCAAAATGAATACTTCTCTTTGAAACTAATTGTTGGTAAAAGCTTGTAAATTAAGGCTTGAGGCTGAAGATGTAGAGAAAAAGTCCTTTCCGTTTTGCTGTCTTTGGGTAGAAGGCTCAAAATTACCATAAATATTGTACAAGTTTTGCACTTTCCGTCTTGTTGGCAAAATTTTCGATATTGTCGCCTAGCTTAAGAAAATTACGGTGCCAAAAGGTGTTAGTGCATTACCCAAATTCTCTGGTAATTAATTGCAAAAATTTGCTTAGTTTTATAGAAAATCTGAGTATCGAGTTAATATACGACAAGGGTGAATTTTAAGTGCAAATGCTTCATTTTTAGGTCAAGCTCTGTAAATATAAGAGACGTGGTGGTCGAGAAAGCGGTCAAATATTTTTTCTCAATTTTTGAAAAATATTAAGAAACACTGGAGACAACTACACGTGTCCTCTAAAACACGCCACGGCCACACAAAATTACAAAAACACTTAAAGGGAATGAGATTTACATCCAGTCTGGAATCTTATCATTTCTAATAAGTGTGCTTAATTTACAACAATGCATTTGATAAATCTGTTGCGGAAAATATTCCATTTGCCTCAACAGACATCATTTATCATTTTTAAGCACTCGAATGTCGCATAAAGTTGACAACTTACGCTTGAAAAAAAAAACAAACTGTAAAAAACCGTGTTTCGTTCAGAAGAAAGATATTAAATTCCTACCGAAAATAACACAACCTATTCTAGAAATTCTCCATTTCAGGAGAAGATTAAAAATGCCTTCATGTAGCTGATTATTACAACTTTCCCACTTATTACTACTTATGCTTCTAATGCCGAAATTATCGCTCTGTTTTAAAGGTAAATTATGTCGGGCCGATGAGAATGAGGCGCGTTTAATGCGCCATTTGATGGCCAATTACGATGCCGCCGTAAGACCAGTTGAGAATTCATCATTACCATTAACGGTAATTTTCGGTGTATCTCTACATCACATTATTGATGTGGTAAGTGTTTCTAATGATATGCCAAATAGAATTGTTAAAATTTGTTTGATAAGGATGAGAAAAATCAAATTTTAACAACCAACTGTTGGATCACCCAAATCTGGACCGATCATCATCTCCGTTGGAATTCAACGGAATTTGCTGGCATCAAAGTGATTCGGATACCGTATTTGAGAGTTTGGCGGCCAGATCTCATACTTTATAACAAGTAAGTCGAAATATTTGAGCCTATTAGAAAACGAATAATTGGAGCAATTTCGGAAATTCCACGTTCAACACAGTTTCTATTCGATTTGTAAAAAATAATCTAATTTCGTGTAGATTAGATTGTTATGCAAATTGGTGGAAATTCTGGTTGATAATAGGAAATAATAGAAATGACTACGGCAAACATATTAATTCAGCTTTATAGTGAAACGGAATGTAGTCATTTCCAGATGTATAACGAGTTTATTTCCCTTTAACCGCATATACAGGTAATCTGTCGCGATTAATAATGTAAGTTACTCATTAGAGAATTTCATATAAATGTAACTTGCGTTTGATTTGTAAGCTCTTTATGCGAGCAATATTAATTACAAATAAACAAATATCGTGTCATCAATACAGACAGAGCTGGCTCCAGATTTCCTAGCGCTCCGACAAACTTATTTTCACGAAAAATCATTTAAATTGTGGTCCATTTTTTTAAAATAAGTTCTTAATTATTTTTCTGGCCAGTAAATTTGGCGTGTCACTTTCAAACCGGCAACACTGTGTGTTTAGACAAGTACCGATTGGTTGTTTACAAGTTCTCCACCACTCCGTACTTCTAAGAGCGGTAACTTTTCGCTACCTAAGGTTAAAAACTCAAATCACCAAAAAACTAGAAGATTTTTCGAAAAAACAATTTAAGAGGCGCCTCAAGTATTTTTTTCTCTATCTAATGCACGCAAGCGCTTGCCGAAAAGTTTTAATTTGAGAGAATGAGACCTTAAGATAGAATCTCTTGATATTTGCTCTTAAGCCGTTGTATTTCAATTTGATAAGAAATTTTGGAAAAAAAGCTTAAGAGAGACCGAGATTTTGACTTTTGTAATCATTTCAGCTAATAATCTTCTCTTCAAATTGTGAAATGTGACCGTGAGATCTTAAGAAAGAACACTGTGTTTTGAGGTAGCGCATGCGGAACCTTAAGTTACTGTATGTTTATGCAACCAGCAATACTTTTTGATATTCTAAAGCCAACTACGGATTTTTATTAGGAAAATTCAAGTATTTTTCGCGTATTAATTGAATGGGCACCCAAGAAATAGGCCCTTTTTTTTGTTTGGAGTATTAGAAATTGCCTTTTTTTACAAATTAAAGATTTCTAAAGGTTCCTAAAAAATTGCGAAATAGTTGCAACTGCACTTCGCATTTTAATGAGCTTTCCAATGATTAAACGCTTTTTCTAATTCATCTTTTTCAAACTAAGCTTGTCGAAGAAAATCAGCTTAAACATAAAGTATCAAATATTTCAAAAATTGGGCAAAATTTTCAACTCCGGAGTAGCAGTATACTGGACCGACTAGTAACAAGCTCAACCTTTTTCTAATGCGCCTCAAGACGGTTCTGTTCTTCTTTCAATTGCAAAATACCACCTCTAACATTATGTCGCTCCAGACAGATCGTGTTATAAGAGGCACCAAATTAGATTCCCATTACCATTAGTTTGAATTCGATAATTACTGTCCAATTCCACAAGTCATCGGATAAAATTGATGGAAGACGGATAACGTGAGAATCCCTTGAATTTGTAGACGGCAACTCAAGTCATGTCTGTCCATCAACTGTAATTTCTAAATTATTTTGATTAATGGCCATGCCCTATCACTCTCTCTCTCTTTCTGTTTTTCTGTGTGTCTCTTATAGTGCCGACCCTCAATTCCAATCATCAGTGATTAATACGAATGTGATTGTATCAAGTAATGGTGAAGTTGTATGGCTGAGTCATGGCATTTATCGTTCATCATGCGATATTAATGTTGAGTATTTCCCATTTGATTTGCAAAGTTGCCAAATGAAATGGGCATCATGGACCTACGATGGTTACCAGGTGAGTTGTACGTTCACGTGACTTACGGTGCACGTTGTGTTTGTTAGAATAGTGAATTTGTCACAAACTTGATTGATTATGTAGCGTTTTTGTGGCACAATAATGCTAGGAAATCTAAATTAATCAATACTAAAAGGACTTCTTTGTTAATCGAAAATAATCGTTTCGTGTTTTAGATAAATTCGATTCAAATATCCCGTTTTATGTGACGTGTCGAGTAGAAATTCAACATCACCCTTATCCACAAATTCGATATAATTGACGTGTCAATTTGAAGGTGATGACGAATGAAACTGCTACATTTCGGCAGTGAAAACGATCAATCCACCACACACACACTATTTGGCAATGTCCATCAAACAAAACAAAAAACTTGAATAGTTTCGGAGACAGCAACCGAAAATCTACTTCGATGATGACATCGAAGCTTGGAGAAAACGTGTGGCAGTATTGAAAAGATCTCAAATCCGGATATGACTAGCCTTAATTCTAAATTAGATAAGAGGAAGCTCGATATGTGTTGGCGATGCATTCGAGTATTAAGCTTATGATATGTTATCAAAATTTTACAATAATTTCCATTCAAAGAGAGAAATGATAAAGCGCGACGATTTGTTCAATTTTCAAATATAAACATGAATAGTTTTACAGATGTTAATCAGTACGTGTACAGAATAAAACGATTAATGTTGAAAGCTGAGATTTTTTTGCACCAATTATAAACCATTGAAGGTTTGATCAGTTTATTTGAAAGCTACCTTTGTCTATTTAATACCTGGCGATCGATGTGATTATCAGTGTATTAATTTCGGATTGCAGCCGAATGGAGATCAAATCTATAAAATATATTATATACCGATAAACTAATTTAACTAGGTACATTAGAAGAAGAGTGGGAGGAAGTCTCCTCCTATTCGCAGCATATAATAGAACAATTGTGTGGTCAAAGTAGGTCGAGTAGGAGGAGTTTTTTATGTTTATTATTTAGTTAGACGCCCACTGTTGTTAAGACAGCAATATCAACAAACTTGTGTTGTCTTTGTCGTACTCATAATGAAACTTTCCGGAATCAAATTTCAATCAATATTTATTTAAAAAAAAACCACCTTATAGAATCACGAATTAAATAAAAATCAATTATGGAATTGTAAAAATTACAAAAGGAAACGATTCTTTACCAAGCAGACAAAACTATCTAATAAATGAACATTGAAATGAAAAATCAGATGCCTAGTTACTTTATTTTCGAATTATCAGCTAATAGTTCGAAGAAATTATACATTGTGTGCAGAAAATTTCCTTTAATTCCATACACGCGAGTCAATTGTTATGTCCATCTAGCAACGGACTGTTAAATTGTTTGTAACTTTGAAAAGAATAAGACAGAGTACAGTCTGTCCTTGTTTAGCTCATTACAACATGAGATGTACCTAGCTGGCTGTGGACAATTTTCAAAACTCATAATGAGTAGAACAAAGACAACACATGTTTGTTGATATACTTTGCTTTGTCAGTTGTATTAAATGCAACACGTATCGTACATCGATTATTTTTTTTTTATTATCGATTTTTAATAATCGATTCTCTAGATATTAAAGATAGATTTTTAATAAATCGATTTTTTTTAATTAAAAGTAATAAAATTAGATACACGAAGTTGGTTTAAACCAATATAGCCAAACTATCTACACATTTCAATCAATTTCAGCACTAATAAATTGTTAATACTAATCTGGTAATTTTATGATTATGTACAAAAAAATGCAATTTTTCGCATAATTAAAAAAAAATCGAATTTCTTGCAAAAATCGATTTTTGCTTAATAAATTGATTTTTTTGTAAGCGATTTTTTTCACTCCATCTCACATCCCCAGAAGTGTCTAAATAATAAAAAACTCCTCCTACTGTGACCACACAATTGTTCTATCGTATGCCGTGAATAGGAGGAGACTTCCTCCCACTCTTCTTCTAATGTACCTGGTAGCATTACTTTATCGGTATATATATATATATATATAACGTATTTGGATGCATATTTCAGCATTAAAAAAGACTGTTGCACACTAGAACTGGATTGTGCACGTTAGATTACTTATTATCATGGTATTGGAGACATTTTAGTTTAATTACTACAAGACCTTTCAGCTTTTTTCCTTCTCTTTTAATGCCTGTGCTTCATAAAGTGAAATAACAATATTTGCAGAGTTGGAGGAAAGTTCGCCGTAGCCTGTAGACAAAACAAATGATGCTATGATTTCCCGCAAAGAAGGCTTCTTCAGGATCCATTATTGTGTTCTTACTTATTGTTAGAGTCTGCTAACTGCTAAAGATTTCTGACTGAAAATAATTTTGAGTAGTGAGCAAATTTCTAAAGCATTCTTTTGACTTGTGGTTAGCACCCAATCGATTGAAGCTTAAAGAGCAAAATCGCTGGACGAGACGTGATGTTTAGGACCTGCAACTTTAATGCGTCCCTGTCGCAGGGTTAATTCGCGGGATGTCCTTTTGATCAGACACAATCGTTTTTGGAGCCAGAAACGGGTTCAGAGTGTAATGCAGTCGAGAGACCATGGCTGAAAATTCGGTCTTCCACGTCTTGAAAGATTCTGAGATGTAGGAGAAAATTAGATCAAATTACATAAATTTAGAGGTTTCATGGCTCACCTGTTTAATGTCGGAGACCGTCCCTTTGCAGCATTTTTTTATGTTGCAAACAAAAAGCAGTTCTGAAATATCTATACCCGCAGAAGTCGTTCAGTATCCTCTATTTTCGGACCATTTTTTTTGTTCTACAGATCACTGGTTGAGAAACGCTGCTTTTTTATTGAGGACGAAACGTTTTCAGTCTTTTTTCTGCCGAATCGGCAAATTTCGGTGGGAGAAATGGTGGATCCGCCAGGATTAACATATCAAAACTGAAGGCTACGCTTCCAGTCCTTGTTTCTTGAAGGATTCCCAGAAACTTTGAGCTTTCATGGCTTAATGTTTAAAGCTATTACTTTGAGTTTTTTTTATTGTAGACAAACCATTCTTCAGTTTTTTTTTTCTTGAACCGTCAAATATTTAGAAGTGAGAAATGGTGGATACGCCGGAATTATTCCATCAAATCTGAAAATTACGCTTTCGATCTCCGTTCCTTGAAGGATGTCGAGATAATTTCAGCTTTCATGGCTTAATGTTTGAAGCTATTAGTTTGCAGTTTTTTTATTGCGGACAAACCACTTTTCAGCTTTTTTATTGAGCCGTCAAATATTCAGATGTGAGAAATGGTGGATGCGCCGCGATTATCCTATCAAGACTGAAAATTACGCTTTCCGCCTCCGTCCCTTGAAGGATTCCGAGAAAATTTCAGCTTTCATGGTCTAATCTTTGATTTGCATTTATTTTACTAAGTTCCGAGTAGAAATACGCACGTTAGCGAAAATCTGTTTACACCCCAAAACAGAATGGAATTTCGACTTTAATTTGCTTCTATCAGTTTGTAATTTACTTTAAACCAGTAGTTCTCAACTGATTACATAAGATATCGATTTTTTATGTTAGACTACTTGAACAAAAAACGATTACTTCGATAATAAAAAATAAATTTAGAAAGTCTTTTATGGTCACTAAACTAATGCTTTGCGGACCATCGGTTGAGAGGCACTGCTTTTTCTAATCTTTTTTTTAAAACTGAATTGCATTGCAAATGTTTGGACGTAAAAATGGTGAATGCACCGGGACTATCAGATCGTTAAATGATAAATCACGTCCGAAACCTATAATTCCACCACTTATATCACTACTTTACAGATAATACGCAATGAATAGCACTTGATATAGGTATCCGTACCGTATAATAATGATTAATGGTCCGATTGTAGCCGCCCATATGTTTCATGTGTATGTTTGTGTAGTTGATTGTTGTTATCACTGAATCAACACCATAATAAATCGTTTACAATTTGATTACAGGTCGAATTGGTTAAACAAACTGAAGAAGGTGATGTTAGCAATTATCAAGCGAATGGTGAATTCGATTTGATTAGTTTTTCATCGGTCAAACATGTTGAATTCTATTCATGTTGTCCGGAACCGTATCCGGACATAACTTATACGATTAAATTACGTCGACGGCCGCTATTTTACGTTTTTAATCTGATACTACCGTGCATTCTTATCAATGGAATTGGTAAAAAAAAATTGATAAAGAGTGGACCTCGGTCTAGTCTACAACGTTCGCTTGAGCACGTTTTTCTCAGGCGTTTATCAACAAAATTGCGAAAAATTTATATCAATTATAGAGGATGATGAGCTTGATGGTGCCATGTATTTGTTATTTCCAAAATTTCATCCAGTTGTAGAATATTTGATAAACATGAAGAACTCAAGAAAGATTAGAAGATTTTCGGCAAATATATGGAATTCTGAGAAAATAGCTACATGGCACTCACAAACGCTTTACATTTAATAATCAACATGAAAATCGTTCAATTTAATTGCTAAATGAAGAAAAAAACGTTGCTTTTTCATATACCAAAAAAATAAAATCTCATCGGTGCATAGTTTAAAAGTAGACTAGTCCGAGATTAGCCTTAATATTAACCGAAATTAATCGATTTACAGCTTTGTTGGTGTTTTATGTACCGTCAGAATCCGGCGAAAAGGTCACATTAGGCATCAGTGCATTATTATCAATGACCGTATTTCTGATGACAATTCGTGAAACTCTACCGCCGACTGAAAAAACACCGTTAATTAGTAAGTTTCATGACGTTATTATTATAATTAACAAATTATTCGATGTATTCCCTTAAAGGTATGTATTATGGTGTCAGTATTTGTTTGGTATCGTTTGCTTCCGGTCTCTCAGTTGTTACGTTAAACATTTATCATCGCGGCGTCCGTGGAGCGGCTGTACCGAAACTTATACGCACGATTGTGCTGGAACGCTTAGCACCATTGGTTTTTATGCGTTTCGAGACCAACGCTCGACATCGAAATGCGAACATACAGGTAGACCCAATTTTGATCAGTTGTCCTGGTTATTCGTGCATCGACTACAGATTATTGTGCGAAATATCCGAAACATAGCACGTACAACACGCGGTATCGAGTAGAAATTTTCGTTAACTCTATTGAAATTTAAAAGGGACAAATTGTTAATAACAAGGTAGACGATTTAATTTTACGGTTGATAATCACGTATAATAGAGTGAATAATTCTTTTTCCTATACGTTAAATAATGGGGGTGTTGAAATTCTCGATTTGCAATTACAATTAAACCAGAAAGTGGATAGAAAGGCACACGTCAAGTGGTTTTCTAAAAACGTTCAAGTCTAATTAATTCGAATCACCATCCCCGATCGCATTAAAATACCTAATCGACAATTTTCATTTACGCCACCACAACGGAAAAATATTGTCGTTTATTAAAAAAAAAAAAACGAAAGGGGAGAAGTTTGCAAATTTGTTTGAAATTTAGTAAATAGAAATTTGGTGACGAACACTTTAGATAGTAATTTAAAATTTTCCATTTCATTTAAATTCAAATCTAGAAGATCTGCGGTTATTTTACACGTAATTAAGCTTTCCGGTCTTACGTTCGGAATTCAGACGTTCTATCGTCGCGTATACGGAATTTTATTAAATAATCGCTTTTACTTTCGCCGTAAAATCCCTTTCTACCGGATATAGTGGCTATTTCGCTGAAACGCAACGAATTATGCGTGTTCTGCACAGCGGCACAAAACGGGTTGTTTATAATTTAAATATGAAAGCTCGAAGTTTTGAAAAGCACTACGAATCTTAACGATTATTGTAACCATCTATAAAAGCTCGCTTTTCTCGTAGTACAAAATAGCAAATTGAGCAGAACTAGTCCTTAAATCGTGCGCCGTTTCATACAACTGAAAGGAGACTCGGCGAAGCCTCCGTGCTCATTGCTATCAGATCCGGATGAACTGTTCTTCAGGCAAAACAATCAAAATCTATTCTACTGTTTCTTTTTTCAAACTAATAATAGAATACACACCAAGAAGCTGCCCGCTTGCTCGGACCGGCCCTGATTGTGATTCCCTCAATTTTTGGCGAGAATGTCCTGCCGCCATAGATGCTGCAAGTATTTGCCTATAAGAAAGATTTCCTGGCGCCCCAGATAATCTTATTTTCGGCGCCCTTGCCCACCAAAATTAGGAGAGTTTTATTGTGTCTATTTTTTGAATAATAGTAGAGTAGCCTCAACAAAGTGTGCCACCGCAGACAGTGGCCTGCGTTGTTGTGACCTGGGGCCGGCCCTGTCCATAAAGTTCAATCTCAAATCGAAGTTGAATAGTTGCATCCAGCTCCCGGTATCACGAATCATGATCCAAAAGTATTTGTTTATTTATTTGTTTATTCAGTTGGGTTGGAAAGATTTTATTTACAAATAGATAAAGTGTTTTATCTACAAATATTTGAGCATTTTTTTTCTCGGATATCAAGAAAGGAATAAGAGCATTACAAAGATTGTTAATGGCAAAGGGTCCGGACGCGTCAAATATGAAAAATTTTGTCTACAAATTGTGTTTCTTAAAGTAATCTCTCATGCTACAAAAATAAAATATTTCACATCAGGTATTGCAGATATCGTCTGCAAAATGTATACACTCTTGGCAAATTGAATAGGCACATAGAAAGAGAAATATCAGTTTTGAAGGATATTAGTATTTGTGCAACGTATAATAATTCTGTCTGCCATCCCTGTATAGCAACCGCCTCCTTTTTCAGCATTGGATTCACGGTTTTCCACAGTAAAAAAAGAATGTTCATGCACGCCAATTTGGTGCCCTTTGGGAGTCCCAGCTTCAATGCAGGCCTTGCACGCTCTAAACTTGGGGTATTTTGACATTAAAAATTCGAGAAATCCCATACTGTTGCATTCTAAGTCGAAAAATTAATGAAAATCTTCGACAGACATTCACAAAATTTCAGGATAACATTTCTGGACCTTATTTCAACTATATAGAATCCGTAACGTGTAAATTTGCTGAAGGCGTGGCTTACGAATAGTAACCTTGGAAGTGAGAGAGAGAGAAAAGACGGGAAACGATTATAAAGATGAGAGAGACGTCCGCAATCCGGCAATTTATCGTGAAACGGAATCTAACAAATTAACAATTCCGAAAATTTATTAGGTGCAACCAGAGAGACACTCAAGAAATATGATTTTGTTTTTCAAATTTGTTATCCCAAGTAAATCAAATAAAATGTGCTTAATTTAGAACAATCCATTTAATAAATCTTAGAAAGAAGATAGTTATGTACCATTTCCTTCAACACAGATAATTTATCGTTATTAAGTACGCTAATAACGCATAAAGTTCACAAATTTCGTTGCTTGAAGAAACAACAAAATGTTAAAAAAAGATCCAATTTAATATAGACGAAAATATTAAATTTCTTAACTATAAAATGCGATTTGTTTGCTAATAATTTCTCTCTAGAATTTCAATTTGAGAAAATATTGAAATATCTTCATGCAAACAGTGGATTATTTCATATTTCAATTTTCGTTTATTATTACTACAAAACAAATTAGTTTCGGTCAAGAATTCTCATTTCAATCATCAAAAAAATGAACAAGAACAATACATTGTTTCGTTTAATACACGCTCATTGTACATTTTCTAATCCTGTAGTTTGTGATAACTCGGAGATGCCTCGGCTCCCGGATTGTCGGACAAATCAAAATTTATACAATAATTGGCTAGTTTACAAACTATCCATAGTTGACTGATTCGTGCAAGAGAATACATTTTTTCCCAAATAAACAGCAAATTGGTTAATATATAAAAAGACCGGTTATTTTGTAAATTAATGAAGTTTACGCTTGTAGAGAAATCGAAACACATAATTCCTGCAGTCTTTTATTCCAACAAAGATGAATGTCCATCCGTAAAAAGTGATGTTTTCCTATCTGAAATTATTCCAAATAAATAATTCAGAATTAGTTGTGTTTCTGAACAGAATCATTTCGTCGTAAATGGGACACCATCAATAACACCCAGTAAAATCCGTATTTCCCATCAAATTTCTAAACACCATCATTTATCGTGAATTTAATTAGAAAAAGTTCGTCCATAGGAGATTAATCCCCAAACAGGAACCAGACTGGACTGCCCTTGGCCTTGGACCGATAAACCACCACAAGAGGATGGATGTCTCAATCAACACCAACAACGATCACCACGATTTGTACCCAAACAACGTATAGAAAATCTAGGTAATAATTGATTACAATCGTGTAGGGCATCAAAACTTGATACCCAACTTAATCGTTGATTGTAGACGCTTTCGAAAATCAAATAATGCGCATCTTGAATCGCGTCCATGCAAGTATCGACCGTAACGATCAACGTATCACCGAACAGGAACGCCGCGACTTGACCGAATTAGAATGGAAACAAGCCTCTATAGTGCTAGATAGACTATTGCTTGCCGTATTCCTATTAATCACAATTATCAGTACGACTACAATATTGTGTAGGAGTCCGGCCAATGATGCGGCTTCCTAAACGATTACAACAGATTCAGGATGGTAATCAAGATCAATTCGTCCGGGCCTCTTTCATTCGCCACCACTGTATGTTGATCGAGACATACAAACGAAACGGTTGTTGATTGTGATAATTTCAAAGTATCGATCAAAAAATGTTTGAATGTAAATATTGTTGTTGTAGTTATAGTAATTAATGTATCAAGGGCGTTATATCCATAACGCCCGTGGTGCATTCATGAATTTATGCCATAAGTAAAAGAAGCAATTTAACTTAATTTTTTCTGACATCTGAAAATTTCAGGTTATCACATTTTTAATGACAGTAAAACAAATTGTTTATCATAGCAACGGGCTATTATTTTTCATAACGACACCGCAACGCCCCTCGTCAAATAAACAATTATTAAATTCAAATTAGGTTGATTAATTGATTTTTTTCGTTTCGCTTTCATTTTCATCCGAAAAATATTCATGCCGTGACCGGGAATCGAACCTAGCACGGATCTCGTCGTGTTAGCCGGACGTTGAGGCGCTCTACCCTTGAGCTATCGACGGCCTGAATAGTTCTCGGACGAACATTATTATTTGCATATTAATTCAATATATACGAATGGCATAAATTAAATATGAGATCAATTAGAAAAGTTTATTGAGAAATTTTACAATTTACAATGCTGTTAAGGGATGCCATACACAAATAAAACCTTGTATACCACTAATTTATTTCAACATAAAATAGTGTGTTTGTGTGATTAAAACGCAAGAAAACTCATTTCTTAATATGTACCTGCTGTGTATAAATTCTAATCATCTCTCTAAAAACACTATGAACTATAATTTACAATTATTATAATTATTGTACAATTGATGAAAAAAAGGGTTTAAATAAAATTCAATCGAATTAATCAATTCAATTAACTGTATCCGTAATGCTCTGTCGCCAAGTGGCATGAAACGGTATTTTCAGGATTTTCACACGTGTCGTTGGTAGACTCAACAATAACAATTTCTGTAGATTCGGCAATGGTAAGATTTCAACTTGTGGTGGATCATGGGCTGGCGGTATCTCATCATTTTTATCATGTATCAATGGTACCGGCTTCAATACAGGTATACTATCACCATTACCACTCTTCTTCTCTTTCTTCTTATCAATATCCTCACATTGATCAACGAATAATTCAGTTACACGTAACAATTCTAATGTAACACCCCATACGAAATGTGATAATGTATTTTGTAAACGTAACACACCACCTAATACCATATGATTGGTTGTGGCACTCTGTGATATATATGTTGGTATTATTAATAATTTTTTAATATTGTTACATTGTCCTAATGCAACATCGAAACCTGTCTTTATATCGAAATTCACCAATTCTAATTGTTCTAATTTCGGCATTGTTTTGACAGCATTCAATATTTCAAATGTATGACAATTACCTTGACCCTTTTCCAAACGTAAACGTTCCAATTTCGTTAATTTAATTAAAACATCATCACCGAAACTCTTCGGAAAATCATTACATTCACCTAAATCTAACGATTCTAGATTTGTTAATGATGCAATTACATTTAAATCTAATTTATTTAAATCTTTAATCGATGTTAATGATAAACATTTCAAATCGATCAATTGTTTTAATGCTGTAATATCGGATTGTATTGTTAGACCGGTGGTTGATTTCAAACGTAACTCTTTCAAATTACGTAAACTTGACAATTTATCTAAATTAATCGTTTCACATTTAATTGTAACAGCATTAATTACTTCTAAATGTTGATTGGTTATAGCTAATTGTTCAATAACCGATGATGGACAACGACACAATTCGATTTTACGTAATGTTTCAACTTTTTCAATAGCTTTAGAAAATTCCGGCCACATCTCATCATTACCACCATTATTTGGTGGTAATAACATTTTACGTAAATCTAAATGTATTGTACCATGTTTTTTTAAACTATTTGCCAAACCATCAAAACTATAAACTGGTGAATTCTTCATACGTACAGTACGCCATAATGATGGATGACTGGCTATATCACGCCACATTGTACATACACAACCGGCACGTAATAAATCTTGAACTTTTAAATATTGAAATACATAAAGTAATGTATTATAGCCGTATGATAGATTCTGTAAGAAATTATCCATAAATTTGGGACCTTCAACAATATTATTTATTGTGGTTGTGTTAGTTTTTGGTGTTGTTGTTGTTGTTGTTGTTGCGGCTGCAACTGTTGCGCCACGTTTCCTACTTCTTGTCGATGTTGTCTCCGCAACTATCTGTTGTGTTCTGCAACAATTATTAATTATTACAAAAAAAAATTGAAATTAATTTAAGGAAAAAAAAATTATAGCGCATTGGACTAGTTTTGTATTGTGAAAAAAAAATTATATTAGGGAAAGTAAGGACAATTTAGGATGGTGCCTGAAAACCCAAAAAATTAAAGATTTATAACGGCGTTTATTTGAAACTCACTCGAAATCATCCCTTTGTTCTCTAGCATTTTCTGTTGTTGTTGTTGGTGGTGTTGTTGTTGTCATTATTGGCGGAATTGGTGTTATTGTTATGTCCCCTTTAACAATACTACCATCATTCTCGTGCAACTGTTGTAACATTTGTGATTTATTTACAGTTGGTGATACTGACACAACATTATGTTTTGGTATTATTAGAAATTTACGTCCAGCTAAATATTCAACATATTGTGGTCGTGGTGTTTGTGTTTGTTCAATCTCTTTATTCCTTTGCATATTATTATCAACATGTATTGTTGAACTATGCGGTAGCCATGATGTTACGGCACCTACTAAACTTTTATTTTCATTCATTTTATAATTGATTTGTTGTTGATCTTTAATTGTTGGATATATTTGTGATGGTGGTGGCATATTTTCTTCACCATATTGTTGCGATTGTTGTTCGTTTTCTAATTGATTATTAGAGGATTCGTTAGGTTTTGGTATTCGTTGTAATTTTGGTAAAACTGTTGACTGTGTCGTTAATGATTTTAATGTATTTATTGGTGTTAATGGTGGTAAATTGATTGATGGTGATGGGACAACATTCTGACCATGTTCCATTTGACAATTCTGCACAATAAAATTATTCAATTATATTCAAAAAATAACGCCCGAAATTTTGATAATGATTTCAACAATAATACAAAATCATTGTCAAAATTTATTCTATTAACTAAATAGTGGATCAATCGTACCTTACAAACATATCCTTCAACTTGAATATGTGGTGATAACCCAACGCATTCATAATGATATAGACAGAGACACAGCCGACAGTGTAGTGTAGGTACAACGCCCGAAACACCCTGGCATCTTATTGAACAAGGCTGGCAAGGTTTACTCTCCATTTCTAAACTGTAATTTTGATGTTTTCAGGGAGATTGAGGAATGTTTATGATGAAGAAGGAATTATGGTTAATTAGCCCGATTTTTTTTTTCTTTTGTTAAAATAGAAACTACGTCCAATACGTGTGCGAAAATGAAGCATTATTTTTATTTTTTTTGTAATCGTCAAGATATTTCTTCTAATTGAAGCAAACGAAAACAAAAAATATCTTGAACTATTTTGGAAGGATAGAATACTTACCTATTTGGAGTTTTAGCAGATTTACGTGATGATTGTCGTTTTGGTGGCGGTGGTGGTGGTGTATCAACTTCCATATTTTCATCATCAATCTTCTTCTTATCGCTTTTGCTTTTATTCGGTAATTTCACCTGTAAATTCTCACAAAAATTACAATAATCCAATGACATTTCTCTAAATACAGGCAGAAAGACACATAAGAGTGAATTTGGTCGTCAAAACACTACAAAAGGACTATAGTGAAAATTTTGAGCTAAGAGATTCGGATTTTAATGCGCAAAACCACAAAATTACCCAACAAAAGAGTCGGTAACAACAGAAATGATATATTGCCCCTTGTAAATTTACGTGGTACGTGACATTTTGTAAATTTCACAAAATCCATCTGGTTATTTTCAAATACGACCTTTTTTTTGGATGACTTACAAGGGGCAACATACCGCTGTTGCTGTTACCGACTCTTTTGTTGGGTAATTTTGTGGTTTTGTGCATTAAAATCCGAATCTCTTAGCTCAAAATTTTCACTATACTTTGGAGTGCAGAATTTTTGGTATAGTAGGACCACGATAAAGTGGCCCACCATAAAAATAATAAAATTTAACGCCAAATTATGACAATAGGGCTTGTGGGTCACGGTGTTGATATACAACTTCTCTAGTCAGAAGATTTATAATATCAGGTAACGAGATTTTCAAAATATATCGGCAAGGGTTTTTTTTTGCTTAAAATTGTTACAAGAAAATAAATGGAAATACCCAATATTTATTATATAGAACATTGAAACTTATGTACAGAAATTAAATTACAACCCTCTACCTACCTAGGTATAGTCCATTTCATTTGCTAATGTTTTTTGCCTTAAGCTGTAAATAAAAATTTGTGGTTTACACAATAGATGTAAAATTTACAATAGCCGTTTGGAGATATCGTAAATCATACAGAGTGGTCGACAAATTCAATTTTGTACCTGCTGCAAGAAACAGCTAAATGTTTATATAAACAGATGGTGAATTTGTCGACCACTCTATATGATTTACGATATCTCCAAACGGCTACTATACATTTTACATCTATTGTGTAAACCACAAATTTTTATTTACAACTTAAGGCAAAAAACGTTAGCAAATGAAATGGACTATAGGTAGAGGGTTTCCCCAGAACTTTTTCTTAGAGTAATTTCAATAAGTTTGCCCCTTGTTCAACGGTCCCTTATTTAGTATAGTGGAATTTATTTAAAAATACTACAAAACCATAAAACTATTGCCGATTCATTTCTACACATTGAAAGAACCTATATAGGGATTTCGCCCAACCCCTCTGGTTTCTTTCTCTTTTTTTCACATTACAATGTTGAGATGGTGAGATTGTCAACTCTACCAGTTATCACACCCTTTGCGAAATAGTTACAGCCCATGCCAGAGGTCCCAAACAATGAAAGTGAACATTTTTCAAAAAAAATGCTACTTTCATTCTTTGAAATCTTCTGTAATACGAGATTTCTACTAAGTAAGTTCCAAGAAGGCAGTCAAAAAAAAGAAATGAGTTTGAGAGCCACTGGTTTGCCTTTAAAAGTATCCCACTTGCGACCCAACCACGTGGATTGTGTTCGCTCACTTTAATCATAAGACTCTATTGAACAGAAGAAGAAGCATAACACAAAACGTGTATTTAGAATGAATTTTATGAGGGAGTAGTTACGTCTCTCTTGCACTTTATGACATTGTAGTATTTTTAAATAAATTCCACTATAGTCTCTTTGCTATTATAAATCTTTTGGCTAGAGAAGTTGTAAATCTCTCTATCAACACCGTGACCCACAAGCCCTATTGTCATAATTTGGCGTTAAATTTTATTATTTTATCGTGGTCCTACTATAAATGCAGCCATTTCATAAAATAGAGAGACGGGACTAAAGGAAGTATACGAAAGAGAATAACAATAGCAGCTCCTGAGGATTATAGATAATAACGCAAATAACATCTGCAATCTACAGTGATGGCATTTCAAAAATCTGTGCAGTTTAAAGTGCCCCCAAAAGCCATTAATTAATCTGTCTGCGCATGCGCAGTTGCTAGTTGGATTGGGATAGCTTCAAACGTGCCTTTCTGCCTATGTGGCTAGTGGTTTGCTCGACTCTGTATGACTTACTTTGATATTGCCCAAATTCCGCCCCCTATTCCTCGGACTGGCTGCTCCTTCTAAATTAGCCGTTTTCGGACTGCCACCTTTATTTGTACCAACTTTGGATGTTGACAATGGTGTACGATTACTATTATTTTTTGTTGTTGTTGTTGTGGATGAAGAATTTCTTTTATGACTACTTTTTGCATCCCTAATGATCTCCTTTTCTATATCATTCAAACCTAATGGTTCTTTTATAAATGTAAAATTCTCTAATGTTAATCCTGTATTAATAATATTTTCCGATATTTCTCTCATTGAACGTAATTTTTTACCATTTGGTGAATAATAATATATATCACCTGGTATACGTGGTTGTTTACCATTCTCAGTAAAACCACGATAAACTAATTCACGTTTCCAACCCATTTCAAATGGTTTACGATAATTTGGATTATTCAAATCAATTGATAATTTTTGTCGTTTTACTGGTGGTGTTGCTGTTGTTGTTGTTGTTGTTGTTGTTGTGGGAGTTGGTGTTGTTACTGCTGGTACTACTGTTGCTGCTGCTGCTGCTGCTGTATGTTGTGCTATTTCATCTAAATCATGATCGGTATCTGATTTATTATTATTATTATTTGTATGTTTATCACCATTTTCAATTGGTTGTGTCTTTGAGACACGCCGTTGTGGTGATAACATTATATCACTATAACGTTTATTTGGTATACGGGCCCGTTTACCTTTACCAAGCGTTTGTTTTGGTGGTAAATTGATGTCGGATGATAAATCTGGCATTTGTGGATCATCGACTGGAATTAAACAAATTTGATTATTAACAAATAACCAAAGCATCCATTTCGTGAAAAATGACAACAGCGGATCATTCTTTTTTGGGTCGTTTCATGCGAGTTTGTCCGTCTGAAGGAGTGGCTTGAGATGAGAGAAAAAAACAGGCGAAATGATTATCGAGTTGAAAGATACGCCTGTAAAGCAGACATCTGCCATGGGCGGCACAATGTTTATTGTGTCGAACACTTGATTCTACGTTGCACTTCATGATTTGTCAATAGAGAGACTATCGATTCAGCTATAAATTTCGGCTTTATCGCTTCTCAATCCAGGCGACGCATAATTTTACAAAATTACTCTGATTTGATTGCAAATCAAAAAACAACCAAAAAAAATATATACTACGCCAATGGTCCGTGCAAATTTTTATGATCCGACTGTACGTCCGCCCTCTAATTATTAAAATATAATAGAAAATGAGGTTATGTCAATAATTTATCAACTTTTTTGAAAATAAAAATTAAAAATAAACACTCTAACAATTAAAAGGTAAAAATTGTTGAATTTTCCACAAAAATCTTTTCTAAATTGGAAAAAATCGATAAATAAAATAAAAACAAAAATAACGTGAATAATTAAGGTTAGGTAAACTTAACCTTACAAATTTCCATGAAAAAATTTACTTAATTTACTTAAAAAACTGGTTTTTATATCGTTTTTAATTGTGATTTTTTTTATTGGAAAATTGGCGCGATTCGTAATTAAATTTCAATTACCTTTCGATGCAGTTTCAGTAGGTTGTACGCTCGCACTCTTATCGTCACTTTGACCAGTTTCATCGGCGACATTTTCGTCCTTCGTCGCACTCAATTTCCGCTTTTTGCCCTTATTCCTGTCCTCCTCACCATTTTCATTCGATTGTTCGTCAATGTTGTCCGCCACATCGGTTTCTTTTGGCTTATCATTATTGTCAACAATATTATCGTTAATTGTATCACTTTCTGGTTGATTTACACTATCCGTTTTTTCTTTATCGTTATTGTCGTTGGTGGTTGTCGGTTCGTTTTGCACATTTCCACCATTCTCATCATCGATTGAATTCCGTTTACTATTCGTATCTGATTGTTTCGGTGATTCCATTATTTTTCTGATATGATTGCAATTCGATTGATTATTATTATTATTCAAGCATACGTTTCTCTAAAAGCGTTCATTGACTGACACACAACTCTATATGGATCAGCAAACTAAACACATAGCGTCATTAAATTATTTATACATTTAAACAATTCCAATTTGTAAATTTGATGATTTTAAACCAATCAATTGATACGTTATTGTATTTAGATTGTTTTATAATAGAATATTTCTTTGTGGATTATTTGTAAACAATAAAAAATTGTCAAAATTCAAACACATTTCACCAATGCAACTACTACTACAGCACCACAAGAAACAGCGTTTGTTATAGATGGCGGCATAACAATATCACATAGATGGCGCTGGATAACGTCAAATAGAGCAATTGTTTTCAACTTTTTAAATGGAATTATTTGATTAGAATACAATGTTGACATTGTCTACAAAGAAATTCGAACAATTACAATTAAAAATCGTCCACTAATTAACTTTCAAAATGTATTTAGTTTATTTTATTTGTTAAAAACCATTACGCTTCTATAAGAATGGTGGGGATAATTGTACCCCTCTGTTGTCGCGTTCCCCTTGATACACCATTGTTTTTGAAGAGTTCATTGTCCCAAGGTTACTAGAATTTTACAGGTTGTCTCGTATCGACTAGGAATCTATGACGTCATTTGAGGCATTTTACAAGCATGCAAATAAGTTATAGGGGAAGATGTAATTATCATATTTTTTTATAATTTCATGTTGTAACCTTGTTATCTGCAGTTTTTGATGATTTATTTAATAAAAAAGGCTTCTATAACAGCTCCCACTTTGCAAGGTGAAGTTTTATTATTCTGTAGATGGAGTTTTTTACAGTATGTTTATCAAATTTCGTTAAAATTCTAATGAAGTGCATAAGCACTACAGAAAGCTACGTTGTAGATGGAAATTGCTGCCGTTTAACTTCAATTGAATTACATAAATTCCGTTTTTAAGGTCTAAAAGTACGAGATTTTATGGAGAAGCTTATTGTGTAACGTAGATGAGCTCTACCAGGGTGCAAGTCCAAGATCGGAGTCATCTTTAGGGCCACAGCCAAATGATTCCTTCAAGCAGCACAAATGTGGGGCAGTATTTCTGAATTCGTTCATTAACAGAGCAATAAAAACATCTTTTCTTGCTTCGAGAATATAAGTAATTTCTTTCCCTTCTCTGAGCTTCTCGTAGAACACGAAGTCATGTAGTCAGAGGAGTTTACCAAGTCTACCTTTGAATGTAGATCCCATTTTTAGCCTCTTGCACTCAAACTTACCCCTTTCAGTTTGTTATTGAATGAACGTTTACAAGAAAAAAATGATTCGACAGTCTTCATATCTTCTAGCATCCCAAAACGCCGATCTTTGTAATCATTTTTCAACTGTGGTAGGCGCATTTCGTGATACAGGCCCAGCTGTTTTTTGGTCTCACACATTATCGTGTCTCAAAATTTTCCAGTTAGTCATTCTGATCTTGGATTTGTTTCTCACAAATGTTCCACATCCTCTATTTGTTGCATAACTGATCTGCAATTTCTTGGCTTATCTCGTAGTGTTTTATTGCGACCACGTGGGTTGCTAAACGATCTAGGAAAGATGGGACAACCTCTAGATTTGATCACCTTGATAATGGGTTGAAATAATTGCGCGTGAATTTAAATGAAACGCCTATAATTTTATTTTAAAAAACGTTAAAATTCAAATAACTTATTATCAATTTAAGTATAATGATTAGATTTGAATAAGTTAAAACTACAATCTATTCATATATAAAATATATACGACAATATAATTAATTTAGTTGATTAAATACAAAAGAAAACCTTTTCAAAATAAGTATATAAATTGTTGTATAATTCATCATTCAAAACGTAGTGTATCTATAATAATAACGTGATGATAGTTTTTATCAACCGTAACGATACGGCCATTAGAAATAAAACCTAAGCCGCAACAACGCGACGCCTGTTTGTAAAAAAGAAAAAACGTAAGATCACAAAAATTAAAAAAATAATAATAGTTACCACCTTAACAAAAGGACAACGCATCTCGGCAATAAACTCTCCATCTTCTTTAAATATAGTAACATGGAAATAATTACCATGTGAATCACCAATTAGAATATTCCCACCGAACAAATCGATACCATTTGGATAATTTGTAACATGGTCACGTCCAATTTTCCGTATAAAATTACCATCAAAATCGACCACAACAACTGAATGCCCTTTAAAATCGCACACATACAATAATGTGTTTTTTGCCACAATATCAGATGGTTCATTGATAAAATTACGACAATCGATGGTACGTAATGATTCGTCTAGATTTAAAATGAAAATTGTTGGTGTCACACTATCCACAAGAACAATACGTTGATCTTCGGTTATTGTAATACCAGCGACAATTTCAATGAATGATATATTGATTTTCTGACAAAAAACACCACGATAATCGAAGACTTGTAAACGTGACCGTTCATAGCCACGATCGCATACAACATATTTACGTGTTACACGTAATACGGCTATTTTACGTGGATGCCATAGATAACCATCGATACGGCCCATTTTACCAAATTCCATTTTATAATTACCATCTTTATCGAATATCTATAATTTTTAATAACTGTTATAAAAGTCTAATGGTATATTATATCGAAATCGACCTGTATGCGATGATTTAAACTGTCAGCAACTACAATATCGTCATCTAAGCCTAAACAGAGGCCATGTGGTGAATTAAATTGTCCTCTACCACTGCCCCTTTGGCCGAATGTTTTAAATACTTGTAATCTATGTATGGTTTGCTGTATATTAGAATTTCTTTCATTAATATTTGGAATTAAACTATTTTGAGTTATATCAGGATCAGGAAGAGGTTGTTGACTTGTACCGCTACATTCTGATCGTACAGGACTTGGAGTTGTAGGTGAATTGTCAATTTCATTAGGATTTAAATCTATAATCAGATGGATTTACAATTATTGGATTGTCAATTGTGCTATGGACACTCAGAGGACAGTCTGTATCAATTGTAACTGTACCAAATTACCTTTATTTGATAGAATCTTGACGATTTCATTGCACAACATATCAACAGGTAGTAGAGCAGCAGCCTCTCCATTCATTTTAGAACCATTCAAATCTAACAATTTACAAATTAGTAATTAATAGAGTTTCAAATCACCTATACCTTGACTTCTTGGCATCACATATAATTCATCAAATAAACAATCATTTGCAATCGTTGCAATCCCATTTGCGGTAGCACCATTCAAATTCAACGATTCCAAATCATGATTTTGAAAACACACCATACTCTCATGGGCCCTCTTACATTCATTACATAAGAACTTAATACACTTATTACAAGCGTATTCAGCTTGATTTTTACGCAAACACATATTACAGCACATCTTTGTTGAAGATTCTTGCAAAAAATCCATCTTCGAATCGAATCTAGTTGGCTGCAACAAAAATTTCAAACAACAATCACGTGACCGTCGCCATTTTGTCGACTGCGCAATATATACCAACTTGATTTTGAAAACGTACAACAATTTCGATGAAATACCACAAAAATCGCCAATAATTCTCAAATATAATCGCAGAAAAACAATAACTATTTAATTTATTAATAATTTCGATCGTTTTTTATTTAGAGAATTTTCAAATATTTTTTATCCAAAAAAAGAGAACCAAAGGGACGCCACTTACCGGAAGAAAGAAGACTGAGTTAACTGTGAACGCACCCGCTAGGTGGCGTTATCAGCGCCATCTATCGAACAAATTTGTAAGTAAAACTTTTGAAAATTTTTAATTATCTGTTAAATTATCGATAAATCTATCAAATTTATGGAGTAATTGCGTTATTTACGGAAAATTCTGAGTGTTTTTGAGAATTTCTTCGCAAACTTTTGTCGGTAATTTTCTAGTTCTCAAGTCGGAGTTTATTCACCCAGTTATGATAAGATATCTCGCTATATTATCAATTTTATATGTACTTAATACAATAATCCAATAATTATTGGTTGTAATACGAATAATTCGATTGATCAAGATTTGGAGTTAAAACTTACAAAAGGTGTCCAGGTTGGTTTAATTATGTTATTTTAGATCTTATACGCGATTTTACAATTAAATATAACTTAATTTACGTTTAACTATTAAATTATTTCAAATAAATCGGTAAATTAATAAATTTTGTTTGAAATCAAACGACTACACCACTGTATACACTTGACCTACTTTCATAACAAAACAATCACGTGATTGTGGAATTCGTGGGATTTGATTGGTTGAAATTCGGCGGTTATTTCGAAAATAATTGACAGGTTACTTGATTGTAACCCGATTTTTATTTTATACAAAAAAAAATAATAATTTATTAGAAATTTGCAATTTTTAGGATGAATTCGCCGTTATTTCAATTCGTCAATTGTAGAATTCTACGACAACATCGAATTATTGAGGAAGACATTTGGGTGAGAAACGGTAAAATCGTCAATCCTGAAAAGATATTTTTCGATGAAAAAATCGAATCGACCCAGAAAATCGATTGTTTTGGTAATATCGTAGCACCTGGACTAATTGATATACAAATTAACGGTAATTTTAAACAATTCTAAATTCTATGATTAATGTGATTTAATTGTAGGCGGTTTCGGTCATGATTTCTCTTATAATACCGAAAATATCGAAAATGGTTTGGATTTGGTATCGAAGAATTTGTTAACACACGGCGTTACAGCGTATTGCCCAACAATAGTGACGTCACCGCCGGAAATTTACCATAACGTGTTGCGGAAGATCAAGAAACGGCCGGGTGGCCGACACGGTGCCACAATTCTCGGTGTTCACATCGAGGGGCCGTTTATTAGTTTGGACAAGAAGGGGGCACATCCACCTGACTATATCCGACAATTCGATCAAGTTTCGATCATTTCAATTGCCGAAAAATTCGTTTGAAATCACACAGTATTTTGTAGGGCTTCCAAACGGTTGAGGCGGTTTATGGTCATTTGGATAATGTGAAAATTGTGACTTTAGCACCGGAATTGGCGAATTCAGCTGAGGTTATTAGACGATTCCGGGATAGAGATGTTGTAGTATCGTTGGGGCATTCGATTGCTGATTTGGCGATAAGCGAACAAGCTGTTATTAATGGGGCAACGCTGATCACGCATCTCTTCAACGCTATGTTACCTGTAAATCAATTTATTTTATTCGAAAATTAATAACTATTAAAAAACCAGTTTCATCATAGAGATCCGGGATTAGTTGGTCTACTAGCATCGAGTAATATCCCAAAAGACACAACGGTGTATTTTGGTATAATTGCCGATGGGGTTCATACACATCCGGCAGCATTACGGATAGCCTATCGTGTCCATCCCGAAGGTTTAGTTCTAGTAACTGATGCCATCTCCGCTCTGGGTCTACACGATGGTAAACACAATATCGGCCAGTTTGTTGTGGAAATACGCAAAGGATGTGCTTATGTTGCTGGTACTGATACATTATGCGGTAGTATTGCTTCAATGATAAGCAGTGTGAAACTATTCCACAAAGCTACTGGTACTTGTAGCCGTCTAGATGTGATTTTAGACTAATTTATCGATATTTTTAGGGTGTTCGTTAGAGTATGCTTTAGAAGCCGCTAGTTTACATCCAGCTAAAGTATTAGGTATTAGCCATATTAAAGGCACTTTAGATTATGGTGCTGATGCTGATTTTATTATGTTGAATGATAAACTTGATTTAGTGTCGACATGGATTGCTGGTGAATGTGTTTACGTTAAATGAGATTTTTTATTTTTAATATATTTCTATTTTTTATAACGGTTGAAAGCGGTAAATAAAAGGGAACCGGTCTATAATTATCCAAAACAAATCTCCCGCGTTTATTATACCAACATTAGCGAAAGTCCCTAAATTGTATCAATTTTTTACAAAATTTAATTATTATTTAATTACGTCGTACGTAATTTGTTTTATTCTAGAATTTTTGTTGGTAGTACTGTAATGGCGTCAGGGGTCTCACATGTAATCAACCCATTGGCGTACATCAACAAACTTATTAAGGCCGATATCTATAAGTATAATCACGTTAAAAACAATGTTGACTGTGTTTATAATTACGTAAGTTTACCAGGAAAAAATCCCATGTAAGAATATTCACAAAAAGTAATCAGTTTTCGAGAAATTGGGGAAAATCTGTCTGGTGCTAATTCACTGGAACCGACCAGAATTCCAAAAGGTTCAACATTTATTAATGGGAGTTTATTTCATGAATAAACCGCCGCCCACAGGTTTTACTGTACGACGTACAATCCAAGTCAATAAGTGTTATACTAAATTCATCGACCAAAGGATTCCTAGATTTGAGTTGGTACGCCTGAATATGGTGCTATTTCTAGGGATTTATTTGTTTGTGCCAATATCTCCGCTTGCAATGCTGGAAGTACGTACTTTGTTTAACGAGACATCTATGAAATAGGGTAACCCTTTGGTTGAGTGAATTTAGGATACCAGTAAGTGCTCCACCATTGGCTTCAATGCAATATTATTCTAAATTTACCGTTTAGTGAAGTTATAAAGTTGTAAAGCCTACATTATGTGGTTTCAGTAAACTTAGGACTTACTTAAGACCGGCTTACATTGCTCAATGCCTGCTTAAACCAGCCTTAAATTCAAAAGAAAATTGAATTTGTGGAGATCTAAAGTGGCTTAAATGGTTCCAGATTTAGACCGATTTCGCTCGTAAGTCAGGATTTTGTAGTTGAATTTTCCGCCAGACGTGCAACGAATGGTACCAATCAAGAAACGCCAAACAATCCAATATTTTTACGTTGTTTTGATATTTTTTTCGATGCTTTACAAATGCAATGTAAACAGGTCGACGAGTTTAAGTTAAATAAAAGCTATTAATAATTAATTAAGTAATAACGTTATTTTTTATGTATTGAAAAAATGCAGTTGGTAGAACTGTTGTGTTGGCAAGAAGGCGCTTTCATGAAATTCCGAGCTGTGGCTTATTTTGCCGCCAGTGGCGTAGACTATAAGACAAAATTATTCTTCAATTATCGTTTATCAAAATTATTATTATTATTTTATCGTCTATCTCTTTTATAAAAAGTATAAACACTAATCATATGTCAAGGTTAAATTTTTATAAATAACTGGCTGGTTTTTCCAGAATTAATTAATTCGCAAAAAAATCCAGTCGACGGTTTGTTTGATTTCCAGTTGGACGGCATCTCTGTTAAATCAGTGACGTTCGTTCTTGTCTCATCTACAAACAAAAAAAAACAATGTCTTGTAGAATATATTTGGAAAACGGTGGACGATTTAGTACTGGAGATGAGATTATCGGTCGTATTGATTGTTATTTTAATGAATCAACAAAATTGCGTTGTGTTAAAGTACGTTTAGAATGTAAAGAACATAATGAATGGGTTGAAACTGAGAAACATTATGATACGACAATCAACCGTACAGAAAACAGAGAAGTTACCTATACTGGTGATCATGTAGTGTTATCAAATGAAAAAATACTCTACGGTTCTGGTATGTTGTTAATTTAGTTTACCTTTCAAATTAAGCTTTAATTAAATCTTTGTCTAGATTCTGGACAATCTCGTCTACCAGTCGGCCGTCATAGTTATCCGTTTCAATTTGTTCTACCAACAAATCTACCAGCAAGCTTTCAAGGAATTTATGGTTCCGTTACGTATACAGTGAAGGCTATTGTTGATAGGCCGTGGTATTTCAATTATGAAGATACTTGCATTTTAGACGTTAAGTCGCCATTATATGTTGATAGATTTCCAACAGAAGATCTGGCAAGTATCCCAAACTTACCTCTTTAGCGATTAGTCGTTGCAAACCTAAATCTCCAAACAGGCTCAGCTTAAACTCTAAATTGAGTCTAAATTTGTGGTTTTTGATCTATTTTACCTTATGCATAGCATTCTCGTTTAGATGCAAAATTGTGCAATACCAATTTGCAAAAATTTCATTCGCAAACAGCCAATTTTGGAGTGCACAATCTATAAAAATCGTTATAGGGAACTGTTCGCTGTTTGTTATATACAGTACCGGCACGAAGACCTAAATATCGCCTCTCCTGAAAGAAAGTGTAATAATTAAACACATAACGATGTGCGTTAACAACCAATAAACACAAAAAAACTTGATTGGCCTCCTTAAGGGAGATAAAACAAGAAAATAGCATAAAATCTAGTTTAATGAAGCTTTAGTTAATTTTGCAGACCCCAGCCACATTTGAAGCTGACAAAACCGTCTGTTGTTTATGTTGCACAGGTGGTGAGATTTCGATGTGTGTAACAATGGCACGTATGGTTTTTGTACCAGGTGAAGCAATTTTTACAAATGTGCAATTGATTAATTTATCAAATCGAGATGTGAATAAACTTAGGATCAAGTTCAAGAAAGTTTGTTACCAATTTTATTGTTTATATTTATTACTGTACCATTATTATTTTTATAGTCGGTTAAGTTTAAAGTTACATCCCCAAAGCATGGTACAAAAGCTTCAGACACTGAAATACTCAATATTAGCGAACATGGTGTTGGTGCACATGGTCAACATACCTATAATCTCTGTATTATGGTACCGGATTATGTGGAAGTACCAAATTTCACTAATTGCAAACTATTCGAGATCCAGTATCAATTTCAAATTGAAGCATGTATAGGTGGCTGTTCGACCAATTTACAAATTAATACTTCTCCATCATTGGCCCATATAGCCAGTCAGAGAACTAGTAATATTCTAACATCTACACCAGGATTTAATGTATCGCCTCTTACAAGTCGCCCGACAGCACCACCAGCATTCTCACCATCAATAGGTAGTGATGATGTAGTTTGCGATATTAATCCGCCATCCAGCACTACCATCGACATCAACTAGGACATTTCGAAGAAGTAATCAACATATTCCTATTTTACAGCGCCGTCAATCTACAATGAGGTCATCACAACATGAATCTACTAAAAGTACAGGGTACGGACACAACAAACGCTGATGCGGACAGTTGCAAAGTTGGTCGGCTAAATTCCAGCAGTCGCTAGTTTGGTTAGGGCACACACAATGAAAGGTGGCAGAAGCAGATTCATATATGTTTTAACATGGGAAATGCTGATGCATCGTTTCTTAGGCAATAAGTGCGGATTATCATTATAAATTTCTTGCGGGTCACGCTTCTTATTAGTAGGCGATACCGTCAGATTTAGTGAAAATTCATTAAACCTAATGATTTAAATTTCATGTAATAATTTAACAGAAAACTTTTTTCTAGAATATGTTAAATGTTTTTGTATAAATAAAGTAGTAATTTGTAGAATTTCCTTCTTCTATGTTGCATGAAAATAAGATGTTTTCTCTAATATAATTCCAGTTGAATCTATTAACTTTCTAGAACTTATTAGATTTTGATCTGGCAACACTGCTTAACTCTGCTGTTTGTCATTTAAAGAACAGATTGTTTTTGTTGTGTCTTGTTAATCGGAATAGATAGAGAGCCGTACTTAACCTTATAGTGCAGTGTTTCCCAAACTTTCGACTTATGTGTACCCCTTCTATAATTTTCGTAACACTGTGTACCCCTCGTCAAAAAAATGCATATAGTTTAATAATAATAATAATAATAGTAATGATAATGATAATAATAAGTCGCTCTTTGCACCAGGCGCAGCAAAAGCCCGGAGCCACATGTACCCTTTCAAACTTTTCGCGTACCCCAAGGGGTATGCGTACCACACTTTGGGAAACACTGTTATAGTGCATCAGTAGTAATATTTTAATTTCAAATTCAATAAATTGATAGATATGCGATCATTCAATATGGTAGTTAAAGGGCCTAAAAATACACTTTGTATGAAATTTCTGACTTATTTCAGGCCGACCCTGTATATCTAAAACTTAGGCTTTTGTTGTGTTCGCATTTTGTTGCCGACTCGCTGGTCGGCTACTATGTTATAGTCCATTTGAATACATGCATTCATTCTTAATTGGCACCTACAGCGCGTCCAATAATAGGCGTTTGTTGTGTCTGTATCCATTCTCTTAAAAGTATAGTATTTTCAGAGATATTTGGCTCGCCCCAGGCAAGTACTTACTACCGTTGACCGCAAAAGGAACAGATATAGATATTTATGATAAGCAGATAGTTGCAAGTAGAATAAGGGACCGTACTCAAATATTTGAAATCTGTTTCTAGAGCCACTAAAAGATTCCACAAAGAATTCATATTTCCAGAGAGATCTAGACTTTTGAATACCCCCTTACCAACTTTCTCCGTGCGGTCCTTTACTAGCCACTTTATTGGGGGTTAAGGGGTTAAGTTGCAAAACTAATGAAGCGTGAATAAGGTGTTGTAAAACTAGACCAAATATCTCTGAAAATACTATATTTACAAAGGTTTTATATTTAGCATAGTATGTGCATATATTTTTGTCAGTATAAAAATAACTGAAAAATTTATAAATAACAATAAAGAATTTAATATGATTTTTCTTCTAAGTCGTGATTTTGTTGTTAAAGTATAATTTAAATTTTCCGCTAAAAGTGCGAATGGTATCAATCAAAAGACGCCAAAATTCCTACGTTGTAATGGTATTTTTTCCGGTGTTTTATGAGTTTGAATTAATTAAAGTAATTTACGTCATTTACTTCATTTTATTATAATTGTTAATTAATAATGTTATTTTTTGCGTATTGTAAAAAGAGATTGAAGTTGGTAGAATTGTACCGGTACACTTCTACCGACTTGGTCAAGAAGGCGCTTTGCATGGTATTCCGATCTTGCGACATATCTTTCAAACAGTGGCGTAGATTACATGGTAAAATTGAAGAGGTTTGTGTTTATTCTCTGAATTATCATTCATGAAAATACATTATTTAAATATTAGTGGTATATCAAGGTTAAACTTTTATAAATTATGGTTTCTACGAATTATTATTGGCTGGTTTTTCTCTAATACGGTTTTTCCATATACCTAATTAATTATAAAAAAAAGGTACAAATAAACAACTTTCAATAGCATTGGTCATTGTATCTACAAAAATGTCTTGCAAATTACATTTGGTTAACAATCGCCAATCGTTTAGTGCTGGTAATGAGATAACCGGTCGTGTTGATTGTTATTTTAATGAATCAACAAGATTGCGTAATATTAAAGTACGTTTGAAATGTAAAGAACATAATCAATGGGTTAAATGTGAGAGTTATTATGATACGACAACCAATCGTACAGAAAACAGACAAGTTACCTATACTGGTGATAATGTAATCTTATTAAAAGAGCAAATACTCTACGGTACTGGTATGTTGATATTTTTGAAATCTTTAAGATTCAATTTTAATTATTAACGTTTTGTTTAGGTGCTAGTGAAACTTTACCACAAGGCCGTCACAGTTATCCATTTCGACTTGTTGTACCTGCGGATATGCCATCCAGCTTTAAAGGGACTTATGGTTCTATTACTTATACTGTGAAGGCTATAGTTGATAGGCCATGGCGATTCAATTATACAGATAGTTGGACTTTAGACGTCAAGTCTCCATTATATGTTGATAGATTCCCGCCACGATGTCTGGTAAGTATGTTAAACCTTTTAGTACTTAGCTGGTACATATTGGACCATCATTTTGCAAAGTTACATCTCAAATCCAACCGATAGAAATAGGCCGAGTTTAAACTATAAATCTACGGTTCGAGAGTTGTGCCTAGTGTTCTTGCTTAGTAGCAGCATTGTAATAAGAGGTTTAGCGCAGCAATCTGCCGTGCAAAGTCTGGCTTTTGGCGGTGTTGGTGAGAGTGATGATTCAACGATACACAACTGTATGTATTTTTTTTTGTTATCTTACGAATTTGTTGCTTTACCAAAGTTCTGGGTAAAAGCTATAAATATACCTACAGTCAAGGCGTTTGATCTAAACAGAGAGACTTAAATATTGACACTAATTCCAATGATAGTTTGTTTTGCAACTGTCTCTTTTGGTCGGAAAATTTCTTTACTGGAAGTCTGCGAGAAAAAATCTGTTTATAGGAAAATAAAAGAGCGCCTCTCACGCTTAAAACTCTTCGCAAATGTAATAATTACAAATCTTGCCTATTGTCAAAGCAGTAATCGTTTCGACTTAAGAAACTTCTTAAGGAAGAGAGGACTAGAGAATCACAGAAAGGCTTCGTTTACTTTGCAGGCCCCAGCAACATTTGAAGATGACAAAACCGTATGTTGTTTATGTTGCACCGGTGGTAATATTTCGATGCGTGCAACAATCGCACGCAAGGTATTTGTACCAGGCGAAGCAGTCAATACAAATGTTAAAATAACGAATTTATCCAATTCAAAGGTGGATAAACTTAGGATCACATTAAAGAAAGTTTGTTATTCATATTTTATTGTTTCTATTTCTTATTGAATCATTATTATGTTTAATTATAGATTGTTAAATTTAAAGTTACATCCCCATCGAATAGTTCAAGAATTTCAGATACGGAAATTTTCAAAATTATTGAACGTGGCGTTAGGGCACATGGTGAACGTGATTATAATCTTCGTATTCCGATACCGGTCAATGTTGAAGTACCAAATTTTACTAAATGCAAACTATTTGAGGTCCAATATCGCTTGCAAATTGAAGCGTGTTTAGGTGGTTGTTCGGCCAATTTACACATTAATACTTATCCATATTTGGCCCATATAGCCAGTCAGAGAGCTAGTAATATTCCAACTTCAACACGAGGATTTAATGTATCGCCTACTGCAAATCGTCCAACAGCACCACCACCAGCATACTCACCATCAACAAATGTAGCTCTTTTAGTCCACAGTGATATTAATCCACCATCGTATAACAGTTTAATGCCGGAGAAAGGAATTTGTCACGGTGGTCGACCCACAGCTCCAACTGTATCGATAAGTGCTCCACCACTGCCATCGGCATCAAATAGTAGGGATGCCTCATCATTAGAGACTCGTATGTTGTTCTTATTATTTATATTTCCAAAAGAAAGAATCAATATATTCGTTCTTTGCAGCGCCGCCAATCTACAGTGATGTCTTCAAAAATTAACCTATCAATATATAGTGTTACAAGTTTATAAATGTTTTATATTATTTATATGTGCATATATTTTTATCAATATATAAATATTTTCTAAAAAAATTGATATAGGAGAGAGAAAAAAAAAGTGTGCGATGGCCGGGAATCGAACCCGGATCAACTGCTTGGAAGGCAACTATGCTGACCATTACACCACCATCGCCTTGTTAAATTTCAATAAAAATTTGCTGAAATATTAAATATTTAAAATAAGGACAATGTGAAACGATTTTCCAAATAATCGATAGATATACGATTAGCGACCTTTACATTAAGTGACTTTTACACGAATTTTAGGAGAGACCAAACTTTTACAGAGACAAGTCTTTGTGTGTGAACGCAACGACAGACTCGGAGAGATTCACACAGACTTTTACAGAGACATTTGGAGAGACTTGTCTGAGGTCGGCTTTACACTACAGAGACAAATCCGTGCGAAAAGAGAAGAGACCGACGTAATATTCATCTGATTATTTAATTATCTATAATATATTAGTAATTTCCCATTCACTGATTCACTGACACTTTCATCACGATATCTCCGAAACTATCCGTCCGATCGACTTTAAATTTGCCACATATATTTCTTTCATGATGTAGACGATCACTAAGAAAGGATTTTTGAAAATTCAACCCGTAAGGGGGTTAAATCGGGCATTAAAGTTTTAATATATTGGAATATTGGCGGTTCTGGCAATAAGTTTTGACAAGCGGGTAGCCGTCCGTATCGCTGGCCGCTTTTGGAAATAAGTTTTAATAATTTAGCAGTTTCATTTTAAAATGTAAATAACAGATATTCTAACCTCACTTTGCACGGGTCCTATCGCCTACCGTTCTGCCGGTATAGCGCGCACCTGATTGGTTATTGAATTTAATTAATAGTAAATTATCTATGCGTCTGATCGAAAAAATGGTAAAGGACTTTTCGATTCAGGATTTAATTTCCTATCTGACCCTGCAAGGTGGTCCATTACTTACGAGACAGCCCTGTATAATCATAAACATAGTGATTAAAATGCGATTCGTCATTTCATCTTTAATCGATTTATTTTAATATTTAGTATTTATTTAGAAAGTAAACATGTTGATAATAAGTAATTTATCATTACTATTTTTGTGATAACACAACTTACATTATCAATATATGTTTTTAAAATAGATTAACGTTAATAAGTCTGGTGCTATCAAAATATTGGATACCGTGATTAAATATATTAACAGAGGGACGTATTTCGTCGTCGAATCTGCATTTTCACGGACAGTCAGGCCGCGCTAAGAGCCCTCCACGCGTGGAGACTCGAATCGGGGCTTGTTTGGGAGTGTCACACGCTATTAGAACAATTGGCTGGGCGCAACAGAGATGTTGTGCTATGCTGGGTCCCAGGGCACTCTAAAGTGCGGGGAAATGAGAGGGCAAACACTTTGGCCTGGGGGGGCTCAGACATGGGCTTCCTTGGGCCGGAACCGGCTCTCCCCATCCCCAAAGCTCGTCAGAAACGGGCACTGGAGAAATGGACCTCCTCATCCCATTTGAAGGAATGGAGTGAACACAAAGGACTGCGTCAGTCTAGGATCTTCATAGAAGGACCTAACGTTAGGCGCAGTAAAGATCTGCTGAGACTTGGTAGAAAAGATCTCAGAACAATTGTGGGACTGCTCACTGGACACTGTCCCATGAATCAACACCTACACAAGCTCGGCATCAGTGATGACGAGATGTGTAGGGCGTGCTTAGAAGAGGAGGAAACTCCTCACCACATTCTCTGTGAGTGCCATACATTGGCTGGCCTCAGAGAGCACCACCTGGGGCGACGATTTTTGGAACCAGAAGACATTCGGAAAGCCAAACACGGCAGGCTACTGAGTTTCATTAGAGGATTGGAACAGCTGTGGTAAGGCTCTGGTAAATGGAGGTGCACACAATGGGCCAGATGGCCTCAGTGTGCGGCTCTCACGTAGGGCCCCTCCCATAAGGAAAAAAAACATACAACAAAGACCTTGTTGTCGGATACAATTTTAAAACCCGTATTATACAACAAATTCACTCTATTACCCATCAAATTCACCCATGATAAGGGGTGAACTGGGAGTACGACAAGACTTGCTAATTGTATTTCTATTAATAATTCAAATAAATAATTAAATTTTGCGAGATAATTGGTTATTATCGTTTATTTAATGAAACAATTATGTATAATCTATTAATTTACATAAAGGATTCTGGACGTTTTTGGATCCATGCTTGCACAAACGGTATTGTTTCGACATTTTCTAACGACTGCTTGCAAATTTGGACATTTTTCTATCAAATCAAATCCAACCAATGCATTGAAACAATAACGTATAGCAGCAAAATAGAAATCCGCCCACGTTAACTAAAATAGTCAAAGGATATGGGTATAGGGAATTAAATATTTAAACATGTACAATTTGACGATCGTAGCTTGGCCCGTGAAATGCGCAGATGATAGATAGAGAGCACTTCTGTGTGACAAAGAGATCAAACCAACGTTACTTGGAAAGTATAATCCGAGCAAGAAGTTTAGTTAGTTTTAAATTTTCTGTTTTTATTTTTCTTATCTTTTTCTTGTTTTTGTCAGCGCTGCAGCATCCCCTAGAATATGTCGTATTAAGAAATTCTTTTACAATAAGACTCGGAATAAGAGTGGTGAATATTGGCGAATTAGCGCTATCAAATTTGATCCAGAGTGTACCGATCTGTATAACATGACGAATATTACAGAAATGACTCCCCACGCTACAAACTGTGCAAGGGGCTAAGCTTCGTTCGTAAAGTAGTATATTAAAACATACGCGATTACAAGCCAAGTGTCCATTATTCTTTTTCGCAATTGCTTCAAAACGCTCTATAAAATAAGGGATAAATTCGTTGTATAACGGTTCCTTTTTTATTGCTTTGATTTTTTCATCCATCTCATAAGCATATTCAGCAATTTCTAGAAAATTGTATTTTTTATCCTAAACATATCTAATATTACTGTTTGTATACTTACTTAAACGCAAATCGTTAATACTATCGACGATGGCATCAATTTCTAAATCTTCCCAATCATCTTCACCAACTAACTTAGCCTTTTCGGCAGCAAAACGCGCAATAGCTATATGTTGGTTCGCTATTTTACCATTATGTGTCAATATTGGTACCTGACCAAACGGCATAGCTACACAATGTATTTTTGTTAAATGTGCAATAAATACAAATTAATTAATACTTTACTTTCTTTAATTTCTGGCCAATTTGGTACTTCGACACGATCATCTTCGAATTCGATACCGGCATAACTGAATAAATATCGTGTTGGTTCAGCTACAGCCTTGAGGGAAAAGTATGTTAATTTGTAAGCAGGAGCCATTTCTGATATTACAAAACTGTCACAAAAAAAAAAGTGAAAATCCAAGTAAAAAATAATCAACTTACAAGTAGGTAGCTGTTATGGGAATGGTGAAACTGTACAATTTGTAGAAACGAAAGTAATTGAATTCAACCGATTTGTCGGTATTTATAGAGCAAAATAAACAAATCTCGATAAAATTAAAATGCATGAGATAACGATATAAGTATAGTTAGAATTATTGCAGTTGCATTTAATTAATAGAATTAATATTGTTGATTTTGTGAATATAAACCTAACGAACGGGCGGGAAGAAGTCTGCCGAGTCCGCTACTAAATAATCCACTCTTTTGATATAGAGATTTAAATTTAATCAGTAACTAAACAGAAATACAAAAACCTACCATTTAGTATTTTATACAATTCGTGTTATAGACAGACTAAACTACAGTTATTAGGCATTTCATGGAACTTTGTCCAGCTGTGTCTCGCTAGCAACGCAAACTCGGGAAATCGCATTCAAACAATACCAAAATTAGGTGCTCTTTAGGTGCTAATAAGGTGCTCAAATCAAAAATTAGGTGCTCTATAATTTACGCCGCAATGAACCACACAAGTTTGCGTTACTGCCAAAATGTCATGCTAGCAACGCAATTGAAGTATTTGAAAAAAAACAAAGGTAAGTAGGGCAAAATAAGGTGCTTAAGCAAGCCGGTCAGAAAAATCAGGCACGACTACTATAAAATCATGAAATATACCTACAGTTTTTTAAAATTGCCTAATAATTAAGTGCTAATTAAGTGCTCAAAATGTATCTATTGTTCAAGTTTGTAGTAATATCTATAGTGCAGGTCAGTAGAGTTCTACTGACCTGCACTATAGATATTATTAATTAAGCACTTAATTAGCACTTAATTATTATACCAAAATAAAATCTAAAAAATCTCATGACCATCTTATTCCATAACTATGGTGTACTCGTTTCTTATGCATTAACGCTACTTCACTAACATGCACTATGAATATTCGTCAAGCGCTTAAGTAGCTTAATTCTGATACGAAAATAAATCCGGAAAAATCTTGTAACCATCTCATTACATAGCTGTGATCTATTTAGGTCCATAATATGGCATCAATGCTTTTTTCTTGCCTGCACTATGAATTTTGCTTAAGCACTTATATTAAACAAAAGTCGGAAAAGTTCTATAGAAATAATACTTATCACCCATAGCGTCATCAGGCACACCATATCGCATCGAAGCATCTCTACCAACTTGAACAATAGATACATTTCGAGCACTTAATTATTAGGCAATTTTAAAATACTGTATATTTCATGATTTTATAGTAGTCGTGCCTGCTTTTTCTAACCGGGCTTTGTTAGTTAAGAGACCTTAATTTCATGAGGACATAATTAAGTTTATTCAACTATTAAGCACCTAATTAGCATCTAATTTTGCCCTACTTATATTTGTTTTTTTTTTGCGTTGCTAGCATGACATTTTGGCAGCAACGCAAACTTGTGTGGTGCATTGCTGCGTAAATTATATAGCACCTAATTTTTGATTTTGGCACCTAAAAAGCACCTAATTTTGGCATTGTTTGAATGTGATTTCCCGACTTTGCGTTACTAGCGAGGCACAGCTACTTTGTCCGCCTAAAGGCGTAACCCGTGGATGTAGCGTAAGATGATTATGAAGCTGAAATAGATGGATTATAGCCATTCTGGCATTTATACATTCCGAGTTTTATTCCTCGGTTTATCTCATTCTGGCTTTTGAATAGTTCAAATTACTTTCAAATATTTCCGAATTATTGATAAATCTCACCGGAACAAATCAAATAATTCAGTACAAACTGGAACATTGTATATGCTAGGCTACATCGCTCGGTACAATCATTCATTTGCTCTGCAATCATATCTTTGAGATATTGTTTAATGAAAAATTTCCCTTATTAGAAGAAATATTAGGGATCCTGGATTATCTACGATTCTAGTGGCCCTATTGAGGTATGTTAGTATTTTTATTGGGATTCCAGGAATCACGTTATAATTCTGTGAATCTTGCAGAGCTACTATATTCTTGTTTGGAGCTGTCGTAAAATATTATTTAGTGCCTAACTGTGGCCGGTCATTCTGCCTGAATTCAGATTCTTGAATTTTAGTAATATTTATGAAAATAAATGATAGGAAGTTCAGGGTTATTGTATACAATTCAAAGGTTTAGATTTGAATAATGATAAACGTCTATAAAAAACGATTGCACGCAATTATTGATCTATATGTGAAAAATGAAAATTGCACACATTTTATTGATTTCGTTATTATTGGTTTCAACAACAGCACTGGTTAATTCAAGATTATTAGATAGAATCCATGTTGTTGCAAATAAAATCGGTTGTGGATTAAATAAAGTCGGTGATTCCTGCAAAACTAACGGGAGTTATGAAGACTACGATTCTGTCTATAGTTCTGAAGGTAAACAACTTTTTTCAATAATAAACAATTTCTAATTAGTATATTATTTAAACAATAAAAAAAAATTAGAAACGAGTGACGACCCATGGATTGCAGTCTACGATTCTCTTTTTAGTCCTGAAGGTAAACTATTTTTTTTTTCAATAATAAACAATTTCTAATGAGTAGGTATATTATTTAAATTTAGAAAAACTAGTAACGAGTAACAAACCACGGATTAATGTATATCCGAGAAGACCTACCTCAGCGTTCCCAGTAGACCAAGGAGTCTATAATCATGTGTTTCCTGAATTTCTAATGAGTATATTATTTAAATAATAACAAAGAAAAACTAGTAACGAGTAACAAACCACGGATTAATGTATATCCGAGAAGACCTACCTCAATGTTTCCAGTAGACCAAGGAGTCTATAATCATGTGTTTCCAGTCGGTGATTCCAGCGAAACTAGCCTGAATTATGAAGACTACGATTCTGAAGGTAATCTAATTTTTTCAATAATAAACAATTTCTAATGAGTATATTATTTAAACAATAAAAAAAATATAGAAACGAGTGACGACTCTTGGATTGATGTACATACGCGTATACCTACCTCAATGATCCCAGTACGCCGAGGAGGCTTTAATTATATCTTTAGAGTTGATCGTAATTGTCCGGAAGGTTATCTGGACGATGGCTGGGGGACTTGTAGAGAAATGTACTAGATATTATACTTTTATCATAATTTTTTTTTTCTATTTTGCATCAATAATAGCGCTATTATTAAACTCGCTACTGTATCGAAATGAGCTCATTTCGATACTAGTGCTGAAAAGTAAAATGTAGGAATTTTTTTCCCACTAGGTTGGTAACATTTTCATTGTTTGTCAAAAATCATAAAAACAAGATACTTAATATACCGTTTTTCGTACTGATCTTTGGATTTACCGAGTAGTAAATTGCTTCCTGCATTTTCAGCAATTTCCTTAATTTCAGGTGGAGTACATGAAAATTCTTCACTCATTGTTAAATAAGTAATATGGCGAAAAAAACAATTGACTAAGAGTGAAAAATAAAACAATTGAAGTTTCCTAGCTGAATGTTCAATTGTTTTTTTTTAGTAACACTAACTCCCACCAATTTCCCTAAATATTAAATCTCGTAATTTTTTTGTAAAAAGGGCACAAGATAGGCAAAATAGAAAAAATAGTATAAAAAACTCGTGTCAAAAGTCGTATATAGCACTTTTATTCAAATCAGAGTGCCACAATATTATATTGTTTCTCTTTCATGTCAACATGTAAAAGTTAGGAATTTTTGAAACATTAAGTTGCCTATAGTCTGTCAACTGTTATTTGAAATCTTATATTTAAAATGTGGACAGAGTATACTGTGTAAACAGTATTTAATTTCTAGGTCATTGCATTAACCTCAAATTTTTGACATCTATGACATTGTAACGCCTTTCAATTTAAAATGTATTTTTAGATGAAAATTGTTATTTTTTTGTGTGTGTTATCCTTCTAGTGAATTAAGTAAATAAAAATCGATCATAAAATGCGTAGCCGTAGTAATTCTGGTGTCCGTTTGGACTACTACCAACGTTTAGTACATAAAATCATTATGACCCATCAAAATCCGGTAACTGGTCTATTTCCAGCCAGTACCGATAATGAACACGCTTGGATACGTGATAATGTCTATTGCATATTGGCCGTATGGGGATTGTCGATGTCATACAAGAAAATGGCTGATCAAGATGAGGACCGTGCCAAGACCTACGAATTGGAACAATCATGTGTGAAACTGATGCGTGGCCTATTAATGGCAATGATGCAACAAACTGATAAAGTCGAGAAATTCAAACAAACCCAGAATCCATTGGATTCGTTACATGCGAAATATTCATCGAAAACTGGCCAAATTGTCGTTGGCGATAATGAATGGGGCCATCTACAAATCGATTCGATATCGTTGTATTTATTGATGTTGGCACAGATGACGGCGTCCGGTCTACAAATCATCTTCAATCTAGATGAAGTAGCGTTTATACAGAATTTGGTATTTTATATTGAATGTGCTTATTGTATACCGGATTATGGTATATGGGAACGTGGCGATAAGACCAATCATGGTTTACCTGAACTGAATGCCAGTAGTATTGGTATGGCGAAAGCGGCATTAGAAGCCATGAATGAATTAGACCTATTTGGCGCCCGCGGTGGTCCTTACAGTATCATCCATGTGTTAGCCGATGAAGCCCAAAAATGCCAAGCCGTTCTACAATCGATGCTACCAAGAGAATCCAGTTCAAAGGAGGTCGATAGTGGTCTACTGTCGGTCATCAGTTTTCCAGCATTTGCTGTAGATGATCCAACTTTATTGCAGTACACACGTGAAACAATCATTGAGAAATTACAAGGGCGGTACGGTTGTAAACGATTCTTACGTGACGGCTATAAAACCGCAAAAGAGGATCCGCGACGTTTATATTATGAACCATGGGAATTACGTATGTTTGAACATATCGAGTGCGAATGGCCATTGTTTTTCTGCTATATGATCATCGATCACTGTTTCCGCGGCAATAAACAACAGGCAACTCAATATACACAACAATTGGAAGATGTTAGTATCGATGGGCGGTCAAGTCCGTGACTAAAGCGATGATTGCATTTTTTGTATATTTCCAAATAGCAGCCATCGCATTAGTCCCGAACTTGACCACAAAACCTCCAAAAAACTGATCGTTTTACAAACTTTACAGATTATGATACGTACCGATGATGGTTTACGATTAGTACCCGAATTATATTCAGTACCAACTGAATCGATAAATGCTGAATATAAAGAACCTGGTACACAAGAACGTATCCCATTAGGCCGTTGTCCATTTCTATGGGCCCAATCCCTATATATTGTGGGTAAATTATTACAAGAAGGTTTCCTAGCACCCGGTGAATTGGATCCATTAAATCGTCGTTTATGTTCCGAAAAGAAACCCGATGTTGTTGTACAAGTTGTTATATTAGCTGAAGATAATGATATACGTGAGAAATTAGCTGAACACGATATTATTGTACAAACAATTGCCGATGTTGCACCAATTGAAGTACAACCAGCACGTGTCCTATCACATTTATACACGTATTTAGGTAGAAATCGTAAATTGGGTTTATCTGGACGTAAATCACGTGATGTTGGTATTTTAAGTACAAGTAAATTGTATACGTTGGGTGATAAGATATTTGCATTTACACCACAGGTGAGCGTTGCAAATTTATATTTAATTTTATTCTAAATTTATCAAAACGTAATAGTTCACCGATATGTCGCATAATTATATTGCATCTGATTACGAATTAATGATAGATATCTGTAAAAGTGAGATAAATTTTTTGAAGTCAAGTTGGCAGAACATGTTAGGCAGACCGTTGGTTACAATAGCCTGTAAACGATTACATTTAGGTACATTTTAAGACGAAATATTCTAACTAACCACTTTTTTTTTCTGTTTTCGTCTGTTTTTGAAAAAAAGAGTGTTTTATAATAATATATAATAATAATTTATTTGTTGTTATTGTTTATTTGGCAAGTGGTTGTTTGTGTGTTGCATGTCGACCAATTTAAACTATGGCCGTATCTATCCTCTATTCCACTAATAAGAATGTCGATATGGACGAGTATTATACAAGCTACGACATCGCTCTATTGGCTGATAAATTAGTCACACATTTTGCATTTTTAACAATGAATTGGCGGAATATGCTTGGCCGACCAACGATTACGCTTGTCGCCGCAAAAAGCTATTTAGGTAACCGAAATATAGTTATTTACTGTACAAGGCGGTAAAGTCATACTTTACCAACGGGCGGAAGTTTGGCTCACAAGGTCGGAGGCTGAGTGAGACAAATTCGCGAGTGGATAAAGGGACTTTACCACCGTGTGCAGTACAAGATTTTTTTCAATACTTGCCTTAAAACTCTTTAATTTTTTTTTTATTTGCTAATAAGTTATGACATTAATTATTCATCCAGTTATCAATGATTGTTGGTTGCTATTGGATGTCGAAATAACTAGCATTTGTTTTTGTTTGTTTACTTAGTTGCTATGGAGTTGCTCGATGATAAACTGTTTACTAAATGGTAAAGTTTACTTTACTATCGGATTATTAGTCGATAAAGTAGGACTTTAACAGCAAGTATTGAAAAAAATCCATTAATTACCCATCGATTAACTGTAACAATTACTTGTAAATACAATTTAATTAATTCCGAATTGTTTTTGTGTGTACAGAACAAGGAAAGGTGCCGTTGGCAATGCTAACAACAATGAAAAAATTGAAATCGGGCTATATCAATGGTACACGCGTCACATTGGGTTATTTGAATGATTTTCTAAGTACTAGTTGTATAACGAATTTAAGTTTCTTAGGTTGTCATGAAGAAGGATTACCTGATAGTAATTATTTTTGTGATTAATTAAACAAAATTAATTAATTAATTTATTAATTGTTAATAGAATTAAATCCACAAGTCTATCAATATTTAGAGGAACATCTTGTTAAATCATTATCAAGTAAATCATCATTATTGATGACATCGAATGCTGGGAATCGTACAAGACATCTGAAACGACGTATGTCCGTTCGGGGTGCTATCAAGAAGACACGATCGATTAATGTTGACTGTGAGTTGTCGTTTCTTTATTATTTTCTTATCACCAAAAAGTATTAATTAATTTAGGTATTTTTATGCGGATCTTTATTAATCACGGTATTATTAACAAAAATACAGTTCCACCATTGAGGATAGATGCTTAGAACCGTCCTAATGATCAAAAAGTATTCGAATCAAGTGATATTATTTGGCTCTTCTAAATTGCTTGGTGCCCTACAACAATTCCAATTTTTTTTGAGGTACAGAGAGAGTTTTATTCGTAGTTGATGAAACGTTCTCTATTTGTCGTCTCGTTTTAAAGAAGGAGAATACTTGCGCCAAAACTCATCCGTTAGATATGCTTTCTCATCAAAATATAAACATAATTTTTTCACCCCTTTAAACTGTTTTTTCAGAAAATCCAAAAACAGGTAAACTTTATTTTTCTTTGCTCTAACAACCGGCGTTGTTCTTATTAAAATCTGATAGTTCAATAATTTTTTATGGAGGATCAAAGACTTTCAAGGGGTGCTTTACCCCCTTATTTGATATTATGAATAAAGTAAAACTGGCGTGGTACTGATTACTTTAGTCCTTTTATCCAAAACTATATTACTACCCGGATTTTGACGAATCTTTGAGGGTCCATTTCACCCCTTAAAACGGCTTAAGAAAAAATATACATCGCTTATTTTTCAATGGACAATAACATATCATAAAGCGTAAAAAATCGGAGTCGGACACCTCGACTAGTTTCGTTGTGAGCCTTGTTTTCGCCGTTAACGATTGAAGGGATTGAGCATCTGTCCTCTTGGTGAAACGTGCTGTATCTTTAATAATTGTTGTTTTGTAAATTAGCTGAAACATTGGGTATGGAGATGAATACAAGTACCGAACGACGTGGTTCAATATTATTTCTAACAACAAATCAAGATACAATCGATCATGGTTCAGAACATTTACGTTCCCCATCACCTGAAGAACTATCAAAATTGACAACACTTGAATATAATAAACGTAATAATTTACCTAATGTTACAATAACACGTCATAGACAAAATTCTGAATCTCAATATTCGGATACTGAAGTATTTCGATTAATTTTCTTTATAAATATCGTTTAATTTTTTTTGTTTTGTTTGATTTAAAGGTTGATGAATTATTTGCAATGTTACGTGAATCGGATTCATTAGATGAACAAGGCGATATTTTACAATATTTAGTTGATTCGAAAGGTTTAGATTTCTATACGGGCGTTTTAGAAAATGGTAAACCAATAACAGTACGTGATTTATTGAAAGGTTTATATGAGAAGGCATGCCAACAGAAAATGTGGGGATTAGTACGTCATACGGCTGGTATGTTAGGTAAACGTGTTGAAGATTTAGCAAAATCGGTAACTGATCTATTAGTACGGCAAAAACAAATAACTGTTGGTATGCCACCAAATAATGAACATACAATAACGGCACCATTACCAGAAAGTGATTTACGTTTATTAATACATGAGGCATATGGTGAAGATGATAGTGCAGCAATGTTAACACAAGAATTATTAGTTTATTTAGCAATGTTTATACGTACTGAACCGCAATTATTTTTGGAAATGTTACGTTTACGTGTTGGTTTAATTATACAAGTTATGGCAACGGAATTGTCACGTACATTAATTTGTGATGGTGATGAAGCATCTGAACATTTATTAAATTTGAGTCCATTTGAAATGAAGAATTTATTACATCATATTATAAGTGGGAAAGAATTTGCAATCAGTAGCGGTAAATGTTTCAATTATATCAAAAAAAAACAACTTACATTAATCGATTATTTTTCTTTTATAACGCAAATAAAGTTGGACGAGGCAACTTCTCGATTGTCAGCAACAAATCCAGCCGAATCAGCAAGGTACATAATTGTTGATCATTAATTAAATTATTGATTGTCGGAAGACTTAATATTGACTCCATCAAACTGTATAACAAGCGCATTAAGAGAGCCTTAAGATTAGGGTCGCTTGATTTGTGCACGGGCAACGCTTCTGAACACACCGCTCTTTGAAGCGATCTAGTCTGAACCAAGCAGACGATAAGTTGCTCCCCAATACAATATAAATGAATATTGAACATTGACTTATTTATGATGATCTGCACTTTACATCAGAGCTCCTGTAGAGGCGGAGTGTTGTGATAAAATGCCCTTATCAAAGGCAAAAATATATAATATTGAGGACAAAACCTTGGATACACCAGTTAGAATTTCCTTTTTGTGTAAGCAAAATTTCGTTGAATCGAACCTGAAAGCTTAACTTCAATGCTCATATTCGACTATTCCAGAGTAGTCTAAACGCCTGCGATAATTAGTTTAGGCAACATCTGCCATTTTAGTGAATGACCTCTAGAAACTTTTTGAAAAATTGGAAGGTGCGTCGACAAAAATTGCAAAAGTTATAAACAATTTAGTAAAAAAAATGGGGGTTTGGTTTTTTGCAAATATCTCGGAAACCATTAAAGATATTCGAAATTTGAAAAAATATCCTTAAAGAAGAGGAAATTTTCTAAAAAAAGCCTTACCTCCCGGAACTCTACCACCAATATTTATAATTTTAATTTTGAGGCGAATATAGCGCTAAAAGCGGGTGACGCGCATTCCTAGCGTGCTGACCGACACGGACTCTTGACAATAAATAGTTATTTGCTTTACAAGGTGGGAAAGTGACACTTTTCACAAGAGCCTTCGCCTCGTGATCCAAATCCGCGAGTGTGAAAAGACACTTCCCACCGTGTAAAGTACAACTTTTTTTTAATACTAACGACATTTGATTTAATCTAATTTTTTATTATATTATTTATATATACAGGCTGTCTCGTAAGAAATGGATTTCCTCACACGCTTGTGTTTTGAATTTTTTCTCTGCACCTGAATGGTTATTGAATTTAATTAATAGTAAATTATAAAAGACATTTCGAATCAGGATTTAATTTCATATCAGACTCTGCAAGGTGGTCCATTACTTACGAGACATTCTGTATATATTGAATCTAGAATTTTATAATATATAAAAATAGAAACATTTGTTTACATTTTAGACATTCTCGACAATTCGAACAGCATCGAACAGCACAGTCAGACCGAGGCAGTTGCCGTGTATAATTGGGGTTTTAGACGATCTGTGGTATAATAGACGCAATTGTTTTTAATCGAAATTTAAATTCAAATTAACCGAAATTAATTTAAATTGAATCACTGGGAATAATTAATATATAATTTAATTGAAGATAGAGGCATTTTAATTCTCAGTTTTTTGTTTATTTTTTTTCTTATATTCCAAAATTTAATCTGTGTATTTTTGAATTGCTAAAAATGTGTGGTATTGAGAAAAAAAAGAATTGTGTTGATTTTGTCCCACAAAAAAACTTTTTGAACATCATTTTTAGTACTCCTAATAGAAACTAAAAGTCAATAGTGAAGAAAAGTCACTTTTCTTCACTAGTGAAGAAAAGTGTCACTTTACCATTAAGATATTAGTAAAGTAAAGTCAACTTTCAACTGTTAGTATTAAGAAAAATAATTTTAACCCATTAATTATCAATATTAAGAAATAAAAAAAATCATATACCTTCTAGACACTTGAATAAACGAAAATCCATGGAAAAAACAATTTTTCCCGTAATTATTTTATTAGATATGCTTTTGTTAATTAACTAATTTTTACAAGTTTAAAATTTACATAAAAACCCTGATAATTGTTAAACTGAAAATCTTAAATTTTTTTCACTTCTTGGAGCTATTCTTGAAGGGTGTTAGAAAAGATCCCTGTTGGAAAAATTTAAAAAATTTGATTTTCCACTTTGTTATTAACAATCTAAATTAATTAAAATTGTTAATTAACAAATGCGTTTTTAAGCAATAATTTTTTTTTACTCTAATTGTTTAAATAATTGTTATAAACAAATGCATTGTTTATAAGATAATTGAATTTCTTTTTTGGATTTTAATCAATAAATATTATGACTTTTAAGAACAAAATCGTGCCTTAAAAAAAATTTTCTTGCTTAAAAACGAATTTTTAACCTCTTAGATTGTTAATTTTTCCAACGGGGATCTTTTCTAAAGCCTTTCAAGAAAAGCTCCAAAAAGTAAAAAAAAATTGAGGTTTTTAGTTTAACAATTATCAGGGTTTTTCTATGTAAATTTTAAACTTGTAAAAATTAGTTAATTAACAAAAGCATATCTAATAAAATAATTACGGGAAAATTTTTTTTACATGGATTTTCGTTTATTCAAGTGTCTAGAAGGTATCTGTTTTTTTTTTATTTCTTAATATTGATATTTAACGGGTTAAAATTATTTTTATTGTTCAAGAGTCCGTCCGGGAGCGCGCGTCATCCGCTTTTAGCGCTATTTTCGCCTAAAAATTAAAATTATAAATATTGGTGGTATGATTTTTTTGTTAGGAAATTTCCTCCTCTTTAAGGATCTTTTTTCAAATTTCGAATATCCTTAATAGTTTCCGAGATATTTACAAAAAACCAAACCCCCATATTTTTTTTACTAAGTTGTTTATAACTTTTGCAATTTTTGTCGGTGCACCTTCAAATTTTTCAAAAAGCTTCTAGAGGTGATTCCGAATCGAATGAATCCTGGATCATCATTTTCGATGCTCTTGGAGAGAAATTCACTAAAATGGCAGATGTTGCCTAGACTATGCAATAGAAAATCTGATCGCCTTCGTCAAATTGCAAATTATTGGAAAAATTGATTTTCGTCACCCTTGGCCACTTTTCGGCGTTTATCTCTTTAAAATACGAAAAAATAACTTTTCCAATTAGTGATAATGTCCCCATCATTTAATCATTGATTAATTAATTGATAATTATTAGAAAAGTCACATCAGTTTGGGCCAGGACTCCGACGACACATCCGTGGACTCGGACCGGCAAGGGCAGTGGTTGAGACGGCGTCGTTTAGATGGTGCCTTAAATCGAGTACCACGCGATTTCTATCCAAGAGTTTGGAGTGTTTTAGAACGTGTAAGTTCGCCCAAAATATTTTAATTTTAACACCAATTAACATGAAAATTAGTGCCAAGGTATCGATATTGCTGGTAAAATTCTATTACAAAGTTTAACACAAGAAATGACACCTGGTGAATTGAAATTTGCACTAGCTGTTGAAACTGTTTTAAATACAATACCACAACCGGAATATCGTCAATTGATTGTTGAAGCATTAATGGTATTAACATTAGTGGCTGAACATAATGTTGTATCGTCATTAGGTGGTATTATACAAATTGAACATCTTGTACATATTGCAAATGAATTATTTTTGGATGATCAGGTAAGTTTTTTTTTTAATAAATTATTGGTTATTTATTTTTTTTGGTATTTTTAGATGAAATGTGATGGAGATGCAACTTTATGTTGTGCTAAACCGAAAGAATTACGTGAAACTTCACGAATTGGTGGTTTATTATGTGGTGGTGCTGCCTATATTTGCCAACATTTCTACGATAGTGCACCGAGCGGATGTTATGGTACAATGACTTATATGACACGAGCTGTCGCCGTTACATTGGATTGTTTACCGAAAACTGGCGAATTAGATTGTACAATCACTTAATTTGTTTGGGCGATTTTATTTTTTTTAGTCAAGTATTTTAGCTAAATCAATACTAATATAAACGATTTATGCTTCGTGTTTCTTTGAAAATATATTGACACGTTCCAACCATGCAGCTGTACGGCCACCTTTCACATCCTTTTGTAGATCGGCTTCTTTGATGCCAGCATCGCGTAGTTTCTCGATTAATTTCGAACGATAGATGTGTTTCAACGGTACCGGCTGGTTTTGTTGTTCGATTGCCTCCTCCAATTTCCTACAAGCTGCACTGAATGAATAACCATACCATTCAATCTCTTCAGGCGTGTACTGGGAAAGGCAAGTTAGAAAACATTCACGATTACTTTCGATTATCAATTACCGGTTCTAAATATTTTTTATATCGCTCATAGATTTTCTGTTGTAATTCCGGCTGGTCGGCGTATGTTGGACAACCTTTTTGCAATTCCTGTAGGATCTTTCGTTTCAATCCTAATGCTAACAATGATTTCAAATCACAAGCTGGCGTCTTCAATAGATAATGATCAAAGCCGTAATTAGCATTGATTAAATTGATCGTACGATCGGTTACAATCATCGACATGTGTTTGTTTAAAATTTCACTATAAACAACTGAACGTTTCAATGTTGGCATCCAAAAGTGTGGTACACGCCGTCGCGTTTCCACTCGCTTTATAAATCCCTGCACAACACCTTCACCACCCCAAATATGTTGATTGTGTTCTGGTGGATAAATAACCGGAATTGGTACATTCTGGATCGGATGACTGCAAATATCCAATACAATACAACATATTCTAGAATGTTTCAATATTTACGTACACTTCACCGGTGATTTCGTCACGTCGCCATCGGCCCTCTTCAGGTATATAATGGACGGCTGTGGGTTCAGTTAGTTTCCATTCTTTATAGAATTTCCTGTAGGCTTCTGGTAGTAGGGCTCCGGTGCCTTGATCGAATTTCGATTTTTGAATAAATTTACCCAATGTTTTGAGAGACTGAAATTTATAGAAAACAAATTACAATAAATAAACATGGAAAATTAATTAAAAAATATATACCTTTGATGCCATTTATAAAAAATCGGAGTTTTTCAAAATTGCAATTTTGTTAACATAACCTCAAAAAATTTTGATCGGTAATACAGAGTTCTGTAAATTGCTGTATGTTCGCAGTGATACCAACTCTTAAAAGACTCTCTTTTAGATTTGCGAAAAATTAAATTCAAATCTAAATCCCTGAAACTGCAGCTGTAATAGGAATATTCTTGAAAATTACCACATTTATTCACAACTAAATGGTCAAAATGCCTGTACAATTTAGAGGACATGACTATACTAAATTCACCGACTAAAGGGTTACTAGATTTGACAGATGTCTCGTTAAACTAAGTACGTAAAGACACAAACAAATAAATCCCTAGAAATATCACTATACACAGGAGTACCAACTTAAATCTAGAAACCTTTGATCGATGAATTTGGTGTATTTCGGTGGTAAAAAAACCATCCGATTTTAAAACCATCAGGCGATGGTAATTTAATGCGCAGTAGTGGTCTTCCAAGCAGTTGATTGTGATAGATTCTGGATATACATGTTTTATTCAGATTTATATAGAAAATATGTATATTTTAACAAAAATATAGGCACATAAAATTTATATTAAGCACATATGAAGACTTTTAAAATTGTACTTTTAGAGGTAGTTTCATTTTGTGAAGAGCTCATTGTAAATTGGTGGTGCTGTGAAGTATAGATAATTAATTGTTTCTTACAAATTTAAGTAATAAAAACAACTTACGAGTCTCTAACGATGAGGCAGCCCTACTATTTGATGCCGTTGGCAGTGGTGGAGCACTTATCGATACAGTTGGCGCTGTGGGGGGACCACCGGCATAAACTCCTTTCTCCGGAATTAAACTGTCATACGATGGTGGATTAATATCATCAACAATATCCTCACTAGCTAAAGGAGCTGTAGCTGTTGATGATGAGGATGCTGGTGGTGCTGTCGGATGACTTGTAGAAGGCGATACATTAAATCCTGGTGTAGATGTTGGAATATTACTAATTCTGTGACTGGCTACATGCGCCAATGATGGATAAGTATTGATGTCTAAGTCGGTTGAACAACCATCTAGACACGCTTCAATTGTCAAGCGATATTGGACCTCAAATAACTCGCATTTAGTGAAATTCGGTACTTCAACGTAAGGCGGTATCGGAATGGAGAGATTGTAGGTGTATTCGCCATGTGCACCAACACCATGTTCTCTAACTTTGAATATTTCAGTATCTGAAGTTTTTGAACGATGCGATGGAGATGTAACTTTAAATGTAACAAACTATAATAAAAAAATAATAAAAAAAATATTGAAAGTACGTGGAACACCGCGCGTTAGAAGTGAAACTTCTTAGGTTAGAGATGAAGTTCATTTTCTCTATTGGTTTATTTTCTTTCTGTCGTTGCCTGAAGGTTCGATTTTTTTCTGCAGTTGCCTTTGTCTGCATTTCACTTATCTCAAAATAATATTCTTACAAAACTAATAAATCGTGGTAGGCCAGGAAATTTTAGTTTCTTTCCAGAGGACGCTGATCATCGATCAATGATGCCAACTTTAATTTATACAGTTGGCAGAACTGAGTATAAGCGATGCTATAGCAACGCTCCCACTCTTCCCTCTCAGCTGTCTATTAGAGGGGAAGTGTTTCGTTTTCGTCACGCTTTGAAAAAAAAACAACTACCCATGCGCACCTAAATAAGTTTCACTTCAATAATAAATAGAAACAATAAAATTAATAACAAACTTTCTCGAATTTGATCTTAAGTTGGTCCACATTTAAATTTGATAAATTCGTTAATTTCACTTTCATATTGATTGATTCACCTGGTACAAATACCATACGTGCCATTTGTACATGCATCGAAATATCACCGCCGGTGCAACATAAACAACATACGGTTTTGTCATCTTCAAATGTTGTTGGGGCCTATAAAAACAAATGGAGCTTCATTAAATTGGATTTTCTCATCCTTAACAAAGTCTTAAGTTTGTTAAGAAGGCAAATCAAGTTGTTCTTTATTTATTGGTTTGCAAATAGACAAGACTTAGACCGCTAGTTGTTGAGGCATCGAAATCTCATCTTTCTATAATTATTACACTCAATATTAACGAGAACTGTTAAATAAAGAAAACATGAAGGCGTCAATTTAAGAAGATTGCTATAAGTGCTATAACTTTTTGCTCTTTTGGAAGAAATAAGAAAATCTTGTAAAAATTTTTAGAAGGTAGTCCAGTAACTCCAGCACTGAACCGTATATTTTGGGTAGGCAGCAATTTTATTGTTTTATTGCGTTGAAGGGTCAAACACGAAGTTAATTTTAAGTTTGACACCTAGGGTAAGAGCCATAATGTCCTTAATAAAACAGTGGTCGAGTGGGCGTGAATGTTAACGTACGAAGTAGCCCAATAAATTTATATAAGAACTAAAGTAGCAACACTCTGATTACCACCCAATACAGGGACATTGTCTTTTTTGGCTATCTTGAAAATAAATTAAGGTATGAATTCATTTGCAGCGCTGCAATTTTTTTTCTATTTGGCTGGAAGTTATGTTTTCTAAAACAAATTGAAAATAATAATTCCACGTTTATTTTCAACGTGGTGGCCAAAGACACCACCCTCCAATTCCCCCAAGGGTTGGACCCTTCTATACAATAAAACAAAACAAAAATGCTTCCAACGCACAATCCACGGTAAACCATTCAATGACCACTGTGAGTAGTGTGGATATTTAGGCCTCGGTGCTTAGATCAAATGCCGTGACTGTATACTATGAGATAGATCCTTTAATTAAAAAAAAACGATAAAATTCGTAACTGTGAAAAAAAAGAATAATTTTTCATTATTTGAACATCACTCTCATATCAGGGCACCCATGTCTTGGTTATCGCATAGCACCAAGAGAAGTAAGAATTAATTCTATACATTCTGGACTCCAAAATTGGCAATGTTTGTAATCTTTGGCAAGTTGCTCAGCTGAATCAGGTGTATAATCCTACAACCAAGCAAGAATGCTATGCACAAGATAAAACAGAGTTTAGATAGCATCTTTTTGCATTGTTTATAGCTTTACATGGTTGTGGTCCAAGACTAAGTACTAACAACGTAGTTACATGGCTAGCCAGTATCTTAAGTTTAGAATACTTACCAGATACTCAGCCGGGAATCTATCAACATATAATGGAGACTTGATATCCAAAGAACACTCATCTTCATAATCGAAACGCCAAGGCCTATCAACAATAGCCTTCAACTTATAAGCAACAAAACCATAAGGGCCTTCAAAGCTTGACGGTATTTCTAAAGGTAGAACAAATCGAAACGGAAAACTGTGACGGCCTCTTATATGAGAGTCACTAGAATCTAGAGAAAGATCCAATTAAACTTTTAATTTGAACGATTTCAATATATCATCATATACCAGAAGTGTAAAGTATTTGTTCTTTAGACCCGACCACATTATTGCCAGTATAAGTAACATGTTTAGTTTTTGTACGTTTAGCTGTATGATCATAATATCTCTGACTAGCAACCCATTGATTATGTTCTTTACATTCTAAACATACTTTAACAGCTCGAAATGCCGATTCATCAAAATAACAATCAACACGACCACTAATCTCATCACCTGGACTAAACGATCGTCTGTTGTTGTCCAAATGTAATTTAATAGACATTCTTTTTTTGTAGAGACAATAACGAACGTCACTGATTCAACAAAAATGCGGACGAACTGAAAATTAAACAAACCATTAATTGTATTTTTTTTTTCGAATTAATTAAGTCATTAGCAATATTAGTGAATAGGCGCTTGTTATTTATAGAAATTTAGCCTTGACATATGCTATACTTTTTATAGAAGAGGTAGATGGTAAAATAATAACAATAACAATAAACTTTATTTAAAGTTCTTAGATAATGTTGATTCTTGATTAAAACACTTTTGGACTTCCATTATCTTTATTTTATTTATTATGTATATGTTACTGTGAAAGTCCGACATTGGTGAATGTCCGAAATATTTCATTACATTGTTGTACATTCGGACTTTCGATGAACAATTTCAAATTCTGCATCGCCACGCGTCACAGGTAATTATTTCAATACAAAATTAAGACTTCAAAGTTCCTAAATTGCATACCTGATGGTGTAACTAGAAAGTGGGATTCTAGAAACCAATGTAGATAAAGTGGGGAATATTAGGCAGATTACCTAAATCTATATTAAAAATAACCTAACTGAAATATATTCTGCGCATCATAGTAACCGCCCTAACTCAGAAATAAGGGTATTTAGCAAATATTTCGGACATACACCAAGCGCCTATGTCAACATTCACCAAATGTCGGACATTCACAGTAACATATACATAATTAAAATCATGTATACATAATAAATAAAAGATAATGGAAGTCCAAAAGTGTTTTAATCAACAATAAACTTTGTTAAATGATAATTAAAGAATAAATATCTCTGCAATTTTACCCTATAATCTACGCCACTGGTTGAAAAATAGGCCACTAGATTAGTGTTTCATCGAAGTGCCTTCTTGGCAACATTACAGTCCTACCAACCGCAATTTTTTATCGAGATATAAACAATAACGTTATTTCTTAATAATTACGATAAAAATAAATTAACTTACCTTTAATTAACTCAAATTCGTCGGCTTGTTTATATTACATTTGTAAAACATCGTAAAAAAACCAAACCAGTATTGGGGTATTGGGTTGTTTGGCGTCTTTTGATTGGTACCTCTAGCGCGAAATTCAAATTACCAACACAAAATCCTAATAGGAGCGAAATCGGTTTAAACCTAGAACTCATAGGTTCAGTTCACGAAGCCTCAGGTTAAATATGCAACTGGTTCAATTAATTAAATTGTAATTAAGTCGTAAAAAAAGCGAATTAAGGAATATTCGGTTTTTCCGAATATCGATATTTATCCATACGTCCATCTCTATATGAAAGAAGACACGATATAACAACTTTACAGTTGCCAAACAGAGACGTGCAGAGACGGATGAAATTGTCGACATTTTTATGTTATCTTAAAAATTGCAATTTTGTTAACATAACCTCAAAATTTTTTGATCGGTAATCAGAGTTCGGAAGTAGTAAATGTCGACGTAATTTACGGTATAAAATACGCGTAGTTTTTTCATTTACTACTTGTAGAAAATTCATAAAAAACTACATATTTACTACACATTTACTACGTGGATTGCTCTTTTTGTAATTCAGGGCAAGAATTAAAGCTTGACATGTTCATTCTCTGTTTCATTTGAGTTGACTGCAATTTTTCATAATAGGCTTTTATTCATGAATAGTAAGTGAAAGACAAGAAATAGTTTGCAGTTAAACTTTTCTTCAATATTCTCCATAACGGGTAAAAATTTTCAAAAACGGATACATCCAGATTTTCAAAAATATTGTGCTTCATGTTTCATATAAATTTCATCTAATTCCATTGCCCACAACTAGCAATTGTTTTTGTTTATTTGCTGTTGGTTGCTATGGAGTTGCTATCAAGTTGCTCGATGGTAAAGCGTTTACTCAACGGTAAAGTAAACACTTTACCGTTGCGATAGGTAAAGTAAACACTTTAGCATTGAGATGGGTAAAGTGCTACTTTACCATCAAGTTTTTAGTCGATAAAGTAGGCCTTTAACAGCAAGTATTGAAAAAATACACTTTATACATAAATATTTAACAGATAAGGCAGTTAATGATTGTTTGCATTTTATTTACAGCTCAAGCGAAATGTTGGCCCGGTCTTAAGAGCTGCTAAAGCAGGCTCTGTGTTCAATTATATATTAGAAATTTGATATTAGACAGTATATACTACATAATCTACGTAAACTTCATTTACTACATCAACAACTACGCGTAGACGTAGTTTATGTAGTAAATATTTTTTACATGTACTTTTCCGAACCCTGATTGAAACTTTTCCTGGTTGTGCCCATCTCTAGTGCAGTTGAGTTGATGTAAATTAGTTATATTTTATCAGGGTTCGGAAAAGTACATGTAAAAAATATTTACTACATAAACTACGTCTACGCGTAGTTGTTGATGTAGTAAATGTAGTTTATGTAGTAAATACTGTCTAATATCAAATTTCTAATATATAATTGAACACAGAGCCAGCTTTAGCAGCTTTGAAGCCCGGGGCAACATTTCACTTGGGCTGCAAATAAAATGCCTTATCCGTTAAATATTTATGTATAAAATGTATGTTTTCAATACTTGCTGTTAAAGTCCTACTTTATCGACTAAAAACTCGATGGTAAAGTAGCACTTTACGCACCTCAATGGTAAAGTGTTTACTTTACCATTGAGTAAACACTTTACCATCGAGCAACTTCATAGCTACTCTATAGCAACCAACAGCAAATAAACAAAAATAATTGCTAGTTGTGGGCAATATCTTTAGTGTTTCGCAATGGAATTAGATGAAATTTATATGAACCATGCAGCACAATATTTTGAAGATCTGGATGTATCCGTTTTTGAAAATTTTTACCCATTATCGAGAACATTGAAGAAAAGTTTCACTGTAAACTATTCCCTGTTTTTCACTTACTATTCATGAATAAAAGTCCATTTTAAAAAATGACTGTCAACTCAAATGAAACAGAGAATGAAGATATCAAGCTTTAATATATCAATTCTTGCGCTGAATTACAAAAAAAAACGTAGTTTTTTATGAATTTTCTACACGTAGTAAATGAAAAAACTACGCGTACTTTATACCGTCAATTACGTCGACATTTACTACTTTCGAACCCTGATTGAGATGATATACAGGCATGGTGAAACATATAGGTGGATTATATGAATGTCGTTACGACATGCCAAACATCTGCTATCTTCGTTGTGACCGTACTGATCGTCTCTCGCATGTTTCTGAATAACTTATGAGTAAAATATTCAATTTCTAATATTTTAATTTTTTATTTTTACAAACGCATAATACACACAAAAATATTTAAAGTCAAACAGGAAACTTATAGTAATAAGGCTTCTAATATTGTTTTAGTAATTTTCGTAGTCTCCATTGTCGTCGTATGATTGTATGTATTTATTGAAAAACGTAGGATTATCGTTAAATCACACATTAACTTTTACGTGTTCCATAGAGTTGCATAAAAAACAAGATACATAATATGTGTCTAATTCGTTGATTTTATTCGCTAGCATTATAAATTCAATCGTCACTCAAACAACTCAAACGCAAAAACATCTAAAGTGAAATATAGTAAACGTAAACTATTTACGTTTCCAACATTGTTGTAGTAATTTTCTGTAGTGTTTCCGTAGTAGTCGTAATCCAATTAGTTTCCATTGTAGCAGTCGCAATTTTATTTTCTTTTTATTTTGATAGATGTGTTCACAGACCAAAGCAACACCAGCCGCTGTTAAACCAACTAACCATATAATGAAAATACCATACAAATCAGTAACATTCAAACGTACAACATCATCAGGTCGATTAAAACTCAACTTTTTCATAGTAACACTTGCATTCGATTCAAGTTTTGTTCGTAAGCCTTTCTCACAGATATTCCCAATATGGTAGTCGATTAAGTAATTCAAATGGCCGCGTTGACGATAGAGAAAAGACATTGGTTGGCGACCCGTCTTTTTACCCCCACCCGAAAAAAAGTCATAATAATCATCTCAATAATAATCATAGTGATACACAATATTCCCTCGAAATGTGTTCGCTTCTGAGAACACATTTGGAACGTTTACAGTGCACGTTAGTGAAGAGTAAAGTTGCTCGCGCTTTTTGGCGATCATTTAGCACATTTCGTAATTCGAGGGAGTATTGCTAAGATTTGTTGTATCTACTTACGTAACGGAACGTTTTGACATTGCGTTTTGCGAACGATCCATGTGGTATAACGGCCGTTATGGCATAATACTCTTTATAACGGAAAAATTCGCCAAGTTGAGCCTTAACAGACACATTATCATTGATTACAATAAATTTCCATTCAGGCCATACACGTCCCATCTGTTTCTCATCCATCATTTTAATTGCATCGATATTAGATTTGTATGCTTTTAATGGAATCGCAGAATCGAGAAATTGTTGGATTGTAGTAATTTCCGGTTCTAAAGATGGCTTAGTAAATACACTACTTAAGCCACTTAGATAAGCCGCTGAGATTTCCATAATGAAAAATAATAAGAATATAAAGTATACACGCAATTTCCATGTTGTTGGTGATAAATTCAACGATAACTGGAATGATAATTGATAGATACGGAAAGATGAAAATAGGAATGATTCTTGTGTTAATAATGCTAATCCAAAACTGCACCCTATTAAACTTATTATAACTGCTAGTATCATGTTATCAGAGAATATCTTAAATTCCTTCCATTTTGGTGCACGACGTCTTGGTGGCAATATAATCGTCCCAGACAGTTCTACAAATACATATTGTATTTCAATTACAACGTACTTCAGAAGCATGCACATGAGGACATAAATCATTCGTAATATCAGCCGACAAGAAATAAAAAATAAAATGTTCAAGTTGAAGAAATGCAGCCTTCTGTTGTGACGCTTATTTTGAAGTTATCAGCGTTTTCTATCAATAACTACAATTCTTCGACTTCTGATTGTGTAATTTATAATTTTGCGAGAAATCTAATATTGAAAGCTACCGCTAACAGTACAAAAAGAGACAAATGCTTATATACTGAATTCATCGACCAAAGAGTTACTAGATTTGACAGACGTCTAAAAATATCACTATATCCAAGGACACCAACTTAAATCTAGGAATCCTTTGGTAGATAAATTTAAATGCTTGTGAGTGTGTGTAACGCAAAATAATAAAACTGTACAAATAAAATTCCAAACATTTCTTGACGCACTGTACATAAATCATCCACTTACCATTAATGACATTCTTTGAATATTGTAAATTCCGACGCGGTGTATCTGCAATAGCAAAAGTCGATAAAGTTACATTTAAACGTTTCATATCATCATCAACACTATCGAAACTAAGATTTCTTTTTAGCATTGTGAATATATCAATATTTTCATCCTCTTTCAAATAGACAATAGTTGCATTACAACGTAAACCAATTTCGTTCATTAGCCTAGCAAAAGCTCCCGGATCACTGTGATTGAATGGATTCTTGTGACTTAAACCCGTTACTGACCATGCTGAACGCACTGGACACTTATTCAATTTTTTTGGTAATTTATTATTGAAATTTTTTAATAATTCGTTACCGTGTATTTCATGTATCAAAATATTTTCATTGCAATTGTCTTTGTAAGGATACCAAGTGTAAAATTTGTTAATATTGAATAAAACAACATTGTACACATCCATTTGTTTGAATAAAAAATGGAAAATATCAGCAATACCATTGGGTTTTAAGAAATCTTCAATAATTACCAAATATTTACCATGGACATTTAAGTCGTGAATTTGCAGCAATTTGTGAATTGTTCGATTGAAATTGTTAAAATTCCGATCGATAATTATATAATATTTGTACATAAAGTGGTGTAATTCATTAGTGAAACGTTGCGATTCATTAAAATTATAAATCGTGTGCGGATGGTGATTTAAAAAGATTCCATAGTAATTGTTGAAATTCACACCGGATGTTGCATAAGTGATTTGATTAAAATCATCGATTTTCAACCATTTATCGATGAAATTTTGATAACTATCATATTTTAAGAATTTAATTTGTAAATTTAATGAAAATTGAAGTAAGACCGTTAGAATTATTGTTAAAACTTTCATATTTAACGAACAATCTTTATTCACCAACAGATCAAAAAGAACTGATCCAATTTCCACTTTTGTAGACGGTTTCATAATCGATTCTTCTGTTTGGCGTTGTATTGTAGTTTTGATGCCATATCATAAACATTTAGTTGTCTCATAGATACGTGTATATGTATCGAAAACAAAATCTATTATTTATTCTTTGCTGCTAATGGTTGAGTAATGGTAAATACTTTTGAAAGGATACTGCAATTACGGAAAGAATAACCAACATTAGGCTGATATGATATTGAAATTGAAATATTACCACATAGTAATAATATTCTGTTGATCGAGAAGTATCCTTGAATTTCCATATCGAAATTAACAGTTCAAGTAATTTCCAAATCAATCTATAAGTATATCTATAGGATGCCCCAGCTAATAGTTTCATCTCAAATATCTTAGAAATTAAATATTTTACTCATAAGTTATTCAGAAACATGCGACAGAAGATCAGTACGGTCACAACGAAGATAGCAGATGCTTCTGAAGCACGTATTGAAATACAATAGTACGTATTTGTAGAACTGTCTGGGACGATTATATTGCCACCAAGACGTCGTGCACCAAAATGGAAGGAATTTAAGATATTCACTGATGACATGATACTAGCAGTTATAATAAGTTTAATAGGGTGCAGTTTTGGATTAGCATTATTAACACAAGAATCATTCCTATTTTCATCTTTCCGTATCTATCAATTATCATTCCAGTTATCGTTGAATTTATCACCAACAACATGGAAATTGCGTGTATACTTTATATTCTTATTATTTTTCATTATGGAAATCTCAGCGGCTTATCTAAGTGGCTTAAGTAGTGTATTTACTAAGCCATCTTTAGAACCGGAAATTACTACAATCCAACAATTTCTCGATTCTGCGATTCCATTAAAAGCATACAAATCTAATATCGATGCAATTAAAATGATGGATGAGAAACAGATGGGACGTGTATGGCCTGAATGGAAATTTATTGTAATCAATGATAATGTGTCTGTTAAGGCTCAACTTGGCGAATTTTTCCGTTATAAAGAGTATTATGCCATATCGGCCGTTATACCACATGGATCGTTCGCAAAACGCAATGTCAAAACGTTCCGTTACGTAAGTAGATACAACAAATCTTACAATTAGCAATACTCCCTCGAATTACGAAATGATCGCCAAAAAGCGCGAGCAACTTTACTCTTCACTAATGTGCACTGTAAACGTTCCAAATGTGTTCTCAGAAGCGAACACATTTCGAGGGAATATTGTGTATCACTATGATTATTATTGAGATGATTATTATGACTTTTTTTCGGGTGGGGGTAAAAAGACGGGTCGCCAACCAATGTCTTTTCTCTATCGTCAACGCGGCCATTTGAATTACTTAATCGACTACCATATTGGGAATATCTGTGAGAAAGGCTTACGAACAAAACTTGAATCGAATGCAAGTGTTACTATGAAAAAGTTGAGTTTTAATCGACCTGATGATGTTGTACGTTTGAATGTTACTGATTTGTATGGTATTTTCATTATATGGTTAGTTGGTTTAACAGCGGTTGGTGTTGCTTTCGTCTGTGAACACATCTATCAAAATAAAAAGAAGATAAAATTGCGACTGCTACGATGGAAACTAATTGGATTACGACTACTACGGAAACACTACAGAAAATTACTACAACAATGTTGGAAACGTAAATAGTTTACGTTTACTATATTTCACTTTAGATGTTTTTGCGTTTGAGTTGTTTGAGTGACGATTGAATTTATAATGCTAGCGAATAAAATCAACGAATTAGACACATATTATGTATCTTGTTTTTTATGCAACTCTATGGAACATGTAAAAGTTAATGTGTGATTTAACGATAATCCTACGTTTTTCAATAAATACATACAATCATACGACGACAATGGAGACTACGAAAATTACTAAAACAATATTGGAAGCCTTATTACTGTAAGTTTCCTATTTGACTTTAAATATTTTTGTGTGTATTATGCGTTTGTAAAAATAAAAAATTGAAATATTAGAAATTGAATATTTTACTCATAAGTTATTCAGAAACATGCGAGAGAAGATCAGTACGGTCACAACGAAGATAGCAGATGTTTGGCATGTCGTAACGACATTCATATAATCCACCTATATGTTTCACCATGCCTGTATATCATCTCAATCAGGGTTCGGAAGTAGTAAATGTCGACGTAATTGACGGTATAAAATACGCGTAGTTTTTTCATTTACTACGTGTAGAAAATTCATAAAAAACTACGTATTTACTACATATTTACTACGCGGATTGTTTTTTTTTTTGTAATTCAGAGCAAGAATTAATATATTAAAGCTTGATATCTTCATTCTCTGTTTCATTTGAGTTGACAGTCATTTTTCAAAATGGACTTTTATTCATGAATAGTAAGTGAAAAACAGGGAATAGTTTACAGTGAAACTTTTCTTCAATGTTCTCGATAACGGGTAAAAATTTTCAAAAACGGATACATCCAGATTTTCAAAATATTGTGCTGCATGGTTCATATAAATTTCATCTAATTCCATTGCGTTACACTAAACAATTAGCAATTAATTTCGTTTATTTGTTATTGGTTGCTGCTATGAAGTTGCTCGATGGTAAAGTGCTACTTTACCAACAAGTTTTTAGTCGATAAAGTACGACTTTAACAGCAAGTATTGAAAGAATACATTTTATACGTAAATATTTAACAGATAAGGCAGTTAATGATTGTTTGCATTTTATTTAGAGCCCAAGCGAAATGTTGTCCCGGGCTTCAGAGCTGCTAAAGCAGCCTCTGTGTTCAATTATATATTAGAAATTTGATATTAGACAGTATTTACTACATAATCTAACGTAAACTACATTTACTACATCAAAAACTACGCGTACAGGTAGTTTATGTAGTAAATATTTTTTACATGTACTTTTCAGAACCCTGTCGGTAATACAAAGTTCTGTAAAATGCTGTGTTTTCGCAGTGATACCAACCCTCAAAAAACTTTCTTCTAGATTTGCGAAAAATTAAATTCAAATCTAACTCCCTGAAACTGGAGCTGTAATAGGAATATTCTTGAAAATTACTACATTTATTCACAACTAAATGGTCAAAATGCCTATCCAATTTAGAGGACATGACTATACTAAATTAATCGACTAAAGGGTTACTAGATTTGACAGATGTCTCGTTAAACTAAGTACGTAAACAAATAAATCCCTAGAAGTATACAGGAGCACCAACTTAAATCTAGGAACCTTTGATCAATGAATTTAGTGCGTTTCGTGTGGTAAAAAAACCGTCCGATTTTGAAACCATCAGGCGATGGTAATTTAATGCGCAACAGTGGCCTTCCAAGCGGTTGATCGTGTTAGATTCTGGATATACATGTTTTATTCAGATTTATATAGAAAATGTGTATATTTTAACAAAAAATTTAGGCACATACAATTTATATTAAGCACATATGTAGACTTTTAAAAATAGACTTTTAGAGGTAGTTTCATTTTGTGAAGAGCTCATTGTAAATTGGTGGTGCTGTGAAATATAAATAATTAATCGCTTCTTATCAATTTAAATAATAAGAACAACATACGAGTCTCTAATGATGATGAGGCATCCCTACTATTTGATGCCGATGGCAGTGGTGGAGCACTTATCGAATCAGTTGGCGCTGTAGGTGGACCACCCGCATAAATTCCTTTCTCCGGAATTAAACCGTCATACGATGGTGGATTAATATTATCAAATACATCCTCACTGGCTAAAGGAGCTGTAGATTTTGATGATGAGGATGCTGGTGGTGCTGTCGGATGACTTGTAGAAGGCGATACATTAAATCCTGGAGTAGATGTTGGAATATTACTAATTCTTTGACTGGCTACATGAGCCAATGATGGATAAGTATTGATGTATAAGTTGGTTGAACAACCACCTAAACACGCTTCAATTTGCAAGCGATACTGGACCTCAAATAACTCGCATTTAGTGAAATTCGGTACTTCAACGTAATCCGGTATCGGAATCGAGAGATTATAGGTGTATTCGCCATGTGCACCAACACCATGTTCTCTAACTCTGAATATTTCAGTATTTGAAGCTCTTACACTATACGATGGAAATGTAGCTTTAAATGTAACAAACTATAATTAAAAATAATACAAAATCAATAATAAATAGAAAGAATAAAATGAATAACAAACTTTCTCGAATTTGATCCTGAGTTGGTTCACATTTGAATTTGATAAATTCGTTAATTGCACTTTCATATTGATTGATTCACCTGGTACAAATACCATACGTGCCATTTGTACTTGCATCGAAATATCACCACCGGTGCAACACAAACAACATACGGTTTTGTCATCTTCAAATGTTACTGGGGCCTACAAAAACAAATGGAGCTTCATTAAAGTAACGAAAGCAAATCAAGTTTTTCTTTGTTTATTGGTTTGCAAATAGACAAGACTTAGACCGCTGGTTGTGGAGACATCTAAATCTCATATTTCTACATTTATTACACTCAATACTAACGAGAAGTGTTGAATGAAGAAAGCATGAAGGCGTCAATTTAAGAAGATTGCTATAACTTTTTGCTCTTTCGGAACAAGTAAGAAAGTCTTATAACGAAGAAGGTAGTCTAGTAAATCTAGCATTGAACCGTGCATTTTGGGTATAGGTAGCAATTTTACAGGGCGTTGAAGGGTCATCTTGAAAATAGGGGTGTAATTGGTTTTTTCAATTCAAGAGCTTTCTTTGTAAACAATTAGATTATCTATAATCTTTAATTGTAACATTAATAGTAAGGAGTAAGATTTGCAGTGCAGCAATTTTTTTTTCTATTTGGATGGGAGTTATACTTTCTAAGATAAATTGAAAGTAACAATTCCACGTTTATTTTCAAGGTGATGGCCAGAGACAACACCCTCCAATACCGAAAACTCTAACTTAAGTTCGAGTTGGACCTTTCTACGCAATGAAACAAAACCAAAAAGGCTTCCTACGCAAAATGCACGGTGAACCCATTTTTTAACCCCCAATTGATTGGACTAAAGGCACATTGAATGGCCAGTGTAAGTAGTGAATGATGAATAATTTTGCATTATTTGAACATCACTCTCATATCAGTGCCGCTATATCAAAAATTGGCTATACAACTAACAATAAGCAAGAATGCTATGCACAAGATAAAAGAGGTCGCGAAGCCTAGAGTTTAAATAGAATCTTTTTTGCATCGGTTGTAACTGAGATTTAACTCTATATCAAGCATGTGCAACGTACGGCCCGCAGGCCGGATCCGGCCCTCGATATGAATTTTTCCGGCCCTTGTAATTATTTTCAAATCTTATTAAGCATGGCCCTCAGACGCTTAAAGATATTTTAATTTGCTAATTATTACGTTAATATATATCATATATACAGGGTGTTTTGTCTAAGTATGGACGGCTGCGAGATCTCCCTTAGCCGTTAAGCAAGAGGAATAGAAGTTCCAAGAACATGTACAGCGGCGGATATAAGAAGGATTCAGGATCCCAAAAAGTTTCTTACTTAACGCTAATGGGAGATCTGGAAGCCTACAACAGATAGAAAAAACACCCGGTATTGTATAGATTCCGGCCCGCGATATGGTGTGATATTTACTTCCTGGCTCGAGGCCTTGTCCAAGTTGCACATGCCTGCTCTATATAGTTGTGGTCCAAGACTAAGAACTATAAACGACGCAGTTATAACTGCGTCGTTAGTTAGATGTCAAATTTTATGCAACTCAATATTCTGAAAGTCCCTAACTATGAGGATTCAATTCCAATCCCAATACCATTGGATAATTTTCTCATAAGAATCTCACTATCAAAATCAATCTACGATAAATTAAGAAACAAAATAAAACTATGTTAATTTATTAAAAACATATAAACAAAGGCTTAAGATTTTATCACCTCAAACATGTCAAAATCTAGAGACTTTCAGAACTTAAGTTGCATGAATTTTGACATTTATCTGTCAAAATTTTATAATACAATAATGAACCGAGTATAGCAAATATCTTAAGTTTGGAATACTTACCAGATATTCGGACGGGAATCCATCAACATATAATAGCGACTTGATATCCAAAGGACAATCATCTTCACAATTGAAACGCCACGGCCTATCAACAATAGCCTTTAATTTATAAGCAACAGCACCATAAGGGCCTTCAAAGCTTGATGGTAGATCTAAAGGTAGAACAAATCGAAACGGATAACTGTGCTTGCCACGTACTTGAGATTCACTAGAACCTAGAGAAAGATCCAATTAAACTTTTAATTTGAACGATTTTAATGTATCATCATATACCAGAATTGTAAAGTATTTGTTCTTTAGATAAAATCACATTATTGCCAATATAAGTAACATGTCTAGTTTTTGTAGTTTTATCTGTTTCATCATAATAAGTCTCAGCAGCAAACCATTCATTATGTTCTTTACATTCTAAACATACTTTAACAGCTCGAAATGCCGATTCATCAAAATAACAATCAACACGACCACTAATCTCATCACCTGGACTAAACGATCGTCTGTTGTTGTCCAAATGTAATTTAATAGACATTTTTTTTTTGTAGAGACAATAACGAACGTCACTGATTCAACAAAAATGCGGACCAACTGGAAATTAAACAAACCATTAAATTTTTTTTCGAATTCGTTAATTCATTAGGAATATTCGTGAAGAGGCGCCTGTTATTTATAGAAATTTAGCCTTGACATATATCGCTGTATAAACTTCCTATAAGAGATAGATGGTAAAATAATAATAATAATAATAATAACAAGAAACTTTGTTTAAGATAATGTTGATTCTTGATTAAAACACTTTTCGACTTCCATTATCTTTATTTTATTTATTATGTATAACGTTTCGGTTAGTATCAATCTCTAACCGTTATGAAATACAAATTCAATTTATAAACGTTATATATAATAAATAAAATAAAGATAATGGAAGTCCAAAAGTGTTTTAATCAACAATAAACTATGCTAAATGATAATTGAAGAATAAATAACTCTGCAATTTCACCCCATAAACTACGCCACTGGTTGAAAATAGGCCGCTACGATCAGTGTTTCATCGAAGTGCCTTCTTGGCAACATTACAGTCCTACCAACTGCAATTTTTATCAATACATAAACAATAACGTTATTTCTCAATAATTACGATAAAAATAAATTAATTTACCTTAACTTAACTCAAATTCGTCGGCTCGTTTATACTACATTTGTAAAACATCGAAAAAACAACCAAACCAGTATTGGAATATTGGGTTGTTTGGCGTCTTTTGATTGGTACCTCTAGCGCGAAATTCAAATGACCAACACAAAATCCTAATAGGAGCGAAATCGGTTTAAATCTAGAACTCACAGGTTCAGTTCACGAAGCCTCAGTTTAAATATGCAACTGGTTCAATTAATTAAATTGTAATTAAGTCGTAAAAAAAACGAATTAAGAAACATTCGATTTTTCCGAATATCGATATTTATCCATACGTCCATCTCTATATGAAACAAGACAGGATATAACAACTTTACAGTTGCCAAACAGAGACGGATGAAATTGTCGAAATTTTTTTTGTTTTATTTGAAATTTTTGACGTTTATCCGGATACCGTGACATCTGTCATCGATGTTGAATTCATTGCAAACAAGCATTGGCAATTTATTTAAAAATAAATTCATTTCAATAGGATTTATACGGTCTGATCATACCTAAAATAATCATTTGATATGTGCTAATAATAACATTAAAACGTTACATAAATTCAACAATAGAACTACTTATTTAAAGGCTGAAACGTTCAGTAGACTGGCTGTTTGCACAAAAAAAAACGATGTAGTTTTATTTGAATTGTAAATATCCGTGTATCCTTTCGAAAAAAAATCAATTGTTTAGTAGATTATAGAATTACCATACAAAAAATCTGGTACGTATTGCCCATAAATCATTTAAATCGATTTCATTTGTTTGTAATTGTAGCGATCATGAGGTGGATAACGCATTTGGATGGTGGTCCAAAACGTGTCAATCATGCGGCCGTCGCTGTCGGCCATAAAATCTACACATTCGGTGGTTATTGTACGGGTGAGAATTCACGTGAATACGCATCAATGGATGTGCACGTTTTAAATACGGCAACATTTCGTTGGATCAAACATCCCGTTAGTGATTTACCATATTTCGAAAATGACGATATATTACCGTTCAAACGTTACGGACATACGGCCATTGTCTATAATGATAAAGTTTATGTGTGGGGTGGCCGTAACGATCATGGCAGTGATGGTGTATTGTTTTGTTTTGATACAACATGGCATTATTGGACAGCACCGTCGACAACCGGCAATATTCCATTACCAAGAGATGGTCATACGGCGTGTTTATGGCGACATTATATGATTATCTATGGTGGTTATGAAGAGGATACTGAATCGTTTGCATCGTCATTGTATGCTTTAGATTTAAAACAAATGGTGTGGACGTATTTGAGGACAGAAGGTGATGAGCCAAGTTTACGTGATTTCCATACGGCGATCTGTTTGAATGATCGTATGTATTTATTTGGTGGACGTGGTACGGCACCGAATGGTCTTGAGATTTATTCAAATGATTTATGGTATTTAGATCTGATTGCATTGAAATGGGTTTGTTTGAGTGTTACTGGTGATGTACCGATTGGTAGACGGAGTCATAGTGCTTGTAAGATTGATTTAACCGAGATGGAAACTCCGGAATTTCATGATTTATTGTCCGTCCTTTTATTTAAGGCACAAAAATTGGGAAATTAAAGTCATCCTGTAAAATCAGTTTATTTGAAATGTCTCCGAAACTGCTCAATTTTTTATATTAGTTCAAGAAGCGGACGATAGAGGCTCTTGAGTTAGAGCTATGAACAATCGTGCACATTTTTTTAACTTTTACACCCCATTCTTGCCCAATTATTAAGCGAATTAAAAAAATAAAATTTATGTTTTTTCGTATTTTTGTTAATTGGGGCTGTAATATTATTTACTAGCTGCACCCGTGACTTTATTTGCGTAGATTGTAAGTACGTCACTTGCATTCAAGGTATTGAAATTTTAATGCCTGTTTTAGCCCCGTTAGAGGGCGAATTTTCAAAAATCCTTTCTTAGTAAGCGTTCACAGCACCTAAGGAATATATATGCGAAATCTAAAGTCCATCGGACGGATAGTTTCGGAGATATCGTGATGAGTGAGTCAGTCGGTGAGTGAGTGAATGGTAAAGCGCTTTCATTTAGTATATTGAAACCAAGTACTGAACATTACCGGACTTTTTGTGTTAAAAAAAGACTCCAGAACAACAAAACTTTTTATAAAAGAGTATCGACTCATCGGGCGATTGTCCGGCTAGGCCAAGTTGCAAAATATATGGGTCATTCCACCAAATAAAATCATTTTTACGGGGCGACCCTCGGCGATTGTTTTTTTAATTTTGTGGAGGTGTTCTTTAGTTTGAAAACAAGATTCCCTGAAAGTTTGAGCTCTTAATATGCGGCCGTTTCGAAGTTATTTTGCAAAAAAAATTCAGCTTTTTCATCAACTTTTTTGAGGTAAAATACTTCTTTTCCAAAATTGGTAAAATGTAGATTTTTGTAGGAAAAATTCTCAGCTTTTTAATGGGAATATTCATTTTATCATATAAGCAATGAAAGGCCTTTTAAAATCAAAATGAAAATAGCGATTTTTCTCACAGTGCGGCGCGTGGTACATCAAATTTGATATTTTTTCCTGAAAGCTGCGAGTTTTTCCCACAAAATGCTTCATTTTCGCGATGTGCATGTTTTTTGTTCTTTTACAATTAAATAAAATGTAAAGACTCGACAATTAAAAAAACGTATATTTTAAAACATTTTTCAGATATTGAAAAATACTGCAATCGGGTACTTTCGATAGCTCCATACATAAACGGAAAATAGACGTTTACACACGATCGTAGAAATAGCATTTACTGTACAAGGTGGTAAAGTAATACTTTATCCAAGAGCTGAAGGCCGAGTTAGACAAACCCGCGAGTGGTTAAAGAGACTTTACCACAGTGTGCAGTACAAGATTTTATTTAATACTTGCCCTTCAAACTCTTTTTTTATTTAATTTTTTTAATTTTATAATAAGTTTTGACATTAACTATTCATAGTCAATAGTTGTTGGTTGCTATTGGATTTCTCTAAACAACAAGCAATTGTTTTTGTTCGTTTACTGTTGGTTGCTATGGAGTTTACTCAACGGTAAAGTAAACACTTCACCGTAGGCAAAGTGCTACTTTACCATCGACTCTTTAGTCGACAAAGTAGGACTTTAACAGCAAGTATGTTTTTTAATAGTCAAGATTTTACATTTTATTTAATAGTAAAAAAAAACAAAAATATGCACATCACGAAAATGATATATTTTGTGGGAAAAACTCTCAGCTTTCAGAAAAAAATGTCAAATTTGATATACCACGCGCCGCACTTTGAGAAAAATCGTTTATTTTACTTTGATTGGATTTTAAAGGGTCTTCCGTTGCGTATATGACAAAATGAATATTCCCATTAAAAAGCTGAGAATTTTTCCTAGAAAAAGCTACATTTTACCAATTTTGGAAAAGAAGTTTTTTACCTCAAAAAAAATTGATGAAAAAGTTTGGCGTTTTTTTTTGTGCAAAATTTCAAAAATTCATAACTTCGAAACGGCCGCATATTAAAAGCGCAAACTTTCAGGAAATCTTATTTTCAAAGTAGAGAACACCTTCACAAAATTTGAAAAAAATCGGCGGGGGTCGCGCCGTAAAAATGATTTTATTTGTTGGAATTATGGAAAAATATTGAGCCGCTTTGGAGATGAATAAAATGATTTTACAGGGTGAATTTCAATTCCCAGCGAAGGTGCTTTGTAGCTAATTGGTTAGCAGTTGTAATGCTGAACAGGGTGCTGACATTAAGTCGTGGTTATTGCATTTTTTGTCTATTTCCTGCGAGACAAAAATACGTTTTCAATACTTAACTATTACATAAATTTTAAAAGTTTTCTTTTCAAATTAGCTACGAAGACACTTAATCTTGAAATTTATGTCTATTTAAATAATTTTATGAATCTATACAACTGTGGCATTTTATCTAGGTAAATACAAAATAGATAAACGGCGAGAAGTCCAACAAATATTGACAATGTCACCAATTGGCATAAAAACTTAGATGAAATGCCACTGCTGTATATAATCTGCTTAAGCCAATAGCCGACAGTTTGGGTATGCACTAGATCTTTAGAAACTGTGCAGAATAGATAACAAGAATTCTGCCCCTTTATCATATCATCCCTAAAGGCCCCAATGTTCGGTTTTTAAACGACCGTAAGAAATTGAGCCGTTTTGCGGATATTCTGCAGAGCAAATTTCAACATCCTTTTCTTTAGTAAAAATTATGAAAATCGGAAGTTTCTCTCGTGTCGCTTGATAAAAACAAATTTGTTAATCGGATTTATTGAAATTCTAGTTATCTACGAGAATAAAATGTTTATTTTTGGTGGTTTTAATGCAATCGAAGGTAAACATTTTAATGATATGCACGAATTCAATCCACAAACAAATAAATGGAGATTATTGTGTATAGCCGGTGAGAAACCGTGCGAAAGGCGGCGACAAGCTTGTGTTCTAGTAGAGGATCGTTTATTTCTCTTCGGTGGTACAAGGTATATCTATAATTAGTTATAAATTCAAATTCGTTTAAATTAATTAATAATAATTTGATTTTAGTCCACAGTTAAATTATCCGGTAACAAATTTAGAGGACCGTTTGGTTGATCATTGTGATATGTATATTTTAGATTTTAAAACAACGTTAAGAACATTATGTATTTTAGCTGTAAAAAAGCATAAATTAGACGATACTGTATTACCAGATATACTAAGGTTTGATATTCATAATATGTTTACACCGAATAAGATTACAATCAGTCGACCTAACAATTCAGCCGGTTAAATAATAAGCTTCAACAGTTGTTTATAATAGTAAATAAGATGGAATTATTGCAGATTTTATTTACATTTATTTGATATTTTATTAAACAAATGTATACGTAACGATTTATTTTGTTATAATTATTGATATAAAAGTGATTACTCAATTTGTGATTCATCTAAACTGCTCTCTATTTACAAATATTTAAATTTATTAAAAAAAAATGTATATATTGTACTTATCCATTTTAACTTATTTACTTTATCCATAAGAGAGAATTAAGTAATAAAGAAATATATTTTTAATCTTGCAAATAATTCAAATTTTGCGGTATTTTCGTAATGACGCAGTGTTGGCAGATGTAGAATTTATCAGTAGATCGCGAAGAATCGGACGGAAAAGAAATATCTATAGTAAATCCAACGATTAAACGGATTTTTTTTTGTAACTAGATATGTAACTAGTTCTATGGCGCAAAATTCAAAATTACTTACAAAGTACGAAAATAGTGAAAACAAAATTATAGATATTCTAAAAATATTCTTTGGTAATGGCGAAAGCCACTTCGATATGCAATAAATAGAACAACAAATTTTCTCACAGAAAATCTGAGTTTTCCCTCTCCAATGCGTTAGATAAAAGGGCTGCCTTATTATTCGAAGAGCTACAAAGAGCTGCGTTTACAATTAAATACAGGAAATTTTATTTTATCAAGTTGGTCACCAGGCTGTCTCTCACTGGATATGGTATATATCTATTTCCCTATCCTTGTCTAATTCAACACTCTCCATATATTAAATAAAGATGCTAGAGATTTTTTTCAACTTCTATCGTTTCTGATTTTAAAACAGTCGCTTTATCTTAATTTTGTGATTCTCATAATATTATTTATGTTTAGTGTTCTGTGTTATCAACGGAAACTCAACAAAAAGCAACTGCTTCGACATATAGTAAATTCAGCGAGAAAGCGGACTTTTTTTGTAACTAGATAAATTACTAGTTCTATGGCGCGAAATTCAAAATTACTTACAAAATACAAAAATTGTGAAAACAAAATTATTAATACTCTTAGGCAATGGCGAAAGCCACTTCGATATACAATAAATAGAATAAAAAAATTTCTCATAGAAAATCTCTTCACTGCGTTAGGTTAAAATACTTAGAAGAGCTACAAAAAGCTGCATTTAGAATTACATATAGGAATTTTTTTTCTATCAAGTTGGTCACAAGGCTGTCAAAAAAGTCCGTTCCTTCAGTGAATAGGGTATACTTATTTTGATCGCCTGAATTAGATGTGGCAACGCTGTGAGGAGGTGCTGTCAAAAAAATTATTGGTCATTGAACTTAACCTGAAACACGTTTCGTCCAATTTTTCCGCATTAATAATTTCGATTATTGTTAAATATGAGGCGGATTCAGGGTGCCCCCTCAAGGGATTTGGAAGAGGAACGTAAAAAGAGTCGCGAATCGGTTTTGGCAAATTTGGTATTATTCACATCATTTGTTGTAGTGATACGAGTCTGTAAGTTTTGTTCGCTTCTCTTATTAATTTGTCGATTTTTTTTTTAATTAATAATTTCTATAAATTTTCCAGTGCCAGTGATCGTAAATACCGTTTAAATTAAATGGGTCATAGTTTTCCAAAGATTAATATACTTTTTTTTTCGTTTTGTTTTTGGACTTTCTATTTAACAACATTGGAAATGTAACTGAAAGAATGCCGTTGTGATAATTTTACATCTTTTATACTACATTTTTCATTGTTTGTAAAGTACCTGCAATGTAACTAAACTAAATTGTACGTGCAATAAATGGAACTATTATTGCATTCAAATAATTGTTTTAATCCTGATTTTTCAAAATTCGCGCCTTTTATGAGATGCGCAACGTTGTCATATTGTTCAAAAAAATTCACCTATACCATGGGTGGTCGGGGAACTCCCTGGGCTTTAGGAGAGAGATATATTGCCCAATTCTTCGAAGATGATTTATTATTTAGTACGCATGATGAAAACTTTTAAATCTGCTTATGTAGGGCCTGTACTTCGACAATTACCCAAATAATCCTTTCCGAGCGAAATTTTGTTGTAGGGGAGCGTCCATAGACTACATGGTTCAATTTTAGCCTCTTTAAAACTCCTCCCTCCCCCGTGTAGCCTAACGTAGCCGTTACTAGGACGGCCTCCTCAGGTGGAACGTAGTTTTTTTATTATCAAATCCCGAACACATGTACTTTCTGTTAATAAACTTTTAAAAAACGATTTGGTTAAAAATTAAACAAGACTGATATTTTTTATATAGTTAGAAATATACTGAAAAAAACATAAGCAAAATTATGTAGCTTGACTCCATCGCCCCCTTCCGTCATGTAGCTTAGGATAGCTTTTTAACTAATCCCCCTTGACCGAGCCACGTCACCACGTAGCTTATGGACGCTCCCTAGACGGAAGAGTTATCATAGGATATGAAAATTTGTTAGGCCATCCCTTAAAGTAGATAATAATAATCAAAACAAGTTTGTTTTGTTTTTTTCTCCAATTCTATAAAGGATAAGATTTAATTAGCCACCTAAACAGAGATAATTTTTTTTCATTTGTGATAACTAAAGGGCGGATATCTGCTCCAAGTTGGAGTAAGGCAAATTCTAGTCTCCTGACAAATTCATATAGAGCCTAGTGGCAAAAGCTGTTGTACTTGCAAAGTCTATTTTTTCTTGTCAAACGTTTTTCTCTACAAATAAAGTCCGAACTACTCCTCACATAGAGAAGCAGTGGACCAGTTGAACTGCTGCCGTGACGTCGCGACGTTACGGAGAAAAAACAGGTGTTTAGTTGTACCGTAGTTCTATGAATTTCTGGTCGCCCTCTCTCATTCTTTAAAAGGCGACTCATTAGGGGCAAGAAACTCATGTTTCTGCCATAGAAAATTTAAAAAAAACTTTAAAATTATGAACACATTTTTTTTTGATTTGTTGTACATGTCTTTTTTTATAAATTTATGTAAATACATGCATTAAAATTAAACTACGCCAGTGGTGCGTTTCGACCAGTGTAATTCTAATCAAATGACCTTCAATCCGCACTTTAGTGATAACAGCACCAAGAAACGTTCATACAATTATTCAACCTCTTGTTTGTAGACATTTCATTTCTAAACGTTGAAGTGTTTACATGTATTGTTTAAATTTGTTAAATTATTAAATAGTGAATCAGTGTAGTGAAGTGATCAGTGTTTCGACTGGTACAAGGCATTTCACGGAGGCGTTGCTACACAATCTACTAAAAGGTAATTTCAACAATTGTAGCAATTTTAAGATGGTGGTTTACAAGCCAATTTTTCAACTAAGTTTACTAAAACAATTAACGTGTAACCTGAAAGAAGGCAGAACACTTTTTGGTTCCTTAAAAACTGATTTTTGTTATCCCTCAGACATTCTAGCCAATCGGAAAATAAAGAAAATTCAATCCACGTTATTTAACTTATTGTCTCATATATCAAAACAAGTACCCTCATAAGATTGTTATCAATATATAAAATTTGAATATGTTTATACAGGATCTTAAGACTTTTATTTTTGTTGCTTTATGGTTAATCGGAGATTTCGACCAGCGGCCATGATAAGAAAACACACCCTGTATGTAAAGTAGATAGTACAAATCGACCAAAGGGTTCCTAGATTTAAGTTGGTACCCTTGAATATAGTGATATTTCTAGGGATTTATTTGTTTGTGCCCATATCTTCGATTACAATCCGGGGAGTGCGTGCTTTGTTTAACGTGATATCTGTCAATCGATTGGCTGATGAATCTTGCATAATTTGCAATATTGTAATAGAAACAATATGAATTCATAATTGGATTTCTGGTTAGTTTAGGAGATTTTTAGTAACAAATTCATATCTGGAAAACAAATTTCCAATTTTCTTCTTTATTACCTCTTATTAGGTTTTTGGATAGTTATTAGAGCGGTAGGTTGATTAATCCGTTAATCGCATATGTTTCACAAAATTCTATAGTAATAGCTTATATGCGGCTAGTTCGTCCGCCGTCCCTGTATATCTTCAATTCTACAATGTGTTGAATATTTTGTAAATGCGGCAACATGGCTCCAAACATCCACCAACTGTCATTCTTGTCAATTTTTCAACATAACCTCAAATTTCGTCGTGTATTTAAAATTTTTGTATTTGCAATTTCGTACTAAATTCTAATTAAATAATGGAGGAAATCGATACAATTATTATCGAGTCACTAAAAAATCTCCACTGGTACGTATGCACGTAATAATTAAATAATTTACAACAAAAAACACAATACTTTTAGTGATATTGATGATAATATAACAAGTTTGAAACAATTCGATCCAGATTTAACATTAACATCAATCACAACATGTATCGAAACAATTTTGACCGATATAAAATTACCGAAAAAATACCCACCATCAATGGCGACAAAATTGAAGATCGCCACAACAGTAGCGCAACAATTAAAAGATTTAGGGTTCCGTGATGATGTCGGTTATCAAACAATTCTATATTCGAATGAAACAGAGATACGACGTGTCCTTATGTTTCTAATTGAACGTTTACCGCGTGAAACCAATAAAATCATTCATATCGAACCGACCGGTTATGTGCCGCAATTAATTAAAGATATCGAACAGAAAATCAAGAATTCTTTAGAACAATTTTGGTTACCCACCAATGTTTTATATAAAGGTTGTCGTCAAATTGATAATTCGTATCTGGTTCATAGTACGGGTGATTGTGGGACGATTCAAGCAAAAAAATTGAAAATACCAACAATCACACGAAATCATAGCGAGATTTTCAAACAATACTGGAATCGTAACGTACCAGAAGTAACAAAACAATGTAAACAAAACGAATTAATATCATCGTTGCTATTTGATGATTTCATCATTACAAACGAATTTCGTTCATTGATGAACGGTGGAGATTTTGAAAATATCGCTAATTCTCGAATTATTGATGATATAGCGATGGAGAAGCCGTCACAACTACAACATGTTGAAATCGTTGAAGACAGTGGTAATTTAGAGAAATTTGTCGATATTTTGAAAACGAAACAAGAGGAATTTACAAAATTAAAAGAAACGCTTCGTAACAACGAAATTAAACTATCACAAGTCAATACAATGAAATGTGATGAAGAGAAAGTGTTGAAAGATACATTAACGAAAATCGATTTAAAAACAAAAACGTTAGCAATTCTAAATAAAGAAGAGAATTTAATCAAATTAAAGAATTTAGTTGAAGCAAACAATAATAAATTGGTAATTCTAGCTAATCAATGGAATGAAATACAAACACCATTATTAGATGAATATAAATCATTACAGAATACATTATTAGATCAAGATAATAAGATACAACAAGAACAGGCAAAATTGAAGAAATCGAATGATAATTATGAGAGTTTATTGAATGATTTGAAAGAGAAAACATTATTAGAGGAACAATTACGACGTAAAATTGAATTAATTAATAAGAAACATAATCGTTCCGGTTATACGAGACGTATCTTTGAAATTATTAGTAATATTAAGAAACAAAATAATGAAATTGATAAAATTTTAACGGATACAAAACAAGTCCAAAAAGAAATTAATACATTAACTGGACAAGTTGATCGATCATTCACATTATCCGATGAGATTATTTTCCAAGTAATACTAAATTTATTGCGATCGAAACCGTGACTAATGCGATACAGATGTTTTCGAATTTTTGTACAAACTTTCAAAACTTTTTTCGATATTTGTCAGTTAGGCTGCTGAAAGGCAATTGGGGCGTTTTCTGGTATTCTCTTTGCTCTCATTTGTAATGTATTCACGGTCAATATCTATGAAGTATTTAGAGAAACTTCCGGTTTTTCTTATTTATGCCCGAGAAATTTAGTTGGGGTTGAAAATTACCCCGTGGTCAGTTTTTTTCAAAATATCTTCAAAACGTCTGAATATTTTTTAATAATTCAAATGCTACAAACAGTTGGGGTTAGAAATATATAAACACATGAATTTTTTCCCACCCCATTCCGCCCCTTTATTAACCTTATAGACACGATTTCTGCAGAAGTAAAAAGTTAAAAGAAACCTCTATTTATAATCTATGCAACATCTGCCATTTTAGTGAATTTCTTTCTCTTCAAGGCCATCGAAAATTATGATCCAGGGCTCATTCGATTCGGAATGACCTCTAGAAACTTTTTGAAAAATTTGTAGGTGCGCCGGCAAAAATTGCAAAATTTATAAACAATTTCGTAAAAAAATGTGGGTTTGTTTTTTTGCAAATATCTCGGAAACCATTAGAGATATTCTAAATTTGAAAAAAGATCCTTAAAGAGGAGGAAATTTCCTAACAAAAAAATCATACCACCAATATTTATAATTTTAATTTTGAGGTGAAAATAGCGCTAAAAGCAGGTGACGCGCGTTCCGAGCGTGCGCGCTGACTCTTGAACAATAAAAATAATTTTAATCCATTAAATATCAATATTAAGAACCAAAAAATTTACATACCTTCTAGACACTTGAACGAAAATCCATGGGAAATTTTTTTTCCCGTAATTATTTTATTAGATATGCTTTTGTTAATTAATTAATTTTTACAAGTTTAAAATTCACATAAAAACCCTGATGATTATTAAACTAAAAACCACATTTTTTTTTCACTTCTTGGAGCTATTCTTCAAAGGCATTAGAAAAGATCCCAGTTGGAAAAATGAAAAAAATTCGATTTTCCACTTTGTTATTAACAATCTAAGAGGTTAAAATTGTTAATTATCAAATGCTTTTTTAAGTAATAATTTTTTTTTTAATATTCCAATTTGTTCGTATTTAAATAATTGTTATAAACAAATGCATTGTTTATAAGATAATTTAAGAACAAAATCGTTTCTTGAAAACATTTTTTATTGCTTAAAAACGCATTTGTTAATTAACAATTTTAACTTCTTAGATTGTTAATAGAAAAGTGGAAAATCAATATTTTTTAATTTTTCCAACAGGGATCTTTTCTAATGCCTTTCAAGAGTAGCTCTAAAAAGTGAAAAAAATTTAAGATCATTAGTTTACAAATCATCACGGTTTTTATGTGAATTTTAAACTTGTAACAATTAGTTAATTAACAAAAGCATATCTAATAAAATAATTAACGGAAAAACTGTTTTTCGATGGATTTTCGTTTATTCAAGTGTCTAGGAGGTATGGGAATTTTTTTGTTTCTTAATATTGATATTTAATGGGTTAAAATTATTTTTATTGTTAAAGAGTCGCATGGATCGCGCGTCACCCGCTTTTAGCGCTATTTTCCCCTCAAAATTAAAATCATAAATATTGGTGGTAGAGTTCCGGGAGGTAAGTTTTTTTTTAAGGAAATTACCTCCTCTTTAAGGATCTTTTTTCAAATTTCGAATACCTTCAAGAGTTTCCGAGATATTTGCAAAAAACCAAACCCCCATATTTTTTTACTAAATTGTTTATAACTTTTGTAATTTTTGCCGGCGCACCTCCAAATTATTCAAAAAGTTTCTAGAGGTTATTCAGAATCGGAAAAGCCCTCGATCATAAATTTCCGGATATTTTTTTCAAGTCCCGTTGCTGTCCCTATTAAAGAGATTCTACTGAAATTACAGCGAGCAAACAAGAATAAAAAAATGTTTCAGTTGCTCCCAACTCTTGCCCGAATCAAATCTCTGCTGTTTTGAAAACATCAAAAAAGCCTTAGCCGTTTTGAAGATATTGTTAATAAATTAACCGGCGATTTTAGTGGCATTTGCTGCTTCGTTAAACAAAACACTCTATTTTTGTCTTTTTATGTTTAAATTGCTATCGGTGTTAGGCATGTTTAATCGAAAAATGCCCAAATTCGTGCCTATTCCGAATTACATACTAATGCCGAATTTACACGGCGACAGTAGCTAAAGCAAGTAATTTGAGCAAGTCACTAAAAAAGCTTTTCATTGTTTTTTTTTGTACTAAAGCAAACGTTTACTTAACTACATTGGGTAAATTTAGTGACTTGCTTTAGCTGCTGCCCACGTGTAAATTGGGCATTAAGTTCAATAATTGTAGGATAGGGCAACAGTTGCGTTATCAGGTCTGATTTCGATTGGTGCTCCTGTCTTCGTCTTTATTCCCAGCCTTTTTTCCTTGTTAATCTAAACTTTCGAATTTCTCGCCTTTCTGAACATTTTTAGAATACAAAGATTGTAGTTTTGCACACCAAACTGAACCTTTTGACAACAAAATAAATCAAATTGCTTAATAAAATTGATTCGGTTTCCAGTCCGGTAAAATTATTAAAAAAAACAAACAAATACTGACCAGGCAACTTGCAAAACCTAAAGACAGCTCGATCAAGATTTGTTTCTTTCCTATATTATTCTGCACTTAAAGCTTTATAAATACTTCCAAGTTCACAAACTGACAATTTTCATCCTCTTCTCAATATCTCTAAATCCGTTTCCTTGCTCCAGTGCCGTTTCACTTACAATATATTGCTTGATGCCCTACACTGTATCGTAACAGTCGTTGGTTTGACCGTTCGATTCAACTATTAAAATTGATTTGTTTTTAGGACGCCAAACAAGATGAAACCTCTCGTAAAGCATACAAATTATTAGTTGAATTACACGATGAATGTGCCTCAATAATTAAAGCAATAAACGATTTAGGTCTAGTTGAGCGTGAATCAAGAAATCTACAAGATCAAATCGATGTTGAAACATTAAAAGATATTAAAACAAAATTGGAGAAAGTCAATCATGATTTAGATGAGATACATCGTGAAACTGAGTTACTTTTAAAAATCAAAAAATAATTTTAATTATTAATTAATTTGTTGATTTATCTTTTTTATATGTATATTAAATAGAAATTAGTGTCTTTGTGATATTTCCGGTGGTATATAGTCTTCTTCTTTGATATTTGTTTCAATTTTCTTCTCTTTCACTAATGCTTGTTGTTCATCAATGGTCAATTCGATGTTTTCTTCATTCTCAAAGAACCACAATTTCTGTTCTTTATATTTTAATTGTTTTTTAATGTCTTCAATGTCGGCTAAACGTTTAGTAATCTGCAATTGTCGTCTTTGTTCGTCTAAAGCAGCAATCCGTTGTTTATCCCATTCTTTAAATAATTCCGTTTGTTTCTTTATATCTTGTTCCCCATATTTATCAACAACTGTACGGATTTGTTCCACCAAAAGATTTTGAATATCTCCAGATTCGGTTGCTAATACTTTCAGATCATCTCTAAATTTATGATCTTCCGGTAATAGATCGATAATTTCTTTAAATAATTTAACGTTATTTCTATTACAATCATTGATGCCGTTCTTTACCGAATTCTCATCACCGAATAGAGCAAAACCCAACAAATTCAATGATTTATGTAGAGGATCGTTACGGTTCTTTGTAGCCATTGCTAGAGTCTTCCCAACAATACGTAAGGGTTCTTTTAAATCGAAATGATCATCATTGTAGGGATTACGCAGGAATTTCACGCGTACTTTAACTTCCTCTTCCGGTTCTTCGGGTAATTGAGGCTCTATCCATTCGCCTGGTTTCAGCAAATAATTGTAACAATGCAATAACGTTAGATTGATCGTAATCGGATGTTTGAAATCTTCCTGTAACATCATCTGACTGGCAACAATACAACCAGCAACATAATTTGTATTTTTCCAAAAATAATCCAATAAAATATTCGCCGTATAATCGTCTAGAAATAAACCGTAATTTAAACGATCATCTAATGCCAACAGTAATTCGTTGGTTTTCCCATGATCGATAAGAAATCGTATAACAGCGTGCGTCATTGAATCCAATGCATTACCAGTTTGGGCGGTTAAACGTAATTTATAGATTAAATCCAATAGTTCACCCACAAATGCCTCATTCGTTACACTATTCGCAAATATATCGACATCAACAGCACTCAATTGTCGCGTCTTCTGGAATCGTTGATCTAATTCGAAATATAACGTGTCCAAATTGATTTTCTGCAAAATCGGACTGTTTAAACGATCCGTCCATGATTCCCGACAATAATAGGCCGGTGATAAGAAGGTTCTCGTTGGGATTTGATATGTTCGCAACTGGCTTAACCTCAAAATTGTCGGTCTTATTGAATTTAGAAATATTGCAGACATTGGTGGATTTTTAAGCGGAAACACCTAGAAATCGAAAGTTGTAGGAGTTTTAATAGGCTTTTCCTTAATTTACCTTCAAATTAATTATTATTTTGTAATTAACCTCAAAAAATCGGACTCGCAGAAAAACAAATATTTTAGTTACTTTTCGTGTCTGTTTGTTGGTGGCGCTGAAAAAAAATGCGGTATTTTTGAATTTACAAGTAAATACAGGATGTCTCACTTGACTACAAATATTCGTTTATTCTTATGCGTACAAATAATTTTGTATATTTTCTTTAATAAAAGACAACTTAAAAACAATAATATGTGGATTTAAATAATTTCTTAAGTATCGCATATAAGACTTTTATATACAGTTCCGGCAAGTCGTCTAACAAGGAAACTATTCGAAGTGTCCAACTCCGATTTTTTTTCGTTTTTGATATGTTGTCCATCGAAAAATAATCGATGCATATTTTTTTTAGCGGCCCTTATTGCGTTTTAAGGGGTGAAATGGACACTCAAAGATTCGTCAAAATTCGGGTGGTTATGTAGTACGTCTCGTTTTAAAGAAAGAGAATGCCTGCGCCAAAACTCATTCGTTAGATATGCTTTCTCATCAAAATATAAACATAATTTTTTCACCCCTTTAAAACTGTTTTTTTTTCCACAAAATCCAAAAACATGTGAACTTTATTTTTTTGCTCTTACAAATGTCGTTATTTTCATTAAAATCGGATAATGCAATAATTTTTTATAGAGGATTAAAGTCTTTCAAAGGGTGCTTTACCCCCTTATAACAGGGGTAGGTGGTATCTGAAAGTGTGTATTTTTATGATTTGATATCAGGAATAACGTAAAATTGGTTTGGTACTGATTGCTATCTTAAAACGCAATAAGGGCCGCTAAAAAAAATACGCATCGCTTATTTTTCGATCGACAACAACCTATCAAAAGTGCAAAAAAATCGGAGTTGGACACTTTGAATAGTTTCCTTGTAAATATCAGCCACCTTTTTACCCCATGTTTTCCTTGGAAATGTTACATCTTCCGTATGGTACGTTTCTTTATGTAGAGATCCACATATTTTACGTATTTCAGAGAGAAATCTCAATTTTACAAGTTGAATGAACGGTAGCGACAATTATACCTATTTTGTATGCCATTCCTGTATATACTGTAGGTAAATAGTTGCATCAAGGCAGGACTGGCCTTCTCTGCAATAGAGCCTGAGTGCATGTGATATTTTGGGTCCCTATAAAGCAGTGGCGTAGCGAGTAATGATTGTAACATGGGGGCGCCAGTTATGTTCGCTACGCCACTGCTATAAAGCACTTCCTGCAGCTCCTTGTAGCCAACCATCCACGAATGATGAAAAAAGCTTGCTGGAGGGTGGAGTTTGTATACAGGTTTGGCTTCTGATCTAGACTTATAGGTACAAAAATCAAGACTCAAATAGACATTTCATGTTGGGGAAAATTTACTCCAATTTTTTTTTTTGGCAATTTCGCTATTGAAAGGCCTCAGAAGCATACGAGTGTAAGATTAGTATGTGGTACTGTCTTTCTCTGATATATTTGAAGATCTGTGTGCTCGTGGTAAAATAAACGAAGCATAGAAAACATCCTAATGTTAAGAAAAATTTCTTTTGGCTCGGTTCTATCATCATCTCGTTCATGTGTAGGTACTTATTTTTATTGCTGATATTCGTACTTGTGTAATCCTAACATTTTGCCAACATTATTGACTTTATTAGGGGTAAATTAGGGGTAACAGTGTGTTGCTGCAAAATGAAGTGAATTATAAAATGTTTACTTAAGCAAGACGAGCAGAAAATCCACAAATCTGTTTGTGTAGAGTCGTAAAGACAGTGGCCTGTTTAGTTTACTGCTACCGTATATATAACCGCTGAATTTTTGGTTACTTTAGAGTTTTTCCGTTGGTAAAACGAGCTATTTTCAAATAATCAAATTCAAACAAAAATTCTTCATCAACTCAAACAAACGAATACCACTTTTTTTAAATCGAACGATTTTAGAGACATAAAAATCAATCGTCGCCCAATTTGTTTTAGTAGAAGTGTTTGATTGCTAATTTTCTAAAAAAATAGAAAATTTCGAAAATTCCACTCTATCATGTGGAAATTTTGATCGATAATTGTATCTATTGTCCAAAGCAAGAGAAAGAGACAAATTGCAAAAAAAATATGGGACAGGAATAGCGTCAAGACGTCTGGCGTCCCACATCTCTTATTTAGTTCACTGTATCTCTCATTCTTGTTGCCACTATCTACCACACATTCATTTGATTCTTGTTCATCCTAACAAAGCAATAATTATTTATTAATAATCAACTAAATCGAAACCACGAAAATAAATAATAATTTCGAAATGACGAAACATTTTTGTTGTTGTTTTAGTTTAAAAACTGGCGCACTTATTATGGCTTTTATTAGTCTTGTAAGTCGACAATTTTCACTAATATTAATTAATTTTTTTTCGACAATTATATCGGATTTTAGATGGGCGGCAGTGCGGAAATAATCGGCGGTGGTACAACTTTATACCACACAAAAAGTGAAAATGATACAACATTTGGAATTGTGTGCATTTTAGTTGGATTAGAAACAGTTCTCAGTGGGATAACACTACTGTTTGGTATAGTTCAGGTGAAATTTCTATAAAGATTTCACTTAATTAACAAAAAGAATAATTAATTATAACTTTTTCTCGGTTGTTTTCGGGGCTATTAGGGAAACGAGAAGTACGTCTTATTTTATTTATTATTAGGATTTATTAATTTGTTTATTGTAACGATTTATACGGGGATAACTATGTTCGAATATAAACCATTTGTTATCGTCTTTTTTCTGTCCGGTAAGTCCGATTAATTCGTGTGTGTTATTCGATTTATCTCCAAGTATATTGCAGTGTTTTTATGGTATTGTCAATTATGTATTTATAATTTTTATGAAGAAGTCGCCGAATATAACACAGTCAAATCTGGTGTTATCGAGATCTCCTACAACAATCAAGACTATACAAATACTGCCTACAATAATGATACTTTAACAGATAATACTGCTGTTTAATTTGTAAGCAAACAAAGGGGCGCGGGTGCTATTTTGCGGCCCCCAACTCTACAAACTTTTTATGTAAAGATAAATAGAATACAACAAGAAAAACAACGTGTGGCCGGCGCTGGATATTTGTACAACAAACAATATAGTTATAAGGTAGTAGAATTTATTGTATTAATTTCTAATTATATACAAGTATCTTGCGAATTCAACACGTATCAGTAATTAATGTAGATATTTACCACCATATCCCAAACTGTGTCCATAACTCGACAATCCATAACCGGAATAGCCAAGACCATGTCCACCGTCCAACACCAAATCATGTCCATAACCATAACTCAATGGTGCTGCAGCAATCGTCTTACTGATAACCGGTGCTGAATAGATCGCCGGAGCTGCATAGGATTTGATTAGAGCCGGTGCTGCGTACGATTTGATAATAGGTGCTGAGACGACTGGTGCTGCGTACGATTTCAGGATAGGTGCTGAGATCACTGCTGGTGCAGCGTACGATTTCAGGATAGGTTCTGAGATCACTGCCGGTGCAGCATACGATTTGATCAATGGTGCTGATGCAACGATCGGTGCACTGTACGATTTAACAATTGGTGCTGAATACGATTTGATGATTGGTGCTGAATAGACGGATGATAATGCTAAATCACCACCATGACCATAACCACCGTAACCGCCCAAATGACCATAACCACCGTAACCACCGCCCAAATGGCCGTAGCCGAGATCGAAGATGCCGCGTTTGTCCTTCTTTTCGCCGGCCGAAACAGCGGCGACGACAGCCAAAACGACGATCTACAATTTTATTGTTGTTTTCAGGTGATTTTTCAGTTTTATTCACAGTAATTCAGTACTTACCAAGAATTTCATGATGATTTTGTTTGAGTGCAGTTTGAGAGTTGGTTTTTGTTTGGAATTGTAGCAATTGCTCGGCTTTATATAAGGATTCTGTTTTAAGTGGAAGGAGTTGGTTTCATTTTTTTTTTGACGTATTTAGAACTAGTTTAAAAGAAAAAATCTAGTGGACACTTTACAGGCCACTATTCAATTCTTACACACCCCACTCTATTGCTACACACCTCTTTGAGTTTATTTTTTTTGTAATTTATTTATATCTTCCTCAATGTGGAATTTTTTCAATAATTTTTCCCAACAAATTTGTGAAGGGCAACAAGCGACCTACTTCATATCAAATGATTGCTAAATCTTTGTTTTGAGGAAATTACATGAATCACAACAATTATTAGTGCCAATTAAAGAACGAAAGGATACACATAACGGCCTTCAATTTTCACTTTCAGGTATAATTAAAATACTGTATCACTCTAATTGGAAATGTAATAAACTGGCAATAGCCATCATTGAGCACGCACTTATTTGGGCCGTTTAGAAGACAACTAGAGCACTCCAATTCGGGATAAACTCTCAAAACGTCCATAAATTTGGGAAATTTTTGGAAGTGCAGCGCCCTTATCCCGGAAATAAAATAACACAATTTCTACCAATTCCAGATGAAATTAACTGTAATAATAATAATGTTAATACGTATATGTAACTAGATTTATAAGTCAGCTTTTGTTAGAGTGCATTAATGTCGTAATTTGAGGTGTGGCCAATCGGAAAAGGTTCCAATTATCTCTCCAACGATCTAACAATTTTTGTGTTTTTGATTTGATCATCAAATATAGTGTGTGTGCACCTGTTTTACATATGTGGTCGGATTATGAAAGTGATAAAAACGTTCCTCTCATTTCATAATAAATTGTAATATAAGTCTGCTTTTTTTTATTAGAAAATTATGAAAATTCGTCCATAATATATTCATCAATAATTACAAAATCTTCGATAATATTTAGAAATAATAAAAATTATTGTAACATTGACGATTTGGTTGGGTGATTTTATCGGTGTCATTGTTAGTTGATCGTATTCTTGGCAGGCGTGAAACACGTAAATTCGTAAAGTAGCAAAAAATTCGTCTAATAAAGTTTGAAGGCTACCGGATTTTCAATGAAAGTTGAACACACTCTAGAATGATTCTGAAGAATTCTCAACAATTTTAATAAATGTTCCCCTAATTGTACCAGTAATCGGTTACGAAATTGACATATTTCCTATTGGTTTGTTATGTTTTTTTTTTATATAAATTGTTCAGTTTATCTTATCTTTATCCATATAAGAAACTTGTTACAAGATTATAGAAGAAAATTGCTTGTTTTAGCTAAAATTACACAACACGATCGAGATTGGGATACGAAATGACGGAAACAAGTTAATAGAATGACTTGTCAGAAAAATCATAATTGTTATTTGTTTACAATGCATTAGAATGGAAGCCATACAGGTTTGGCACTCAATCTAAGCATTGATGAAACTTTGTACACTATTAATTTTGTGGCAAAAATCTTAAATCGCTTTTCCCGCACCTTTTGTATTGTTTACTGAGGAGTTTACTGCAGGACAAGCGGGGTCTATACAGTATTCGGCATTGTCGTGGAGACGCCTGCAGGTACACAGCGAAGCCGTGTAGACCGAGATGGAATGCCGACACTGTATACCAGTACATGTGAAACTTTAGGGAATAGATGCTAGCAATTTCTGCGTGTTTTTTCCATCATCTTATCATCTTATCAGTTCGTATACTCATATGAAAGGGATTTACATTTGAGTGCACAGTAATTGTTTTTTTTTTAATCGTTACAAGGATGGTAATTAACACATGTTTTTGTGAAATTCATATTTTTATAATTATAGTGTCGATTATTGTCGATTTATTTATCTGTAGTTACTATTCTGATTTCAAAATAGCAATCAAAAGGATTTCGATTTCATATATCATGTTTAATTGCATTTTAATGTCGTCAAACTATTTTAACTACCGAAATCTGATAATTTTCGAGTACCTATTTGCAATGAATTCCTTAAAATTATCAAATGACCTAGTAGTATAGTAAACCAAATTCTGTCTCGATTTTATCGCATAATGACTTTAATATTTCTAGATTTGTTGCTAAATATTGACAGTGAATGAACTTTATTGCTTTCATTAATAAATTGTACACCAATAGAAAGTTTCTTGCTGGCTTTATGATGACTTAATTAGTTGAATATCAAAATTTGCAATAAATATAAGATAATAGAATCATTACGACATAAAATCGTTGCAGAATTTGGGCTACTATAACCCTATAACTTTATGCAGTGGGCGGCCTATGCTAAATAAAATACAGAAACAAGATGCTAGACTTCAAAATTAGACAATTTTATAGATTTTTAAGAGAAGAACAGCATTTAAATCAGGCCTTAGGCGTCGTTACCCAGTGAACACATTACCTCCATATGACGTCATAGATATGTCACATAGAGATCATAGAATTTTTACATAGATATGACATAAAAATGACTGTATTGATGACTTTTATATGACGTCATGATTGTGACTTAAATATTACGTAAATATTATGTACTATTCCTATCATACTGTGACGTCATATTAAAAACAACAAAAACGAAGCTCTTATTTATAGGGGAAGAGGGGGCAAAGTGGGCCCCTTAAGGAAAAAATTCTAATATCAATAATTTTTTCACGGGTTTACTTTTTTTTATACCCCTGATACTTATTTAACATTATTATACTACGTCCATTAAAATTTAAAAATCGAAAATTTGGGGCAAAGTGGGCCTCCCAAAGAAAATTCATAATTGATATTTTTCATTCTGTATTTTTATTTTTACAATTAATTATTAAATATTCAATAAATGGATGGTCCTTTTACCCCTTATTATATAAAAAAATTCAAAAAAATTTGTCCCCATATTTTTCTGAAACTTTGAAAATTTGAAGCCGGTAAGTGAAATTTCATACGAAATTTATTAATTTTTATATTTATATGTAGTGTTCAAATTTCACTTACCACAAATTCTCTTTAAATGCAAACATTAAATATATTTTTAACGTTACAAAGATTAGGATTATTATAAATAAAAGGTGTAAGCAAATTTCGAAACTAATTATTGTCTTGTAATACGTCACCCTATGCCCGTGGACACCATGACGCCCGCGGACTATTTTACGAGTGCCCGCCGCAATATTATGTGTAAGGAAATAAATATTTTTCTTTTGTACATAACGTGTAGTATTAAAAATATTCAACTAGGTATAAATTTATATTAAAAAATTTAATGATGCCCGCCATCTGGCCGATATTATAAGTGCAAAAAGGTTGGGGACCCCTGAAATAAGACATTAGGAATACTACATGAGATCATTGTTATGTCAGCTTAATGACAGTTAAGTCAATCGGAGGTCATATTTACATCATCTATATTACGTAAGAATCTTACGTCAGGAAGTGGGAAATTATGAGTCATATATGACTCATTTATGACTTACATCTTACGTAAATCATGACGTAGCATGACGTAATTCTGACATCAGTTTGACATAATTGTGTTCACTGGGTACAGCTGAATCCGTCACTGACTTTATGCAATACGGTTAGTTCTTATCAAAAGTCCCTTTATTTTGGTTAATAATAATTAGTTTGTTAATTTTTTGTGTAGTATCGGATTTTATCGGATTTTCGGCAAACATTAAGAAAAGAATCGTCTAGGACAGTGATTCTCAACCTTTTTTTGGTTGCGGTACACTTTCAACATTTCCAAAATTTGACGGCACACTAACTATGAAATAAGCTTAAAAATAAATATAAATAATTTGCATTTCTAAGATTTGGCGGTACACAAAAGTGCGGCGGCACAGTGGTTGAGAATCGCTGGTCTAGAACACTGTTTTCGAAAATTGGTATAAATTTCATTCATGCAAAATTGGAATTAGTAGTCAATCTTAAGGTTGTCCAACAGCTTTGGCTGGCGAGTTTTTTAGCCACTCCTAAGAATGACTAATTGTAAGTAATACAAATAATGCATCCAAAAATTGTTGTGCTATACTCTGTCCAGAAATTAAGTGTAAAATTTGAAATTACAGATGATAGGTTATAGGCAACTTAATGTTTGAAAAGTACCTAATTTTCACATGTTTACTGGAAAGAAAATGAATATTACGTTGTGGCACTCCTGTTTGAATAAAACCCTACGCATTTGTTTACATAATTTGGTGGTGTTTTTATTTAAATATTAGCCCTGAAGTTCGATATTTTATATTTCTTTGGAGATTGTAAAATCCTTTTCGAATCAATTTCCATTTTACTACAATAAATCATTTAAATTTTGGGGTCTTATTAGAGGGACTATTTTTCGTTGCGTAGGCTAGTTCCAATTCTGTCACTTGAATTTTTATACTTAATTTTCGGACGGAGTATATCTGAATTCTCCCACGACCAAATAGTACGTTGAGTCAATCCTAGAATTATGTTGTAACCGTTTTAACGTCGAACGGAAATAATTTGATTTAAAGACGCCAAATGTCACACTTATTTTGGGATCGTTTTCTATACATCGCTCAAAGTCAAACCGAACAAGAACAATAGATAAAGAAGGCCAAAATATTACAAAATGCCTTTATCTTACAGATGTGTCTGTCTTTGTTGCGATGAAAGTGCTAATTATTGTTTCCTAGATTTGTCCAAATTGATTCGGATAACCGAGGAATTCGGCTTACTTTGGTAGAAGTTACGTTTTTGAAGTGAAACTTCTTTAGCCGCGCTTGAGTGTAAATATTATTCAATATATTTTCCCTATGTAACGAAAATGCGTGACCCCGTGAGGGGAAACACTTCCCATCTAACAGACAGCTGAGAGGGAAGAGTGGGAGCGTTGCCAATAGCGTCGCTTATACCCTGTCAGTTCTGCCAACTGTGTAAAATAAACACTAGGGTCTAGAGTTGGTGTCATTGATCGATGTACAGCGCCCTCTGGAACGCAACTAAAATTTCAAGGGTTACCCCGATTTATAATATTAATTAATGGCGTTAAATTGAGATAAGTGAAATGCCGAAAAATACAACTGCAGAACAAAAACGAGCCTTCAGGCAACGACAGAAAGAAAATAAACCAAGAAAAAAATGAACTTCATCTCTAACCTAAGAAGTTTCACTTCCAACGCGGGGCGTTCCACGCACTTTCAATTTTTTTTTTACAGATATTCTTTCAACGCTTTGGCCTCGTGTCGTTTGTTATAAAAAATCTGCCACCGCTAAATACTCAAGGAAATTAATATCAGTCGAAGAAAGAACGGTATGATCAATTATCGAAAAAATCTGCAAGTGAATTTAGTCACGGACTTCACGCTTAGTAGCATTACAACAACATATCAACAAAAATTTGCAATAATTCTAAATGTTTTGTCTAAGTACTACAAGGAAAACTAGATTTTTTACGATTACGACATATTTCTGCATCGAATGTGTATTTGTTTTGTTGGATTGTCTTTCTCAAATTTTCCCCAAATATAAAAGTAAAGTGGTTATTACGCGATAACTCTATATAAACACACCCAATTTGCCTACTTACTAGCAATTATAACTTGTAAGCAATTAAATCAATCAATATTTTATTAATTTTAAAAATTATTATTTCCAGTACATATTCAATAGAATAAATTTAGGGCGCCTACAATATAACAAATCAAATTTAAATAGTAACGGATCTATTTTATGCAATTCATGCATTCAAAGGCCAATCAATCGATCGTCTCCTATCAATTTGTTCTACTAACGAACACGTGTGCCATCTCATTCCATTATCTAAGGAATCTAACTATAACTCTACAGCATCTTTACCTGTTTATTATAAAAGCTATTAGACTCCTTTTACGTAATAGATACAGTTTGATGTTAGGAAACTAATTGATTTAACAGAGTCGGCGTCAGCACACCAGGTACGCACAAATTGCGTTAACAAAGACAACAAAAATCCGACTTTTCAAATATTCTCGAAAGTACGCACAAGTGTAGACACGCCTTGAACTGGGTGCAACGTGCTTTTTGAACTTTAAACCCATTTTTGCTCACAACTATGTTTTCAAAATTGGTGAGCAAGATTTGTCGAAAACGGCTGAACCGATCCATCTCAAATTTATTCACAAGCTTTACAGAGAAGTGTTTTAGAGATTGAAGGTTTATTCCCGCTGGGAATTTAAGGCCGAAATTTTTGATTTGAAAGGCCACCACTTTTATTTTTGATGCAGTACATATTGCAAGTCACCCTTTTTGGCAGAACTCCGAGAAATTGATTCTAGCAGCATCAAAAACCGTTATTGTACCAAAAAAAGATATCAAAATAAAGCCCAAAGTTTCGACAAAATATCTGTGATTTTTACATTGATAAACCAAAATTTTTAAGGCTTCCTGTCTGCCTCATAATCGAGCCCCTTAAAGTCGGAATTACACTGTAAAATTGTTCGACAAAGATCTTTTCTATGCAAAGGGCTTCAAATCTACTAATAGGCCAAGGTTTTTTTTAGTTTTGAAGTAAAAAACAAACGCACCGAACATGATTACGGCGGCATTTTATAAAAAGGTACAAACCTGCAATAATTATCGGTAAAAGTCGCAAAAATTATGAATTTTACGAGAGTCGAGGGTTTATTCGGTTTGTTCAATTATCAACAAGCGCCGGAGTGCAGGGAAAGAGACTGTTATTCGTTTACTGATGAGAGTTTCGAGTTCAAATCCCGATCGCAAAGCTAAACATTTTTTTCGACTGAAAATGATCGAAAACGTCAAAATACCTTCTCTACAGCAAACATTTTTGTTGAATAAAACAACAGGACAAAGTTATTCTGCCGTCGACTCAAAATTAGCCCAGTATCGGACAAAAATTCTGGGGCGTCCTTAGACTTGTACCGAGCCGGTTCTGCGTTTTTTTCTAATAAGGTCCACACAATAAAACTCGGCGATTGTGAGGAGAAATGTTTAATTTATGATAGAGAATGTCGGTAAACTAGATAATAAATCTGAAACGTTTTTAACTGGATTTTAAAAAATTGTAGAAATATCGCCGCACATTTCGTGTACTTGTCTCCCTGTTAAATAATTGATGTAATAGACAGTTCTACAATTATATAACATATTACCGGTTTTCTAACATTGTACCCAACAATAATTACTTATTTTAAAAGTATAATTTTTCAAATTTTTCAAACAGAACACGATCATTTTATTCACAAGAGATTTATCAATTTCCCAATTGATTAATCGTTTTTTTTCTACAATCACACATCAAATTAAATACATTTAAATGTCAATTAAGTATTGTTAGCAAAGGTGTGGCGGACTTAAAAGAAAGCGAAAGTGATAAAATTATGGAAAGATGTCCTAGTTTTCTGGTTTTTTTTTGATGATTTCGTTGACAATCTTTATTACTATCACTTGTTTAAGTGAAATTGTCGACCATTCAAGAAACAACACGTGATAATTCATCAACAACAAAAAATTTCTAAAATTAGTTGAAAAAAAGTACGTGTCAACAACCAAATAGAGGAAATGAGAAATTTCATTATATGCAAATATAATTACTATCATTTCTAGTTGATTGTAATTGGATTTTTACGAAAGAATTCGGTATAAAATACATGTAATCCGATCAATTGTTTTGTATTGTTTCGCATTCAAAATACGAGTAGAGAACAATGAAGATTTCGGTAAGAATCATTCTTTTATTTTCAATACAATTTATTGACGATAATTGTAGATTGTTTTGTTGTTTGTATCGATTTTCTGGTGTGTTGATGGAATTCATCATCGAAGAGGCAAAAAGTTGCGATTCATACAAATTCCTTTACTGCACGGATTTGATGATTTTTCAAGCTATACAGACTTTTTTTCCCATGAGTCTTATTGGGACGATTTTTGGTAAATTCAACAAACTCTTTATTAATTTATGTAATTATTAATCTGTCTATAATTCGCAATTGACATTTGTATATTAATATTGAAGATAAATAAATATACATCACGTCCCACTAGTATCTATACCGTTAAGTCGCGTTTTGTTTGCGGTAACCGGACGATTCTAACCAGTCTACGTAAATTATTGAAATTGGTGGATGCGCCGGGTATGAATCGATTGTAAGTCAAGAAGCAACATTTACGCGATTCCCATTACTCAACCGTCGATCATAATGTATTTCTTTGATTGCTGCAAAAGTAAAAAAACTTGAAAGTGCGTGGAACGCCGCGCGTTAGAAGTGAAACTTCTTGGGTTAGAGATGAAGTTTATTTTTTTGATTGGTTTATTTTCTTTCTGTCGTTGTCTGAAAGCTCGTTTTTTTGCTGCAGTAGTCGTTTTCTGTATTTACATTTACATACTGTATTTACATATACAGTTGCGGTCAAAAATTTTGGATATTTTTTTTGACGTCTAAAAATATTTGGACTGGGCCAAACATTACTGTTATTATTAATGTTTAATGTCAAAATTACTGACTCTTTGAATATAAAATATTAAAGGCTGTCCTACACCAAGTGACAATTAGATGTCCTGGATGTTCGAAATTTTTTGATCGCTACTGTATAATTTAATGCCATTAATTAATTTATAAATTTTCATTTTAAAAAGTTAACAACAGTGATTCTAACCTCACTTTCATTGACGTTATTGTTCAAACATTTCGATATTGTTAATTTTATGAATATAAACCAACGAACGGGCGGGACGAAGTCTGCCGGCTCTGGTAGTTAATTTATAAATTAAAAAATCATCGCGGTAAGCCTTGAAATTTTAGTTTCGTTCCAGAGGGCGCTGTACATGAATCAATGCCACCAACTTTAGACCCTAGTGTTTATTTTACGCAGTTGGCAGAACTGACAGAGTATAAGCGACGCTATTGTAACGCCCCCACCACCGCGTCGCATTTTTCGTTACATAGGGAAAATACATTGAAAAATATTTACACCCAAGAGCGCCTAAAGAAGTTTCACTTCAAAAAACTGTGTTTTTTAGTTCTAACAATGAACTAACCTCGTAAGTCAAGTAACCGATAGATAAAAAATGTCTTTTAGGCGTCTGAAAAAGCCTAATCAAAGAAAAAATATGAAAACACAGTAATATTTCTATGAAAACCTTTGGATGATCGAGGAAAAGACGAGTCGATGTGAGATTTTGTAGAAAAAAAAAGGACAAATCCTAGCGCTAGCAAGAGGGGTCAAAATGCAAATCTGTCCGATTTTAGCCGTTTCTTTCCAAATTCTATTTTCTTTACTGTACCATTTTAGTGACTTTTGAAGCTATGCAAATTTATTTTTCCATGATTTTTTTAAAATTAAACAAAGTTTATTGAAGTGAAAGTTCTTTAGGCGCGCTTGGGTGTAAATATTTTTCAATGTGTTTCCCTATGTAACGAAAATGCGAGACCCCGTGAGGGGAAACACTTCTCCCCTAACAGAAGAGTGGGGGCGTTGCCAATAGCGTCGCTTATACTCTGTCAGTTCTGCCAACTGCGTAAAACAAACACTAGGGTCTAAAGTTGGTGGCATTGATCGATGTTCAGCGCCCTGTCGAACTGCACTAAAATTTCAAGGCTTACCGCGATGATTTTTGAATTTATAAATTAACTAGCGGACCCGGCAGACTTCGTCCCGCCCGATCGTTGGTTTATATTCATAAAATTAACACTATTAATTCTTTTAATTAAATCATAATCTGGCAAATGTCAAAGAAAGTGAGGTTAGAATCACTGTTGTTTACTTTTTAAAATGAAAATTTATCAATTAATTAATGGCGTTAAATTATACAGTTGCGATCAAAAAATTTCGAACATCAAGGACATCTAATTGTCAGTTTTGTATTCAAAAAGTCATGAATTTTGACATTAAACGTTAATAATAACAGTAATGGCTTGGCCCAGTCTAAATATTCTTAGACGTCAAAAAAAAATTATGCCCGAAATTTTTGACCGCAACTGTTTGTTGTGAGATAAGTGAAATACAGAAAAAGACAACTGCAGAAAAAAATCGAGCTTTCAGGCAACGACAGAAAGAAATTAAACCAATCAAAAAAATAAACTTCATCTCTAACTTAAGAAGTTTCACTTCTAACGTGCGGCGTTCCGCACACTTTCAATTGTTTACTTATGTATTTATTAAATTTGATATTTATGTAAATATTAAATTAAATTTTGCTCAAATTATTAAAATTGGTGGATGCGCCGGGTAAAAATTGGTTATATATCAACGGTGGGCAAATGCGGCTCTCGGAGCCGCATGCGGCTCTTTGTTGGGCTAAGTGCGGCTCTCATTGAAAATTTAAATCCGTTATAAGATACATAACCATATAACTATGTTACTATTATGTGGCTGTTTATGACATACGAAAAACCGAACTGCGGCTCTCATTGTCCTAGTATGTGCCCACCCCTGTTATATATAAAAAAAATTGCCTTTTCGCTCTCAAAAATCTAGCGAATAGTTGTAGATTCTTATTAGTAACTCATTTATCATAAAAATGTATTTCTTTAATTCCTAATGTTAAAAAACTTACTTTTTTGTGTGTTTTTGGCTGTTGTTTTCAATAATTGCTCCGACTGCCTCAAATCGTTCGGTTTGAACAAACAAGCACGTAAAGTGGGCGACACCTATTATGCTGAACTCGTTATAACGTAAGAATCAAGCAAATTTGTATCTTTTCGTCTTAAAGATAAACGAAGTCAAGAAACGGATAGCTAAAGAACGTCTTTCAGGCGAGCCAAAAAGACCTAAATAAATTCTCGGGAAGATAAGCAATATAACTCCGTTTTCATTACCCCAGTAAGCCGCTTGTTTGTTTGCTTTTACTTGAACCGTAGTGCTCTCAAAATTTGTTCATATTGGTGCCAAATCGTGCAAAACATGCTACTCAAACTAGCCAAACTACCCAGCTATGGTAGGGGATATCCATTGAAAAGGAAATGGGTATTTCCGAACGAGTGAGCAAATAACAAATAAAACACATCAAAATTTTGGGGAAGAGACGAGTCAATGCAAAATTTTGCTGAAAAGCCAAATAGCCACCTTTATTCGCTTCTAATTAGTCAACCATCGATGATTATGTATTTCTTTGATTTCTGGAAAGGATAAAAAACTGCCTTTTTTGGGTGTTTTTGGTAGTTCGCTAGTTCGATCCATTAATTTGCTCCGACTGTCTCAAGTCGTTTGGTTTGAGCAAACATGCACACAAAATTGTACGAAATCCGTAATGCTGAACGCGTCAAAACGAAGGAGTTAAGCAAAATATGCATTTTTTAGTTCTAATCATGGAGTCTATACAAGGAGTGCGAACTCAAATGGGATAAATTGACAAAATCTGTCCCAAAAAAAACACCACAGGTGTCGATAGTGCTCCTTTTGCACTGCTCTGAATATAATAGCATATCGATACGTGAAGTTAGCAACGTTACCTTAATATTTGTAGATTAAACAAAAAATAAAAATTTAACATTTCGGCACCAAGTTAGTTGAAATCAGTAGTACAAATGGAACACTAACGCCCTCTTATTTTTAGAAAAAATTTGCATACATGGAGTTCGTGCTCCTTATATAGACTCCATGGTTCTAACGATAAACTAATCCCGTAAGTCAAGAAATGGATAGATAAAAAACGTCTCTTTTAGCGATCCGAAAAACCTTAACAAATTCTTAGAGGTGATAACAAAGAAAAAATATCAAAACGCGGTAGTATTTCTGGAAAAACCCTTGGGAGATCGGTGAAAAGATGAGTCACTGCAAAATTTTGCAGAAAAAAAAATCCCAGCGCTAGCAAGAGAGGCACCAAAATGCTTTAAGTGCAAATCTATCCCATTTTAACCGCTTCCTGCCAAATTCCATCTCCTTTACCGCACGGTTTTAGTGTCTTTTCAGATTTATTATCTCACGAAAGCTGACAATTTTTGGTAAATTAAAGAAAACCTTTATTTATTAATGTATTTATTAATTTATCTATAATCGGCAATAAACATTTGTAGAAAATGTAATTGTGTTATAAAAATATATCAAGACTAGATTTAGTAACAATTTTATATTAATATTAAATATAAATAAACAAATTTGCTATCATTGATCACAATCGAAAAAAAAAATAGTTCATTTAGGCAACAATTTTGATTAATTTCAACTAAAATCAAAAGAAATTCTAATTGGTCCTCAATAAAAATTAATTCATTACATACATTCTGTAATGAATCCTCATCTTTAATATACAGGCGAGCTAATTAAACAAGTACAATACTCGATTCTTAGCGATCTCTTTCATCTACCTGTTTCATTTGCCGCTACTGTGCATAGTGCAAATAACCACCATAAAGTACTAACGTACAAATCAGTTATTATCTATGGAATGTATTTCTTTCTTTGTTTGCGGCATTAGTGTCATAAAAACTGCAACTGATGAGTTGAAAGGAGATAGATAGTTAGAATAGAGTTCTAATGTGATTGTGTCGTTCGCCACCACTGTATTTAGTAGGTTATTATCGTAAATGTGGACGGGTAAGCCAGAAATTGCGCCAAAATTTCGATCAATTCAAATCGCAGATTATTATACAGTGGAGGCAATTTATCTAAGCGTAAGAAAAATAAAGCAGTTTGAATATACTACAAAGTGACACACACACTCTGTGATTTGCGGACAAATGCATCAGACAAAGATAGCAGTAGATTCGATCCACTTATTTTTGTCTGAGCAAATGCCATTTTCTACAATCGGAAACAATTCTCTATAAGTCTTTATCTTCATCTACATCTCTCCATAATTATTACTACAAAACAGTTTAGGGGTTGAGATGAGGATTCGTTACAGTACACAATTTTGATTTTGATTAAGAATTATCGTCGACATCTTCATAAATAGTGTTCCGACGTGTACCCGTTTCATCCGTGTGTAAATCACCATTCGCATCATAATAGATAGTAGCACCGGACATTGTAGAGTCACGATTCTTATCTGGAAATTTAGAAAATTTACTAAAAACCATCTCTTTTTACGGTGTTTCCATACACTTTCTTAAACGGACTTTAGCACGTTCAGCTTCATTTTTAATTATCATCTCATTGGTCAGATATGCTTCACGTTTAATTTGATCATTCAATTTCCTCGGTATATCCGGTATAATCCATTCAACGGCCGTTATCACAAAACTAACAAGATTCTGATAGCATACGATAAACGCCAATCGTGCCGCCAATATATGCCAATAGATCAATGGTCGCTTGTATTTCATCTCGTGTTCAGGTGGATTACGGTATTCACTATAACGGCATATACTGACATTGAAACTGGGCGATACTGGACCATAACCATTAGGAAAATCCATGGTATTAAAATAGGCTAATGTGTAATTGAGGAAACCACGATCCGTACCATCCGGACTTACATTCAACATATAAACTAATTTTGGTATAAAATGTGATGAGAAGGCTATAATGAAAGCATTCGAAACAACAGAAATACGACCAATTACAGCCAATATTGGTAACCATACACCGATATCTTTGACACGTTGCGGTACCGGACGACGGTAGTATTTTATAAATTTTTTTGCATCTAAACGCATCTCCAACACATTATTGATGAGGGCGAATAATGGTGCCAATGGGAAGGCCGTCACAAATATCGTTACAAAACCATATTGGAGCACTGGAATAGCAATCATTAAATCGATCAGATCAACTGTTGGGACGCCCATTTCAAACCTACACAGGTTTTTTTGGGGATCTTTGGGGAGATCGGATGTACAAGAGTAACTTAGGGCCGATTCTACAATTCGTTTAGTTCCGCCAGATATTCGGTATAAATCGTACAAGTCGAGAATAAAGCGCTGTTTGTTCCACCCGAAAAGTTTAACTGAACTTTATCTCTATTTCTGCCATTTTGCTGGCTACTTTCGTTGTGTTGACAAAGATGGAGCGATACAACTATTTGGGCTTACAAAGTTCCAAAATATCGCGAGTAGACTTGGTTTGGCAAGAGAAGGTGCCTTATAGATAGAGAATTAAGTGAAAATAATGCGTAAAGATTAATGGATTTTTTCTATTTCTTCTGAGAAATAAATGAGACAGTTGTGGCATTTTATCTAGGTAGCTAAGCGGCCAAGACACTATCACGAATTGATGCAAAAACTTAGACGAAATGCCAACTCTGTATAGAAACTGTTACTATAAATTTTACATTCTTTTAAAATTCAAAAAAGTTTTTAAATACAATTATTTTCCTGCTGGACTACAGGAAAGTAACACAGCATCCTTAATTTTGCAAGACTTCATTTGTTCTAAGTGGTTAACAATGGAACCCCGGGGCCACTCTGCAATTGCCAGTCAGTCTCTGAATGAATGGACAATTAATGGTTTTGTACTTGTGACCTTAATGTCACTGAGTAGATATACAAGAGTGACTTAGGACCGATTCTACAATTCGTTTAATTCCGCCAGATATTCGGTATATATCTTGAAATTTCCATTTGTACAAGTTGAAAAGTTTAACAGAACTTTATTGTACCTCTATTGCTGTCACTCTACTGGCTACTTTCATTGTGTTGACAAAGATGGAGCGATACAATTACGAAATAGGATTGTAGAACTACGATCTATTCTGTCAGTTGTAGAGCCCGCCCTTAGTTAACTATTCGGGCTTACAAAGTTCCAAAATATCGCGAGTAGACTTGGTCTGGCAAAAGAAGGTGCCTTGTAGCTAAATAATTGAGTGACAATAATGAGTAAAGATTAATGCCTTTTTTCTATTTCTTCTGAAAAATTAATGAGATATGAAAATTTATACTTGACTAAATTAGCTACAAAGATACTTAATTGTGAAATTCATCTATATTTACATAGCTTGATAAATAGGGAAAGACCTGCGCTAAATAGTGGCGATCTATACAGTTGTGGCATTTTATCTAGGTAGCTGAGCGGCCAAGACACTATCATGAACTGATGCCAACGCTGTATAGAAATTGTTGCTATAAATTTTACATTCTTTCAAAATTCTAAAGTTTTTAAATAAAATTTTCCTGCTGGACTACAGGAAAGTAACTACACAGAGTTCTTAATTTGGCAATACTGGCCGTTCTTGTGCCTTACTTCATTTGTTTTAATTGGTTAAAAAATGAAAGCGGAACAATCTCTCTAGAAATGTTGCTTCTTGTTTTTAAAATAGTGGCAATCTATACAGTTGTGGCATTTCATCTAGGTAGCTGAGCGGCCAAGACACTATCACGAATTGATGCCAACGCTGTATAGAAACTGTTGCTAAAAATTTTACATTCCTTTAAAATTCTAAAAAGTTTTTAAATAACATTTTTCTGCTGGACGGCAGGAAAGTAACTACACAGAATTCTTAATTTGGTAATACTGGCGGTTCTTGTGCCTTACTTCATTTGTTTCAAGTGATTAAAAATGAAAGCGGAACAATCTCTCTAGTAATGTTGCTTCTTGTTTTTAAAATAGTCTCAATCTATACAGTTGTGGCATTTCATCTAGGTAGCTGAGCGGCCAAGACACTATCACGAATTGATGCCAACGCTGTATAGAAACTGTTGCTAAAAATTTTACATTCCTTTAAAATTCTAAAAAGTTTTTAAATAACATTTTCCTGCTGGACTACAGGAAAGTAACTACACAGAATTTTTAATTTGGCAAGACTGGCGGTTCTAGTGCCTTATTTCATTTGTTTCAAGTGATTAAAAATGAAAGCGGAACAATCTCTCTAGAAATGTTGCTTCTTGTTTTTAAAATAGTGGCAATCTATACAGTTGTGGCATTTTGTCTAGGTAGCTGAGCGGCCAAGACACTATCACGAATTGATGCCAACGCTGTATAGAAACTGTTGCTATAAATTTTACATTCTTTCAAAATTCTAAAGTTTTTAAATAAAATTTTCCTGCTGGACTACAGGAAAGTAACTACACAGAATTCTTAATTTGGCAAGACTGGCCGTTTTAGTGCCTTACTTCATTTGTTTTAAGTGGTTAAAAATGAAAGCGGAACAATCTCTCTAGAAATGTTGCTTCTTGTTTTTAAAATAGTGGCAATCTATACAGTTGTGGCATTTCATCTAGGTAGCTGAGCGGCCAAGACACTATCACGAATTGATACCAACGCTGTATAGAAACTGTTGTTATAAATTTCACATTTTTTCAAAATTCAAAAAAGATTTTAAATAAACTTTTCCTGCTGGTCTACAGGAAAGTAACTACACAGAATTCTTAATTTGGCAAGACTGGCCGTTTTAGTGCCTTACTGCATTTGTTTTAAGTGGTTAAAAATGAAAGCGGAACAATCTCTCTAGAAATGTTGCTTCTTGTTTTTAAAATAGTGGCAATCTATACAGTTGTGGCATTTTGTCTAGGTAGCTAAGCGGCCAAGACACTATCACGAATTGATGCCAACGCTGTATAGAAACTGTTGCTAAAAATTTTACATTCCTTTAAAATTCTAAAAAGTTTTTAAATAACATTTTTCTGCTGGACGGCAGGAAAGTAACTACACAGAATTCTTAATTTGGCAACACTGGCGGTTCTTGTGCCTTACTTCATTTGTTTTAAGTGGTTAAAAATGGAAAGGGAACAATTTCTCTAGAAATTCTGCTTTTTGTTTTTAACGTCCGGGGCCACTCTGCAATTGCCACTCAGTCCTTGAATGAAAGGACATTTTAGATTTTGTACTTGTGCCTGTAAATTTGATTTGTTCAAGAGAACTTATAGGACCGTTCCAGAAACAAGATAAAAGCGACAGAACTTGTATACAGCGTCGGCACAAGATCGAAACGTGACTTTTGGTCCAATTTTGTTTTGTATACTTAGACCGCACGCCAGTACTGTAGATTTGTGTAAGTTTGAAGTTTATAGAAATTTTCAAAAATTACCCATTTCCAAATATTCATAGAATAAACTCTCCGACTGCATATCATTCAATTTATAATCTTCAGTCCATTGATTACAACTTATAATAATATCTTCACTATCAAGTGATGCCTTCTCAATACCGGTAGTTACTTTAAATGTATTGTACATCTTTTGTAATATCGGTAATAGAAATTCCGTTAACGAATTAATAGCCTGATTACCGATCATTATTATGGCAAGTTGTACGGTTAATTCCATCAAACAACCACCGGGATTACACTGGAAACAAATCGAATTGTATTAATCGATAATTTTCGATATAGTAGCGTGTTACCTCCTCTTGTCGATAGCCGAAGATTCGATTGTATTTGGCTGGATAACCAACGAATTTACCTTTCAAGAAGGCAATGTAGAAGATACACGAGTAGTAATTAACGAATTGAAACATGTAGATTTTCAACGATAAACTGTCGTCGTGTTCAGTTTGTGTCCGTTGCAATTCCATTTCAGTCAACCAATTTGCCAATTTATTATAGATAACATTTAGTATATTTATACAAATCAAATTGATAATACCGGCAGTAATCGGTACAATATAAATACGATAACTTGCCGAATCTCCATACAATGCCGCCGATGTTACTAACGACATCCGATAGATAACAACACCGAAAACAATACCAACAGCAATCAATATCCATAATATAACAATTGTAAAACTCAATATAATCGATGGTAGTTTAACTTTCCAATAAGATACAGCCGGTTCCTGTAATAACGTAACAATATTCAATTTCTTCTTTTTCGCATCATGTAAACGTATCAAATATTCCGGACGTGGTGGTTCTGCTTGCAAATCGAAATTAATCAAACCCCAACGGTGCGCAATTTCGGCACTGTAACGCTTCCACAATTCCAAATACAAGATCGACCAGAACGACATAAAAATCGCAAAAAATATCGTCGATGGATTATCGATGAAATGCTGTATACGACCGTACGTACAGCCCTCATTCAATCTCCAATAATCACAAAATCTATCACATCTCGGACACATTACTACATCTAAATTACACAAATCCTCACATAAATGGCTACTATTTAATGTTGTTGCAGCATAAATCAAACATAATAAACCAACAATTGAGGCTGGTATCAACATGTGCGTATAGAAACCCAACCAGGCAAAATACAATGCAAATTTAACACCGAAATAATCTTTTATTTCATCGATCGGTTGATATTTGGCCCATTTCGATACTTGTGCCCATTCTTTGAATAATAAGCGACGTTTTGTGTTCGGATTATGTAAATCACCATCATGTAGTGGATAGGCGGCTTTATACACATCTTCTGATAGTAATCGTTTGATACCTTTATCTTGATCTTCAGGACCGAAACGTTCACGTTCTAAAATATAGGATGCTATTGTTATACGGACGCCTTCCGAGAAGAAATCCGACGAGTCCACATCGAATCTACAATCACATATATTTAGAACAATACACACATCACGTCCCACCAGTAGGTGCACGGTTATATTGCGGTTTGTCGGCGGCAACCGGACGATTCGAGACAGACTACGCCGATCATTGAAATTGGTGGATGCGCCGGGCGTGAATTGGTTAAAAGTCAAAAACTCGCCTACGCATGCTAAAAGCAAGCGGACTAAAAAATTGCATTTTTTGTGTGTTTAGGCTGCCTCAAATCGTTTGGTTTGGGCAAACAAGCGACAAAACTGGGTGAAATCTGGGAGTGTCAAGAAAATTCGTATTTTTGAGTCCTAAACATAGACGAAGTCGAGAAACGGATAGCTAAAGGACGAACCAAAAAAAAACCTAAAAAATTTAGGGATGCTCCAAAAATCGTGCAAAACGTGTGACTCAAAATAGCCAAAGATATATTCATTGAGAAGGAAATGGGCGTGAGTCAATGCAAAATTTTTGCGGAAAACTGAGCAAATCCTAGCGCTAGCAAAAAGGGTCAAAATGTTTGGCAGAACTGTGGAACTGGCGGGCTAACCGACGTCTCTTACAAATAATTCTTATCCCTAATAAATTCGGCAGTGAGTCTATATTTCTTCTCCGGGAATTTCTTCGTATCTAGCCGTACAGAAAGATAGTCCAATATCCTGTTTATGGTAGAGAAAATAATGTTGTCTTTAGGCTGTTGGAAACTATCCTAAAATATTAACTAATTAGTTTTATATTCGAATAATCTAGAGAGCATCCGATTTCTACTCGTTACTACTCAACCAATCAAATTTCTGAATACTTGAAGACTGAAAGCATTCCAAAAGATGATTGGTTGGAGCATTACTATTACCAATTCAATTACGGAAGCTCTCTTTTACTAAATAAATAGAATTACATCTTTAATAGGCAATCGAAGCTTGAGTATCTCAGCGTATTGGCAGAGCACTTCACGTGGCACATGGATTTTAACGAACTGAATACGTTGGTTCTCTTCACGCTCCAATATTAGACCAACTTGTTCGAGATTGCGTTCGAATATTTGCCGTTTATCAGCATCACCTGGCTTATTCGCTTTATCATATGCCAAAACGAAATCGACAATTAATTCGCTGTTGTTGAAATAGCGCCAACGCTACAAAATTTTAATGGGGAGAAAAAGACTATATTAAAGATACACACACACATATTTGGTTTGAATTAATTTTTTTCTCGACAAAAGTTACCCAAAATTCCAATCAAGCAGCAGTGATGAAACAAGGTATAGAAAAGTAATTAAGTTATCAAGCATGTGTGTTGCTCTTGTTTTGTTCATTAGTTATCGATTAGATTTGTGCGTATTATTTGGATGGAAAATATACGATACCCTATCTCTCCACTGCTCGTATGTTTTAACAATTTTATTTTTTTTAGTAGACACCTTTTGTACGTCCCCTTGGCCGGTTTGTGTTGATCCGGTCGTTGATGCATCGTCCACATTCGATTCTAATGGTGTTAATTCCATATCGTTTAGTTCAGTCGTTGAATAATAAATTGTATTAATCGATCGATTTAAATAATTTCGATTATTGTAACGTTTATAATAGTTGGTTGAATTTATTGATGCTGTATCGAAGAAATCATCATCGTCGTCCATTGCCCTGTAAAAAACGCAATTTGTGTAGCGTTATTTGGTCTTCAAGTGTTTTTTTTTAAGGTATACAGCATGTCCTCTCAATTTGGCGATTTTTACAAATACTATAATAAGCAAAATGGGTCTTGGTTTTGAAGTGTCGGTTTTATGCACAATCTGCAAGGCATTTTTACGGTAGCCAAGACTTAATTATGGAAGAGAAGTCAATTGCGCAGTCTTGATTGGGGGCTTGCTTTGCACAACTCTCTTTTAATGGCACAAAACGCTTAATATTTATCTCCAACAGCGTGCCGAAACTGTGCAAAAATCAAGAATGCCTTTGTTTTGTTCCAAGGAAAAAGTTCAATTGATGTTAAAACTCTTGGCTTTAGCCGAACGGCTTAGTTTTTGCTAAAACGCATGAAGAGAGTCTTCCCTATTGAACTATTTTAATTAATCTAAGAACTTTGGTCTTGGCTTTGTCTGATACATTTGTTATAAATAAAATTTGGACAAAATTCTATAACGACCATAATTTGCCAAAAGTGGCAGTTTTATTTTGTAAAGTCGATTGAATTTCAGTAATTTCTAAGCGAAAACGACACGATTTTCAAAAAACACTCCGACTACTAATAATTTTTGCGTATCAAATGACTCGGTGCGCCTTTGAGGGACACCCTGTATTTCTTCAAAATGACACAAAAATTTTGCTAGCATTTTGGTGCTTAACAAAACGATAAAAGTTTACAGTTTTGAGGCATTACAAATGAAAAATAATACATTTAACAAAATTATAGTTTACAGAACGGGTTTGATTAACATTACTAATCACTAAAAAAGCCTAGAAAATATCTGATAAATATATTTTCTTGGCCAAAATTGATAAACAAGTAAATTCTAAATACAAGCAATATACTGATAACTAAATAAAGTATTTCTTTAAATATTTTCAAGTGAAATCATACCTTGTTTTGGTGTTAATCTAAAAATCTAGAATTTTTTTTCTAGTTATTTTAATTAGAAAGAAAAATTGTATACAGCCGGTTTATAATGGATGGATATTTTTAACGAAATACTACTATTTCCAAATGTCTGCACCTTTAAAGTGAATTATATATAATAAATTATTCATATGTGCTTATGTGGAGGACACAGTCAAGGTTCTTTTTAATGGATCTAATAATTTTTAATGTTAAATTGGAAGTTTTTGAACCTTTTTTTTTAATTTGGATTTATCGACATATTTATCGTTGAGGTCAATTAAGCTAATACAAACAGTATTTGCTATTTTTATAGACTTTAGATCAGAGATAGATGCCGTTTTTAACTTTTGGTCGCAGAGCCGTACTTAGGTAGCGACACACGAAACGTTAGAAGATTCATCAGGTCCGGACGATTGTTCCAAGTTCTCCAAATTTCTGGCAATTTATAGTGAGTAATTTTACTGCTAAACAGCGTAAGTTGGAGTTGACGCAATATGTATTAATAGGAATGAGTGTAATACTAAGAAATCGCTAATTACTCCATTTCGAGACGTGTTCTTTGGCTATTTTGCAATTTAATTTACAGAAAACGTGGGAATGGCCACATGTTTTATTGTGCAACGTGACCAAAATGGGTAGGGAGATATATACTTTGAGAGAAATCGATGTGACACGTTTATAGATAGCAATATTTTTATTACAATAAATATTCCATTTATAGTGATTTGTGAATAATTTGGGAGCTACTTAGGGCCGTTATTTTTGCACAAATTGATCTGGCCATTTAGAGTTGTAAGAATTCAAAAGAGACTATTTTAGTGTCCTCAAAAATTCGTGAAGGTTGTAGGTTAAAATTCTGAGAGAAGCTCAGGGTCAAAAGTTCAACATAACTGGTTACACGAATCTTCACCTATTAACAAAACGAGAATTGCCAAAAGTGTATCCATTAGATCGAATCTGAGGTGAACAAACGGTACACTCAGTTTTCTGAGCACAATCAAAAAATAGGATCGTCTCAGAAAGTGGTTTCAAAGACTTAGTTTCGTCTTGATTGGGGATTTTTGATTTCATGAAACCCTCAATTTAATCTAGTAATCTCCTTACGTTATCTGCTTTTAACAAGTGAAGACAAAATTTCTGATTGATCCTGTAAACTATTCAGTTTCAAAAATTTTGACCTCTTTATTATTTCTAAGAAGAAAGTCGAAAAATCTATATAAAAGCTGGTAAACTAAGGGTAAAGTTTTTCCATTTGACTCAATTTCGACGTGATTCCGTGCCTAAACCAAGCCTAGATCAGCTCCGAATTGCAAGGCAAACCATACGGAAGGATACCTACTGTCGCTAGATTGAGCTGTATACAGGCTGTTCCACGTAACTTTTGAGCGTTTGAACGAGTTTTAGAAAAAAATGATATAATTTTGCAATTCATGCAGTCAAATGAAAAACCATTCATATTTAACAAATTTTGAAAGCTGGAATTTGCAGATTTCAGCAGTTGCGCAAATTAAAGTCTTTTTAAATGGAGCTTGCTGCAAATGCTTCTATTCGAAAAAACGCCATTTCTTATCAAACATTTTCTGTTCTCATATTTCCGAATTATCTGCATCGGTACTGTTATTGATCAAATCACACATTATACTGTAAGAGCTTCAATTTGCTTGAAGATTCAGTCACGGACAAGCGAGATATTTGAGGTGAAAGATTTACACTGCAAAGTGTACATTTTTGTGGAATGTTTAAGTAGATTTTCAGTGATTTGCAAACTTTTTCATTTACTGGTACAACTGATTGAACAATAAAAGATCATGACACCCTTAACCAACAGAGAATTTCTAGCCGGGTGCGGTTTCCGGAGATTCCCTCTCTGCTGAAGAAGAATTTTAAAAATTGGTGTATTAAATTCATCGACTAAACAGTTACTAGATTTGAGTTGGTACCCTTGAATCTAGTGATATATCTGTGGATTTGTCCGCTTACAATCTTGGCACTGCGTACTTTGTTTAACAAGACATCTGTCAAATCTAGTGACCCTTTGGTCGGTGAATTTAAGCAATTTCAAGCAAAAGTGCGTCTCTATGGCACCCCGGTTTGAGCATCACTGGGCTAAGTGAATAAAGATCAAGGTCCTGATGACTATTTTCGTGGAATATTTTTAATGTACAGATTGTCTTAAAAACGGTTTCCAGTTGGGGTCCTTTAGAAATTAATTGTTTTGATTAGATCGGAAATTTCAAGCTCTCAATCGATAACAGTACGTTTAATCGTAACAAATTACCGGTAGTAGTTCAACCATCGACTTCCTGACACAATTTCCAGCAAAACAAATACGAAAATCTATAGTTTGATAATTTGTAAATATCCGCTCCAAATAGATTAGATTAGTTATGTAATTTCTAAAATTAATTCCTAGATCATTCAACAAAACATATTTGCAATTAATGTAATAATAAAAAATACCTGTAGGTAGATTTAATGATGCAACACTAACAATAAAAAAAAACCGAAAAATAATCAAACGTTCTTCTAATTATAACTAAAAATTTGATGGGTTAATAGTTGAATTGAACTTAATTAAAACGACTAAACTACTTTGCAAATATGAGTTTAACAAACGGTCATAATTATATGGCAACTTGTACAATGTACAAGGTAAACATCATGTATTTATTACATCAATCTTAAATATAAAGATTACATAAGTACTAGGTCAGTAACACCCGATTATTGACCAGTTGCCCTACTGTCGTTATCCAAAAAATTAAAAATTAATACAAATCAAGTTCAGCTCAATTAAAATTATTTTATAGTATTTTATTTATAAATTGAAATAAATTACTACAAACGAAAGTTGTGTTTTAGACATCAAGCAATTAATTTATAGCAATAATTGTACCATTCTCCAAAAGGGTGCTAAGTGCTATTTGTTGTACTACATGCATGATTATGTGAAACAGGATTTCTATTCATTGCCGATTCATTTTTGTGATTTACAAATGATTGTTGCACTATGTCACTTAACACAAATTCACCTGCGATGTCGTCTTTGATTGTATTCACAAATTCAACCAATAATCACTAAACGTACTACACCGAACACCATAAATCGCGTCAGACTTGAATCACCGATAGATCATCGTTTGAAAATGTTACAAGGCAAAACTACTTTACTGTATTTTTTTTTGTGTTATTTTTATTACTATTATTATTATTATTAAACAAATAAAAAGCGCACGCGTTTGTTGATTGAATGCGCAGCAGGATTTCTCTCTGGCAGGAACATTCAAACTCATGAAATATCAATAGAATCGTGTTAGAGGATAGGGGATTTCTAAAAATATCTTGCGCGGTCCTTAAACTTGATTCCGATTAAATAATTGAATGAATGTGAAGGTGACCAGTAAATACGCCCTATATGTGAGTCGTAGTTAGCGTTGCAAGCCCTACACGTAGATTTTTGCTACATTACTACAAAAAACAGCGCGTTCCTAAATTGTGCGGACACCCGCTATTTAAGATTTTTGGTATATAAATATTCTAAAGTCAGGGCCGGCACAAGGCAGGTTCAGCACGCGTTTAAGGAGGCCCCGCGCTCTACGAAAATTACCCAAAAATAGTTGCTCGTTGAGCAATTTAAATGTAAGATTTGAATATGTATTCAGGTCCCGTAAAATGTTACGCCGACCCTGTCTAAAGTATATGTTTTTTTAATTTGTGGCCCTTCTGAAATTTGAGAGAGAAACTGGGGGTTGAAGTTCATTCTAGAAAATCAGTATTTTCATCTCCAAAACGACTCAAAAGTTGAATAATAGAGGCTCTTCGAAAGGGCAAAAATTGCATTGCTTGCAGCTACTGCCATAATCAAGTTACAGAGAATGTTGCCACCTTGTAACAGCCCTTTTCAACGCCTCTCAGTCATTCGGTTTTCGAACTTTGAAGAAATATTTGGAGCTATTTTGAATAAACTAATTTTGCAAAGTTAGTAGCCAGATTGCCCTAGGCAAAGATTTATGACTCGGCTTTAGAGCCACTGCAAAAATTGTTTGTTTACAGATGCATAGGATTCGAATTATAGCGTTTCTTCCTCTTGCAGAAGAGTTTTTTTGGGGAGCTTTCATACCATTCTTTCTGAAAATAATTGGCTATATAAATGGAAAACTAAGAGCATCCCTTGATTAGGTGCAAAAAACTTAGCTCTTTCACCAACCCTTCGATTGTCTATATTATTTATTAACGGGAGAACCAGAAGAATGAAGTTCAGGTGAAAATATTGAGAATTGCACTCCTCGCTCTTAAATTTGTATAAATTTTGCACAGCCACCGGGCTTGCCTTCGCCAAAAGATGCCATCAAGACTTGACGCAATTTTTATCTTATTTTTCTAAGCAGTATAGCTCAGTCTTGTTTTGGCTTATGTTTGGTGTGGAAAATAAGCAACGATTTTTTGCTGCTATTACGGCAAAATCCTATTGAAACCCATTTCTATTATCAAGTAACAATTGGAACAATTTCGCACGATTTTGGCACCCTTTTGCCGCCTTCTAGGGACTTTGTGTCAGGACATTCAGACGCTTAAAAGACATTTTACATATTTATTTATCGAAGAAAATAGAGTATGAGATTAACATTAAAAAAGTATTAAACATTAAAACATTTGTAAACCTTATATATGCCACACATAAGCACTAGTGAATGTAGACAGTAATTTGGCGCATTTTTTTTGTGTAATTGAAACAAGTTGCTTAACCCGATCCTTTCGGTATAACAAGGAATGTCGCCTAAAAAACAATTTTAAATAATATTAGTTTCATGTTTATAAATATATAATAAAATTATAAATTTTTTACATAAACTTTCTATATTTTAAGACTGAATACCATGCTTAAGAACTGTTCGTAATGAATTGTAATAACTCCATCCTGATCTGTATCGTGTTGTCGGAATGCGGCAGTCAAAGTCTACAAAACAAAAACAATCAATAAATTGATGGATCAAAATAAGAATCGATGATCAATGCTTGACGCCCTACACCGTCAATATTAAGCATTAATCACCGATTGTATACCAATGAAATTGTCTTACATAGAGAATAATGCAGCATTGTATGAAATCATCGAATAGTATTGTACCATTACCGTGACGATCGAATTTCCTTATTAATGTTTCAATTAAATGATCAGATAAACGATAACCGAATGTTGTTAATGCTGTTTTCAATTCATGCTTATCAATATTACCGGAATTGTCACGATCAAATGAACGGAAACAATTCTGCCAATCAGTAACGTACTTCCATAATGCTCCGAAATCTTCAAAACTGACCTGGCCACGATTGTGACGATCAAACATACCTAAAATGATATTTTATAATATATCTCGTTTAAATAATAATAATAATGATAATAAAATGTACCGATCATTAATCGGACGGTTTCAGGATTGAAGGGGCTCCAAGTGCCATTAGATAGAGCCTGTTGCAATTCATCAGCATTAATATAGCCACTCCTATCTCTATCAACTCTGTAGCATTGTTAAATGAAATTTAAGCATTATTTATTGTGTATTATTGTGTAAAATTGATTTAGTTACCGTTGGAAAACATCCCACAGGAATTCACGACTTGGCATTGGACCCATAAAACTCATTTTTCAAATTGTTGTACGTACTAATTAGCGGTGAATAACTTGTATTATCGACAATTGTGAAATTTCTGGATTAACAAGAAAGCAACGTTAGAGGTTAGGGGAAGTGTCAAAATTCGTTGGATAGCGGTATAAAGCTATCCATACACTACTATTCGAGAATGTACCGTGATGGCAATTGGAATAGGCACATTCGAAGAGAAACAGAATCACGTTTAGTACTTCGTATTTCAACTGTTTTATTATTCCTTCTTGTTGCATTTAAAAGAGCCACTTCTTGGATGCATCACAATGGCTTTCAATGAAATTTATGTATACCCTATTCACTGTGAGAACGGACTTTTTTGACAGCTTTTGACAGTCTAATGACCAACTTGTTAGAATAAAATTTTCTATATTTAATTCTAGGCGTAGCTTTTTGTAGCTCTTCTAAGCATTTGGCAGCCTTTCTACCTAACGTATTGAAGAGGTTTTTTGAGAGAACATTTTTTATTCTATTTTATCGAAGTGTCTTTCACCTTTGCCTAAGAATATTTTTAGAGTATTTATAATTTTGTTTTCATTTTGCGACATAGAACTAGTAACTTATCTAGTTACAAAAAAAGTTTTCTCAGTGAATAGAGTATAGATATTGTTTGTCGAAACTAACACAAAATTCATCAACCAAAGGGTCGCTAGACTGAAGTTGGTACCCTTGAATATAGTGATATTTTTAGGGATTTGCTTTGTTTTTTTTTTGTTGCCAATTACTGATTTTTAACTAACGAATTTATCGGTTTTTTATCAAAGAATATCTTATAGTATACAGTCACGGCATTTGATCTAAACTCCTAGGCCTAAATATCCACACTACTGACACTGGTCATTCAGTGTGCCTTTAGTCCAATTAATTGGGTATTAAAAAATGGGTTACCGTGCATTTTGTGTAGGAAGCATTTTTTAAGTGAACCTTCTTTAGATATGGTACTGTAGTAATTTTTTAAGTGAAACTTCTTTAGCCGCGCTTGGGTGTAAATATTTTTCAATGTATTTTCCCTATGTAACGATAATGCGAGACGCCGTGAGGGGAAACACTTCCCCTCAAACAGACAGCTGAGAGGGAAGAGTGGGGACGTTGCCAATAGCGTCGCTTATACTCTGTCACTTCTGCCAACTATGTAAAATAAACACTAGGGTCTAGAGTTGGTGTCATTGACGATGTACAGCGCCCTCTGGAACGAAACTAAAATTTCAAGGGTTACCCTGATTTATAATTTTTATATTTATAATATTAATTAATGGCGTTAAATTGAGATAAGCGAAATGCCGCAAAATACAACTGTAGAACAAAATCGAGCCTTCAGGCAACGACAGAAAGAAAATAAACCAATACAAAAAATGAACTTCATCTCTAACCGAAGAAGCTGCACTTCTAACACGCGGCGTTCCATGCACTACCAAATTTTCTTTTCTCAAGAGCCTGGGTTCAACGGTGACACAGATAAATCCATATTGCTGCATCTGCGAGGCAAATCAAACATTTTTTGTTTCTCGTCAGGCATCGCGTGAATCCTTCGCTTAGACCGTAGCACACTTTCGTTCTGAAAGTAACGCGGTATCACATCGATGTATCATCGAGATGAACATACCATAAGCTTTGCAAATTTCGGTCCTCATAGAGTGAGTCACACTGGGGTAACTTTTCATCGTGCAAATGTAATAGTGTATGGACAGCTTTAAACTTGACGTCAAAACAATCAATGACGTATCAAAATGATTCAGAATTTGAAAAGACGTGGATTTCCACAGTCCAATTGATGCAATATTAATTGTTTCAATTAATTTGTAATTAGAAATTGACCTTGTTCTATCTAAATTATTCTCTTCTCATTAAATTAATTATAAATGCTACAATTTAAATGTTAAAATTACAAATACAAAGTCATTTAAGTAAATCATAAATTAAATAAGACTTTACAATAGAATTAACATTTATTTACACAACGTCAATTAAACTACGTTGATAACCCACTGGGATGATAAATAATACATTTTTTTCTTATTTATTTTTATGGTACAAAAACCAATAAATAGCAAACATAAAACTAGGTGGACTTTTAATATTATCTTGACTTAGATAATGTTTAATTTCCGGAATGGTCATTTCAACAACATCAATCAATTCATCATCAACACCACCACCATCATTCACTTTCATATCGTCATTGATTTCACAATAGAACGCCGTTTGTAGACTACCAATTGTACCAACACCTGAACGATACGAACCGATCTTTTCAATATTCTCTAATGGTACATCATAGCCGCACTCCTCCAAGATTTCCTCTTTGGCAATTTCAATTAATGATTTTGTTTTATCAACAAGACCAGCACACAATTCGATTGTTATACCCAAATCGGCTGGATATTTATTCACATCGATGCCGTTCTGACGATCGTCTGGTGGTACACTACCATAATAGACGGGCGGTCGGAATTGTTTCACAAACAATAAAGTCTCACGTTGCGGATGGTAGATTAATATAGCTACACTATCGTGGGTCTGTAACAAGTCCCATGTCTTTTTTGTACCATTCTGGGTGAAATGCATTGTATACGGTTGGAGATAAATCGATTCTTGTAACGGTTTTATTTGGACATCGTTAATTTGATCCATCGTCGCCTTAAAATTATATAACTTTATCGCTGAATCAAACAAATCTATCAACGATTTTTACCTCGACTTAAACAAAAAATTTCTAGGTTATGTACAGGTGCTTCAAAAATTGATACAAATTCAAAGTTAGATCAACTAAATAGAATTCTTTTGATGCTGTTTTCCGAGATTTTGCCGTAAAATGTTGGAAAATTCAAATCTCTACAATAAATCACAGAAAATTTTATTTTGAATCACTAGGGTTTTTGGTGTGGTTATGTTTGCCGACCTGAAATATGTTGGCTTTCTGTTATTTGAAAAAACGCGGTAATTTTAAAATTTCAGTGTATGAATTCATTTTTTGCTGATTTTTAATTGCCGCAAACAAATTCTTCTTCAATTTTCCTATTAAAATACAGTATTAACCGATTTGTTGCAATAATTTCCATACATTATATTAATAGAACAATTCTGTATACCGTAAAGGCGAATGTTCTAGGGTTCGGAAATAGTACACAAACTAAATACGCATAGATTTTACATTTTAGATGAAAGCTGTATTATTACTGTAAAATCCCGATGAGTATTTAGTAGATGAAAATTCATTTTATACGGAGCTTTGCGACATTTCTATAAAAATTTCCATCATTTCTATGAAATTTCCAGTAATTCCGTAAAAATCTAAGCTCCATAGAAATCTCGTTTTTTCGGGGCAAATCAGGAACTCAAAGTCTTACTTTGATTTTGATTATAAGCCCATCTAGGTAATTTGAAAATATGGAAACATCAATGGCTTCAAATCGGAACTGCGCAGAAAATCGAAAACCGAAAAAAAAACCTGCTATTTTTACTGAAACGAAAACCGGAACCGAACCGATACATGTTCTACGAATCGAACTGAAAGCGAAAACTGTAACTAAAAAGATAACGATAAAAGGTAACTGTATTCATCAGTTCTTCAAACCGGAACTTGTGAGCCGAAAACCGAAAAAATCCAATTTTTTCTAATCGAACTGGAACGAAAAAAGCAACGGTTCAAAATAATGGAATTTAGTTTAGAAAATGTTATATCTAAAAGAGTTATTTACTGGTTGAAGCTGGAAAAGTGTCAAATTCTACGTCAGATTTTCAGACCTCATAGATTGTAGAAAAGGTTCACATTTTAGAAAACTCTGTCAGTCAAAATTTTAGGATAGGGACCATAGCCTTTAATTTTAACAATAAAAATTAAGGACTCTACTGCTGAATTCCGCCCGAGACCTGAAAATTTCCAAATCCTTTTTTCCAATTGCCTCCTTAGCACCAATACCATTTGTACTCTGCCCTTTATATGGTTAATATTTCTCCACTTTCTTCTGTTACTGTAAGATTAGATTAATCACGTACAGGGTTCTTGATAAGAACCGAACAAAGGAGTGCTTACTTAACACTCTTTCAGGATTTGTTTGTTCTTATTCGGTTATGTTCCGGCCGTTGGACTGTTAACTTCGTTTTATACAGTTGTTATTTGTTAAGTAATGATTAATTGTGTCTAGTGTTAGTGTTAGTGTGCTTTTAAACCATATATCCCATGGCGAACCCCTCTAGGATTCCGTTAAGGTGGTAAATCTTCAAATAATTATTTTTATTTTATAATACTAATAGCCTTTCTTTCAATTTTTGTTATAGTTATACAGTTATCAACTGGAACCAAACCGTGAGTCTGTTTCTTTTCTTTCAACGGTATCCCATACGATTTTTTAATTATTCTTTTTACGGTTTTCTAGAATATGACAAAAAATTATTGCGACTACTTTGGGATTTAAATTTTTCAACACAAAATGACGTAAGGCGAATGACAATTGTTTTTACAACTAACAAAAAAAAACTAACTAAATAAATATATAGAAGTAGTCCATCAGTCTTTATTAATTTCTAGAGAGGGGTAATTTGCCAGTAATGTGCAATGAGGTGTGAAAAACACAGTGAGATCAATTCTTAATGGTAGAAAAAATCTCATTTATCATATACAATACCGCCTGGACAATTGTTTATTTATTTATTTTTCACTTCTATATAATTGTTTGTTTATATCTTGGATACGCGATATATAACAACCGTCATTTCAACCTAGGGCATAATAAGCGGGCGTAATGATTACGCCCGCCTTTATTATTAATGCTGATGAGTAAAAAATACAACAATCTAAAGAAAATATTTTAAGGCTAAGTTAATATAATATTCAAGACATGTAAGAAACTGACCATAAAAGTAGGATTATTAAACAGTACGTACCAATTCATGAAAATATGCCATTAGAACTGTCTCACTGGCAGTTTTCACAGAATTTTTATTTCGCCAGTCTTCAAATTTTTGGAGCTCTCTTTCATAAACCGATCGTGATTTTTTGGGGAGTAACTCCTCCTCAGCTTTTAATGCACGTTCTGATATTGCTTTCGGAATTTCTTTTTCCATCACACACGGGTTTCTACTTTTTGTTATTAAAAAAATAAATGACTTCATCGCCTTAGATACAAAATAACGTACAAATTCAAAGTAGACTTCGTTTTTATAAATACGCATTTTTTGTCAAAAATAATTAATGGTAATTAATTTTCAAGTGAAAAATAAAATCATTTTCAAGTGAAAAATAAAACGTTGTATGAACCTCTGGCATAACTCGATGTTTATAAATCTCGGGCAACTTACAAAACCTCGGGCCGGAGGCCCTCGGATTTGTAAACTGTTGCCCTCGAATATAAACATCGTTATTATGCCCTTGATACATAAATAACTATTTTGATTCGATAAAACGTGATTATTCCACAGTCTTATCGTAAACATTATAGTAATTAGCAGAAACAAGCCATACAATTATCTTGAAAATTGAATTGTTAGAATTCTTTGTAGTTTGTCTTGCAAAGCGGCTGTAAAAGTGGTAAAAGGTCGTCTGAAATTGTCCCCCATATATTTGACATAAGTTACTTGTTTCATTTTGATAAATAAATGATAATAAGACAAAATCGATTATTATAATAGTCGAGATTTCATATGAAATAATACCTATTGACATCCATTTTTTTTTATAATACATAGGGTGTCAATAGTATTTTAAACTTGTCAGATTTTAGATATCAATAGCGCATCACAAGTTGTAAAATGGAAAAAACTGCATTTTTTACACGCTGTTGACACGCTAAATATAATAGATCTATTATATTTACGGTGTCAACAGCGCATCACAAGTTATCACTTATGATGTGCTATGATACGTCGTTTACACGTTAAATTTCGACTAGGGAGTGCATCAGTCTTTATTAATTTCTAGAGAGGGGTGCCAGGAAAGCTGGGGCCCGGTCTGGTATCTTCATATAATAAAAGCCTGAAAATATTACAATTTTTAACTTGAATGGATAACGGATTACGTTATCTGCTCGAGATTTGGGCTCAGTTTCAGTTGTATAAATTATGTTACAGATGATAGGAACTTGATTATTTCTTTGAATTCTATTTTATACTTATTCAAGAATATGTGGAATATTTGCTGTTATTATCCATTGATTCAATGCAGCAACACGTCATTGTCTACCGATTGCAGGGGTAAATCAATATATAATTATAGTTCTAGAATAATATTCAATTAATAAATCAACGATATAAATACGTGGCTTAATTGATCGTCTGACCTATTGCACATATTTTAAAATTTCATGAGACGAAATCCTGTGAAAGATAAATGTAGGACAAAGTTACACAATTCTATGAATCAAGCTTTTATCCCTTAGAAGATTAAGGAAATTCGGTTTGTTACTCATGCGATTAAGCTCATAATTTTATTCATAATCGTGCGCACTGGTACGATGCTTTGCAACTTTGGAAAAATTCGCCGCAGAAACTTAAAAAAAAAAACAACAAACGTTGACATATCGGAAGATTTTATGGAAATGGTGATAGATTGCGCTATTGTAAATCTTCTAAAAACACTGTCGCTGGAAATAACCAAATGAGTTTTTGGGAAATTTAGAAAATGTCACGTACCACCCTAACAGGTACTTTTTCAACTACAACCTCTCTGAAGGAAACATAATTGACCATGAGAGATATGTCAGACTTGAAAAATTCTTAGGCACGTAATAATCGCTAAAGACACTGTAATAGATTGATATAAACAAGAAAAAAAAACACAATTCTTGTCGTTTACGAAGCTATTCTGAGATGCTTTGTTGGATCTCTGTCCCTTTCCAACACATTATTGGCCGATATGAATCATGCTACGTCGCAGAAAATAATTATAGTCACAACTAAGATAGCAGATGTTTGGCATGTCGAAGGTAAATACTTAGATACCACAATGAGTGTTATTTCAAGAAGGCAGGTCGACACGTCCGTTAAGATGAGCAAGGGTGGGTGGGATTTACAACTCCATTTTATTATCTATTTTCTCTCTATCTTTTTCTTGGCTCTTGTACAAATTATAATAGTGGGCGGTAAAGAAATTCTTCTTACCCACCTAGATCGTCATTAGGAGCATATGGTTGATCACCACGTCAGCTAAAATGAAATATTTAGTGTTATTAATTTCTATATTTCCAATAAACTGTCGGTAATCATTATAAAATCTATAAATGAATTATAGCGAATATTGGAAGGGGTTAGTGTGTTAATAGAACCACCCCAATATATCCAGTAGTTTATTGGACATTAACTGATAAACATACTTCATGAAGATATGTTTGAGTTTATCAAATTTTGTCTACGAACTTTTGTTGTCACAGCGGAGCAAAAATTAAATCTTTTCGTGATCTTATTTACATTGTTTATTCCAATTGTTGTATGGTGTTTAGCTGTTTATCAGTTGGTCCATGGTGATGGAATCTCCTTTGAAACTTTTACAAAAACAATAGAGACCATTGTGACGATAACGCATGTAAGTATAATGAATCAACTATGGAAATCGCTTAGAAATACAGTGAATTCTCAACCTCCATATACGCAATAATTCTTTTTATAAGCGACTTTTTATACAATCAAATTATTTAAATTATCTTTCGTAAAATTTGGGTAAAAATATCGTAAAAATCACACAGGTGGGTGAATCGAACAGTCTCTGAAAATAGACTGCAGACAAAACTTCTATCCTTATCATTCATTTTATCAATTACAGTAGAACTAAAAATGCGCGATTAATAATCTATTAAGTGCATTAATTAGGCTACTAATTAAATATTTTTTTATGAATTTATGAAATAATTAATTGCGTCTTTATCAGTCTTTAGTTGAAAAAATTATCGAGCCCCTTGATATCGCAGCTCGTGCGTTATTGCTCATTATTTTCAAAAATTTGAGCATTATTTAGAAAATTTCCATTTCACAGGTCATAATTACAAAATTTATATTTGAAAGGACATTAGAGTGCAATGAAACAATTGTTACCTGGTGTCAAACGAGAAAAAAAGAATCAAATAAATAGCAACCAAGTTCGTTGACAAGCTAAAAAAAAACAATTATTTCATGGCACTCTAAAGTGATTCAAATATAATTTTTGGAATTTTTCCCTTCGAAATCGATTTTTTCAAAATAACTCTCACATTTTTGAAAATAACTTTAATAAACTATATGTACGTATATTTGAAATCAGAGAAAAAATTAAGCAACTCAATGGGCGACAAATGAACTATAAGTTCCATCTGAAAAAGAAAAACATTATATCTCAAAAGTGGTGAAAACTAGACGAAATTCGATTTGCTAAAGAGAATTAGCATTAAAAATTGCGCTAGAAATAATAAATAAAAGTCCAGCTTTTCTAGAAAAGGCCGCTTCGAAATCGCCAAAAAACGAAAAATTCGAAATAACTCGAAAACGAACGAACAATAAAGCAAAGATTTAATTACATCATCTGACGATCTGACGGTCCAAGAAAAAAATCTTTCACCAGCAACATGTGCTTTTCTAACTATAAAAACAACAGATTTTATCCATATATTTATTAAACATTTCTCGCAAATAAAGTACGCGAAGTGGAAACTCCCGATTTTTATGATTTTTGGTGCATAGGTAGAGAAAACGATTCTAAGGGTGCGCACATGTCCAAGATATCTCACTGCGATACCTCGCTACCTGGATGCCTCGCTGCTTACATAGATACCTCGATGCCAGATCAAAACCATGTATTCAAATGGGAGTGTGCATAGCGAAGATGTTTTCTGCGCTACATAGCGGTCTACATAGGGGTTCAAAGCGAGACTTGAAGGTCGACATCCTTGTATCCATGTGGGCTTGACTGTGATTGGTCAAATTACATTTGACATTCGATTTTAAAATCAACATCATAATACCTATTACTTAAATTATTAATTAAATTTATGTCATACGTATAAGGATATTAATGAACCATTAATAGATATCAAAACGATCGCATTAATAAGCAAATAATAATTGTTTACTTGACGACGGGCAGTTATAAAAATGTGATCATAACCTCAATTTTTCAGATGAAGAAAAATTACAAAAAAAAAACAAAAATGAATTTAAATTGCTTCTTTTACTTATGATATGAATGCATCACGGGCGTTATTTGCCTCATAACGCTCTTGGTACATTAATGACTACAATAAATATTAATTTAATATTTATAATCACGTTCTCGAAAACGGCTCTAACGATTTCGATCAAAGTTGGAATATAGTGGTTTATGGGGGCAAAAAATTCATCTAGCTAGGTCTCATATCCGGGAAAATCCGTTTTCTCCGTAAAAAACACATTCTTTTGCGTTATATCTTTTTTTAGGAATTTAAAATCATGGGCTGCGAATGGTGTCGATAGGGAGATGCGTTTCTTTTTATATTATTAGTTGAACATTTCTGATTGAATTTTATTCTTGTTAATTTAATTTAATTTTTGAAAAAGTAGGTGACTGTGTTCGACACATCGAAAATTCCAGTTAACGAAGTTCGACTGTAATTAATTAATAATAATGTACCGTCCGATTCGGCAATATTGTTAATTTTCAAAAATATCAATTCCCACGTTTATTTATAAATTAATTATTTATTATAGTCATTAATGTACCAAGAGCGTTATGAGGCAAATAACGCCCGTGATGCATTCATGTCATAAGTAAAAGAAGCAATTTAAATTCATTTTTGTTTTTTTTTGTAATTTTTCTTCATCTGAAAAATTGAGGTTATGATCACATTTTTATAACTGCCCGTCGTCAAGTAAACAATTATTATTTGCTTATTAATGCGATCGTTTTGATATCTATTAATGGTTCATTAATATCCTTATACGTATGACATAAATTTAATTAATAATTTAAGTAATAGGTATTATGATGTTGATTTTAAAATCGAATGTCAAATGTAATTTGACCAATCACAGTCAAGCCCACATGGATACAAGGATGTCGACCTTCAAGTCTCGCTTTGAACCCCTATGTAGACCGCTATGTAGCGCAGAAAACATCTTCGCTATGCACACTCCCATTTGAATACATGGTTTTGATCTGACATCGAAGTATCTATGTAAGCGGCGAGGCAGCGAGGTATCGAGGCATCGCAGTGAGATATCTTGGACATGTGCGCACCCTAAGGGATGTGTATTTTTTTATTCGTGCCCATACTCATGTTTAAGAGAGAAAATGGGGGTTGAAGTTCACCCTGCAAAATTAGTTAGTTTTTCCAAAATATCTCCAAAATGGCTCATTATTTTTAAGCAATTTATAAGATTTAATGACTTGAAATTGGAGCTATAATCAATAATATGCACTTTTTTTAGTTTTTCACTCTTTTCAGCCATATAATTAACACCATCAAGATGATATTTTGTGTACAAGTAGCAAGTTGAAAATAATACTTATCTACCTGTTTTTGCATTTTTTGATATTTCCAATAATTGAGGGTGTAATGCTTATGAAGGAGTTAATGGAAATAATGGAGTTGATTTGCCACTTATGTTGAATACTATTAAATGTACTTTCAAATGATATATAATTTGCTACCCTTTGATAAACCCTTATAAAAAAAATAGGGGAAGTGTCTTATGAAAAACTTCTCATTTATAATTTTTACATCTTATATTTGTTACGCATCTAATTACTTTTATCTAAACAAAGTTTTTATTTTTGATTTGTGCTATTTATTTACCTCACCCCATTGTATGTTCTCATAGTTATGCAGTACAATCAGTAATTTCAGCGGGTGGTCAATTATTACCAAAATTACTGCTTGTACTAAAGAAACCGACATTCATTTTATTTGTTGCTTGTCTCTATTTCGCTCGAAAGCCAGTAATGTTTAAGGCTAACCCTAACACAAAGGACTGCGTCAGTTTAGGATCTTCATCGAAGGGCCTGACGCTAGGCGCAGTAAAGATTTACTGAGATTAACATTGTCTCATGAATCAACACCTACACACGCTTGGTATAGCGAGATGTGTAGGGCATGTTTAGAAGAGGGGGGGACGCCTCACCACGTTCTCTGTGAGTGTCTATCCTTGGCTGGCTTCAGAACCAGGGGACATTCGAAAACCCAAACACAGCAGGCTACTGATTGTGAGTTTCATTAGAGGATCAGAATACCTGTGGTAAAGGCTCAGGAAATTGGAGGTGCACAATGGGCCAGAAGGCCTCAGTGTGCAGCTCTCATGTAGGGCCCCTCCCATCGAAAAAAAGAGCTACCCCTAAACTTTTTTATTTAACGATGGCCCAATACCGTTCAAATTGCTACAATTTACACTTAATTCCTTTTATTTCAACTTATCGCTAGTTTACTGTAATGTCACGCTTTTCCAAACTGTCTTGAACGTGGGTGTCTTGATTAATTCTACTAGCTGACACAAAAATAGGGCTTATCCTTCCATAACTGCAAATTGCCTACCGGGTTAAATATTTTTGGGGAAATTTTGAGATTTTCGGCCCCATCAATCTATTTTCCACTCCTCCTCTAGCAGTAGAACCATATTACTATTGTCTGGGAAGTTGCTTAAAGTCCGTTTTGATATATGTTTCATCATCCATTACGACACAGTTGAATTTTGTCAGAAACTGGGTATTCAGTATTCAACTTGACTTGACGTTTTATTTTCCAGACATAACTTTTTGATAGCATCACTTACCGAATTGGCATTTCGTTTGAAAGTAGCAACCACTTTATTCGTCAAATCCTTATTAACTGTACCCGATTTTCTATCTGAACCTGACTGTCTTTCTACTGTTAAAGTTTTCCCGAAATGATTCAAGACACTTTGAACAGTAAAATGCGAGATTCCAAGATGGTTTGCAATCATATATTGAGACCAGTTAGGCCAATTAGGGTTTTCTTGTTTAGTGCACACAATCAATTTTCTATACTGGTTTGGCAGATGCGTAAATCTTGTTCACAGCCTTTTTGAACAAGAAAATTCCATTGAAAATTGGATGACTTTTTTCGTGGCCAGTCCTTATATATTAATAATTACGCTCAAAATATTTTTGTACATTTTATAATTTGTACATAATAAGCAAATTTCTTCGAAGCTTCTTAGAATTATAGACCCATCATTATAAAGGTGTCTTCTGAAGGATTTTAATAGGACTTTTCAATTCGACTAGTCGCAATTCGCCAAATTCGAGTCTTGCCGTATTTATTCTAAATAACAGACAAACTGAATGTAATTGAAGTTATTTTAACAATAGAAAATTGTTAATTTTATAAAAGAGTTTTTGCTTTCAGTTCCTGATGAAGTATCTGTTAATTATTCTCAATTACAAGAAGATTTATTCGTTAATAGATGAAACCAAGAAATTCTTAACAGTGGATGATCTGGATGATGATTTCCAACAATCCTATAAAAAAGATTTACGATTCATTAAAAATGTCAAAAACATATTTGTATTAACCAGTATAATGGCAATAATTTGTGTTACAATACCACCAATCTTGTACAGCAAACCATTATACACTTATTATACCCCAAGATGGATTCCTGCGGAAATGTTCGGAATATTAACCACCTTAACAATGATTCCAATGGCTACAATCATTTTTTCCTTCGATGTATTTGCGTTTTGTTTGATATCATGGTTGAAACTTCAGATAAAGGTACTCAATAAGAAAATATCATTATTTGGTATTGGCGACGATGATAACAACAGTAATCACCATCAGATGGTTTTATCGAAAATGAAAATATGGATTGATTCGCATAATTTCTTTTATAGGTAATATTCACAATTATCTATCACCGTAGCACGTTTTAATTCTTGCACACTGCTGTTGTATCTTTATTCTCAGTCATGCACAAAGTACAGTTCTTGCGACACATCGAGGCGCGATAGATGGATGCGAAATAGATGTCGTTAAAAAACATCCCTCGATCCAGGGGCGTACAGATGGTTTCATGTTAAGGGCATTTTATAAAACCAACATAGACAGAAATATAAGAAAATCGATCCATCCACCCTCTTACTAATACCCATCCATCTGCGTCAACTCTCGCCTCGGTATGCCGCGATGACAATAGATTAGGCCTAGTTTAAGTTGGTAAAGTACACGGCAAGATATATTGTGACCACTGAAATTAGATAACCTAATTTTCTCAATACTAAGAGTTGAAAGTTGACTTTACTTTACTAATATCGGACACTTTTCTTCACTAGTGACTTTTAGTTCCTATTGGGGGTATTAAAAATGATGTTCAACAAGTTTTTTTGTGGAACAAAATCGACGCAATTTTTCTTAATACCACACATTTTTAAAAATTCAAAAATACACAGAATAAATTTTGGAATATAAGAAGAAAAAAAAACCTGAGAATTAAAATGCCTCTATCTGCAATTAAATTATATATTAATTATTCCCAGTGATTCAATTTAAATAAATTTCGATTAATTTGAATTTAAATTTCGATTAAAAACAATTGTGTCTACCACAGATCGTCTAAAACCCAACTGAACATGACAAGTGTCTCGGTCTCAAAATCGTTATTTGAGACCTCAATTAACGATTTGGGGTCTCAAAAAAAATAACTATTAATGGGGTTCTACGCTCAAGAAAAATTCTGCTTTATTGTCGGCGTTGCACTGTAAACATTCTAAACTAGTACTTTCCCCAATGTGTAAGTATGGTTCAAACTAACAACCGAAAGGCATAAACTACAAAAATACATACATATAATAATAATAATGTTTATTAAAGAACATATACCTATATACAATGTTCCCCCACCGATCTATTATGGGTAGGAGTGTTCTTTATTATCTGCTAGACGTTTATTGGTTTAAGAGTCTCACTTCATATATCACGTTTCACTTAGAAATTTCTGTAAAATCACGGGGGAAAAAAGCAAAATTTTTTTACAATTTGTTAGTGTTAATTTACATAATTTTTGTTTGCAACAAACGCTGATCCACATGAAGAAACAGTCTATTGAGTAGCAGAGCCAAAAGTTAAAAAACGAGTAAAACAAAAAAATTTCATGTCTTTTTTTTAATTTTTACAGCCGCTGATGGGCTTTTTTGCAAATGGGCGCTGTTACTCAATGTATTTTTGCATTACGAATGTCATCTGAAAATATATAATCAATATAATTTCATTTGGCTTAGTAAAATTGTAAAAACTATTTCCTTAGGGCGGTAGAACAACCTTAATGCAAGTTTGGCCTTCTCGAACGTCTAGAAAATCAACAACAATGTATATATATATATATATATATATATATATATATATATATACTTTCGTTTATCTTCCTTTAGGGCGAACTAATTTTTTTATTTGTTTTATTTCCAGTTATCTTAAAACTGCAAACTGCATCTTTGGTCTTGTTGGTATGATGCAATCTATACTTTTTGCTACATCAGCTTGCTTTGAATTATATTTCATCAATCGGGCAAACAACTTATTTGATATTATTGCTGCATTTTCTTATATTTACGTAATTTCATTCCAACTTTTGTTTTGCTACTGCTGGCCGGCTGCCGAATTAACAGAAGAAGTAATATGTGTTACTAACTATTTTTATTATCAACTATTTATTTATTTTACTGTTTTTGTAGTTTTCCAATACATCATACTGCTTATATGATACGAAATGGTACGAGTGCTCATCACTGGCAATTCGAAAATCATTATTAATTATGATGATACGTTCTCAAAGGGACACCGTAATCCACTATCGGCACATGTTTATTGTTAATATGGAAACCTGTACTAATGTTAGTATAATTTGATGGTAATAGAAAATTTAAATTAGGGATTTTATTTTATTTTCAGGCTTTTAATGGTGCCTACACTTATTTTATGGCAATAAAAACGCTCGAGCAACAGTTCTTAACAAATTAAAAATTGTAACATAACCTCATTGAATGTCAAAAATGTGTAAAGCTCACGCTACATATTTCTTATCAATTTTCTCGTTATACGAGCACCGAATTCAGCAGTTACAGTTGTTTTACAATATAAGAATTCTTGAATACTTGAGTTGCAATTGTACGCACGCTACACTAATTGTTAGATAAAGAAATACTTTCATTTCTATTGTATTTTTTTCCCAGTTTTTTCAAAATACAAGCACAAGGGGAAGTAACCACAGAAACGGTTGTTGGTTTTATCTCGATTCGACCGCGTACTATCGTGTACTAAATGCCTCCTTAAACTGATTCTAGATTTAAAATTTTGGTGCTCTATGCATGCCCCAAAGCCACACCAATCTTAGAAACAATTGTGACAGTAAAATTCTTCTCAATACAACATTTATTGATAGAAATAAAGACTACAAATACATTTGAAACTTGATAAAATTATCGCTTCTTATGACACAAAAACCAATAGACAGCAGCTACAAGATTTGTTGGACTATTAACCAATCCATTGTTAACGAAATCCTTCACTTCCGACACAGTCATCTCAACAACTTCAATTAATTCATCATCAATACCACCACCACTACTCACTCTCATATCATCACTAACTTCACAATAATATCCAACTTGTGTACCACTCATTTGATAATCGGTATAAAACGAATAGATTTTTTCAAATTTCTCAATTGGTACATCATAACCGCACTCTTCTAAGATCTCTTCTTTGGCAATTTGTAGAATTGATTTCCTTTTATCAATAATACCGGTACACAATTCGAGTGTTATACCCAATTCGGGTGGATATTTATCTAAATCAACACCATTTTGTAAATATTCGGGTGGTGTAATAGCGAAATAGGCAGTTGGACGGAATTGTTTAACAAATATAAATGAATCACGTTTTCGATGGTAAATCAATATTGAAACACTATTTGGTGTTGTAAATAAATCATGTGATTTTTTTTTATCGTTCTGGTTGTATTCCATTTGATACAATTTTATATATTTTGGTTTAGCTGTTGGTTTGAAAACGACATCTTGGATTTTATTCATTATTAAAGGAGTCAATGTTAAATCTATAAAGCTATTTTAGTACTGAGTTACTATTCGATTATTTCGAAATATAAGAAATCAATCATAAAGTCCAATTAAGATAAGACCATTTCCTGATAAAAAATTGTTGATATAATCGATTGATTCAAATATTTAAAAGCGCCTGCGGCAATCTAGAAAAAAAAACAAAATTATCCCGGCGCATCCACCAATTCGTAATTCGATTATATGACGTCATAAGAAGTTATACATCTGCGTCAAGGGACGGTTTTATTAAGGAACTAATAAGGTTTGAGTCCAACACTAATTCGGCCGATAACGTTTGTAGATTGGTTCAATTTTTCCATCCCCAAAAACGGTTTTGAAATAATTGGCCTTAGGCTCCGAAAAGTCTACAATTCCCGTTGAAAATAAAACTTGTCTCAACTGAAAGATGGACAGAAATTGTTACTCTAAGATAGTTGAACCTAGTGCACGTCGAACAGAGACGGAAATATCGAAAACTGCCCTTTTAGAGAGATTAATTTTCTTTTACAAAACAGAGGAAGCTCCAAGTTATACGAAAAACTTTGTCAGTTTTAGTAAATCTTTGATTTATAAAGAAAACTACTTTTAACGTGGTATGTTTCAACAAAAATCAAAAAAATTTTGAGGCAATATAAAAACTATTTGCTCTTAAGAGCCGATATGGTTTCGGTTATAGTTTACAGTAGGTCCTATTAGTTTCCGTAGGAATCGTATTTGACGTTTTTTGGCAACAATTTAGAAATTGAAGAGAAGGTCGATTAAGAATCCAGTCACTATGTTAATTGTGTGGGGCGCGAGGGATTTTTTTTTGAATATGCATAATAAAATTCTTCTATGAGTGGAACAAAGATTCACAAAATAGATGAAACATATACAAGAAGTTGGTCCTTCTACCCTGCCAAGCCTCACCCTCATCATAAATATTACCTCCTCTTTCTCAAAATACTAGAGTTATGAATTTTAGATTTAGAAGATCTTGGAAGTACTAGTCTGACAAAGTGCGAAATACCGGCTATCTTAGTTGTGATTAGAAATTTTTGTAACGAATACATAGATGTGTAAATTTGCCAAAAAGGATAACAATAAAGTCTAAGAGTTGGCCTCTTACGATGTTTTATACATATTTTTGAAACTATTATGAACCGGATAAATATACCTACTGAGAAAATAATGATCGTAATTACCAATAATTTAATTCATCTGAAACCTTTTATCACTTATATCTATAATTAATTTTATATCAGTTATAGATAAAGGGCTGTAATCAGCTGACAATTAAAAACTGAACGAATAAAACAACTAACCTTGTGTTTATTATTAGGTATTTAATTCAATCATTATTAGCAGAATAGAATTAAGAAATAAGCAATTGAGATAGTTTCGGTCTAATGGCGTCCCTAATTGAAAACATATGTTAGAAGTTCCCGGTATATTCGGGATACAACAGATGTAAAATTTATCTAGAAATGCGTCCATTTTACGATTTCGTTCTTTCTTGTATATGCTTACTGTATCATATCAAAATATGAAATTGTTTCTCGTGATGGTCTAATTAAGTTACCTGATCACTATTTCAAAATTAATATTATTAACTATCGTTCAGATAAAAAATTATTGCTATTTTTTAATATCAAATAACTGTGAATTTTTAATTGTTTTTCTTATTTGTTGGTTAGTTGATTTTTTTTACGTTGTTGAAGGCAAATTTTTATAATTCATTGAAGGAATTTGTAATCGGCATTCCCGTTTCTCCTAGTATGTATACAACAAAAGCAGTCAACAAAGAAAGAAATATAAAACTAGAATGAGCAAGTAAAATTTTGGTCCCCAATCTTGAAAAACGACCTTTGCTTTTTCTTTATTTATCTATTTTGTCTTCTTCTTGCTCAGGCATCGGTTCTTCTCTACATATTCCGACCATCCAAATCGCTTGGTTCGAGAAGCCCTCGACTACAGCGAGGAGGATCGTTGGCGAGTAAAGAGGCCAAAAATGGCCCTCTGCCAGGACCGTTAAGTACTGCTAACCATCCCATTTCACGCGATTAATGCTGAACTTTGTTCGCAGGTAGACGACATCGTCCTCGCGGCTTCACGCCTCCAGTGAAGTCGCGCAGTTCCGATAAGGGAAATATGGGTCACTGACTCGCACCCTGGAACTATGAGAGGTTTTAGTCGGTATGCCACGTTATGTGGAGACTCCGACACTACCTGGTAGTCTGGAGACTCCAGGTGCCTTTAAAAGGTTTCCTCTCATACATCAGGCATCAGTTGGTTATACCAACGGGAAGTGGGTCAATTGGGCAAACATAGTACCTGACGCGAATTGTCCACCTTCACTCGTTACTATTTTATATCTTCTGTATCACATCAAAACATGAAATTGTTTCTCGTGATGGTCTAATTAGGGTACCTGATCATTAATTCAAAATTAATTAATTGCGTATAGTAATTGTTTTTTTATAAAAGCAAAATTCCATTTATTATATTTTTATTCCACAACAAAGATAACTTCAAATAAATTCTTAGAATATGTTGGAATGAGTAAGTTCCCATGTAAAATTACTGAACAGGTAAAAGACAGAAATATTATTATTTACATAAAGTTTTATGTTTAGATTGTCTATTCGACACTGATAACTGGTATAACTGAAAGTAGTGCTTATTATTTTTATTTTGTTGATTTTATTTTGTAAAGCAACATTACACAAAAAAAAACAAGTGTGCGTATAAACAAATCGCCTACTTTTTTATTATTGTAGATGGCAACTGTTGGATAGATATCAACTTACGCCATTTTCAATATAAGCGTCTATTGTCCAAAAAACCCGCCCTTTTCCATACGGACAGTTTTTGAGGCCACACCCTCCTGTTTAGTCTAGCTAACCCACATTACAATTTACAGTTGCCCGGTTGCCTACTCTGAGTAGTTCAGTTTTCTGCCGCTAGTTGTACCATGAAGTATAATTTGCCCACAATAACCAGTCTTAAGTAATGATTAATTGTGTCTAGTGTTAGTGTAAGTGCCAATGCTTTTAAACCGTATATCCAATTGCGAACCCCTCTAGGATTCCGTTAAGGTGGTAAATCTTCAAATAATTATTTTTATTTTATAATACTAATAGCCTTTCTTTCAATTTTTGTTATAGTTATACAGTTATCAACTGGAACCAAACCGTGAGTCTGTTTCTTTTCTTTCAACGGTATCCCATACGATTTTTTTAATATTCTTTTTACGGTTTTCTAGAATATGACAAAAAATTATTGCGACTATTTTGGGATTTAAATTTTTCAACACAAAATGACGTAAGGCGAATGATAATTGTTTTTACTACTAACAAAGAAAAAACTAACTAAATAGATATATAGAAGTAGTTCGTCAGTTTTTATTAATTTCTAGAAAGGGATGCCAGGAAAGCTGGGGTCCGGTCTTGTATCTTCATATGACAAAAGCCTGAAAATATTACAATTTTTAATTTGAATGGATAACGGATCACGTTTTCTGCTCGAGATTTGGACTCAGTTTCAGTTGTATAAATTTTGTTACAGATGATAGGAGGTTGATTATTTCTTTGAATTCTATTTTGTACTTATTCAAAAATATGTGGAATATTTGCTGTTATTATTATCCATTGATTGAATGCAGCAACACGTCATTGTCTACCGATTGCAGGGGGTGAATCAATATATAATTATAGTTCTAGAATAATATTCAATTAATAAATCAACGATATAAATACGTGGCTTAATTGATCGTCTGACCTATTGCACATATTTTAAAATTTCATGAGACGAAATCCTGTGAAAGATAAATGTAGGACAAAGTTACACAATTCTATGAATCAAGCTTTTATCCCTTAGAAGATTAAGGAAATTCGGTTTGTTACTCATGCGATTAAGCTCATAATTTTATTCATAATCGTGCGCACTGGTACGATGCTTTGCAACTTTGGAAAAATTCGCCGCAGAAACTCAAAAAAAAAAACAACAAACGTTGACATATCGGAAGAACGGTTTGTTATTAAATCAAGAAACAGTTGAGAAACTGGATCTGAGAAAGAGTGTTTTACTAATTGTAAGACTAAATTAATCCATAATAGATTCGGTAACGAAAGATTTTATGGAAATGGTGATAGACTGCGCTGTTGTAAATCTTCCAAAAACGTTGTCGCTGGGAATAACCAGATGAGTTTTGTGAAATTTACAAAATGTCAGAATTGAAAAATTCTTGTAGAGTTTTGATTTTCGTTGCTAAAGATGGTCTAGTGAAAACACCGCTTAAAATACTTAAATAATGAAGAACATTATAAACGTAAAATAAAGACGCAATTTCCATTGCTTTGATAACATAAATGATAAACGCGAATAATCGTTGAAGACGCTGTAATAGATTGATATAAACAAGAAAAAAAAAAAGAAATAAACAAATTCCTGTCGTTTACGAAGCTATTCTGAAATGCTTTGTTGGATCTCTGTCCCTTTCCAACATATTATTGGCCGATATCAATCATGCTACGTCGCAGAAAATAATTATAGTCACAACTAAGATAGCAGATGTTTGGCATGTCGTAGGTAAATTCTCAGATACCACAATGAGTGTTATTTCAAGAAGGCAGATCGACACGTCCATTAAGATGAGCAAGGGTGGGTGGGATTTACAACTCCATTTTATTATCTATTTTCTTTCTATCTTTTTCTTGGCTCTTGTACAAATTATAATAGTGGGCGGTAAAGAAATTCTTCTTACCCACCTAGATCGTCATTAGGAGCATATGGTTGATCACCACGTCAGCTAAAATGAAATATTTAGTGTTATTAATTTCTATATTTCCAATAAACTGTCGGTAATCATTATAAAATCTATAAATGAATTATAGCGAATATTGGAAGGGGTTAGTGTGTTAATAGAACCACCCCAATATATCCAGTAGTTTATTAGACATTAACTGATAAACATACTTCATGAAGATATGTTTGAGTTTATCAAATTTTGTCTGCGAACTTTTGTTGTCACAGCGGAGCAAAAATTAAATCTTTTCGTGATCTTATTTACATTGTTTATTCCAATTGTTGTATGGTGTTTAGCTGTTTATCAGTTGGTCCATGGTGATGGAATCTCCTTTGAAACTTTTACAAAAACAATAGAGACCATTGTGACGATAACGCATGTAAGTATAATGAATCAACTATGGAAATCGCTTAGAAATACAGTGAATTCTCAACCTCCATATACGCAATAATTCTTTTTATAAGCGACTTTTTATACAATCAAATTATTTAAATTATCTTTCGTAAAATTTGGGTAAAAATATCGTAAAAAGGGATCATCGACAGGTGGGTGAATCGAACAGTCTCTGAAAATAGACTGCAGACAAAACTTCTATTCTTATCATTCATTTTATCAATTACAGTAGAACTAAAAATGCGCGATTAATAATCTATTAAGTACATTAATTACGCTACTAATTAAATAGTTTTTCATGAATTTATGAAATAATTAATTGCGTTTTTATCAGTCTTTAGTTGAAAAAAATATCGAGAAATTATCGCGGCTCGTGCGTTATTGCTCATTATTTTCAAAAATTTGAGCATTATTTAGAAAATTTCCATTTCACAGGTCATAATTACAAAATTTATATTTGAAAGGACATTAGAGTGCAATGAAACAATTGTTAACTGGTGTCAAACGAGAAAAAAAAGAATCAAATAAATAGCAACCAAGTTCGTTGACAAGCTAAAAAAAAACAATTATTTCATGGCACTCTAAAGTGATTCAAATATAATTTTTGGAATTTTTCCCTTCGAAATCGATTTTTTCAAAATAACTCTCACATTTTTGAAAATAACTTTAATAAACTATATGTACGTATATTTGAAATCACAGAAAAAATTAAGCAACTCAATGGGCGACAAATGAACTATAAGTTCCATCTGAAAAAGAAAAACATTATATCTCAAAAGTGGTGAAAACTAGACGAAATTCGATTTGCTAAAGAGAATTAGCATTAAAAATTGCGCTAGAAATAATAAATAAAGGTCCAGCTTTTCTAGAAGCTTACGAAATATAAGGCCTGTTTGAAATCGCCAAAAAACGAAAAATTCGAAATAACTCGAAAACGAACGAACAATAAAGCAAAGATTTAATTACATCATCTGACGATCTGACGGTCCAAGAAAAAAATCTTTCACCAGCAACATGTGCTTTTCTAACTATAAAAACAACAGATTTTATCCATATATTTATTAAACATTTCTCGCAAATAAAGTACGCGAAGTGGAAACTCCCGATTTTTATGATTTCTGGTGCATAGGTAGAGAAAACGATTCTAAGGGATGCATATTTTTCCATTTGTGCCCATACGCAAGTTTAAAGGAGAAGATGGGCGTTGAAGCTCACCCTGCAAAATTAGTTTTTCCAAAATATCTCCAAAATGGCTTATTATTTTTAAGCAATTTATAAGATTTAATGACTTGAAATTGGAGCTATAATCAATAATATGCACTTTTTTTAGTTTTTCACTCTTTTCAGCCATATAATTAACACCATCAAGATGATATTTTGTGTACAAGTAGCAAGTTGAAAATAATACTTATCTACCTGTTTTTGCATTTTTTGATATTTCCAATAATTGAGGGTGTAATGCTTATGAAGGAGTTAATGGAAATAATGGAGTTAATTTGCCACTTATGTTCAATACTATTAAATGTACTTTCAAATGATATATAATTTGCTACCCCTTGATAAACCCTTATAAAAAATTAGGGGATGTGTCTTATGAAAAAATTCTGATTTATAATTTTTACATCTTATATTTGTTACGCATCTAATTACTTTTATCTGAACAAAGATTTTATTTTTGATTTGTGCTATTTATTTACCTCACCCCATTGTATGTTGTCATAGTTATACAGTACAATCAGTAATTTCAGCGGGTGATCAATTGTTACCAAAATTACTGCTTGTATTACAGGAACCGACATTCATTTTATTTGTTGCTTTTCTCCATTTCGCTCGAAAGCCAATAATATTTAAGGCTACCCCTAACACAAAGGACTGCGTCAGTCTAGAATGTTCATCGAAGGGCCTGACGCTAGGCGCAGTAAAGATTTGGTGAGACTTGGCACTGTCCCATGAGTCAACACCTACACACGCTCGGTATAAACGATGACGAGATGTGTAGGGGAAGACTACTCACCACGTTCTCTGTGAGTGTCTAGCCTTGGTTGGCCTCAGAACCAGGAGACATTCAAAAAGTCGAACACAGCAGGCTACTGATTGTGAGTTTCATTAGAGGATCAGAATAGCTGTGGTAAAGGCTCCGAAAAGTGGAGGTGCACACAATGGGCCAGAAGGCCTCAGTGTGCAGCGAAAAAAAGAGCTACCCCTAAATTTTTTATTTAACGATGGCCCAATACCGTTCAAATTACTACAATTTACACTTAATTCCTTTTATATCCTAGTTTACTGTAATGTCAAGAATCATCATGTGATCTTAGAAAAAGTAGTAAACGCTTTTCCAAACTGTCCTGAACGTGGGAGTCTTGATTAATTCTGCTAGCTGACACAAAAATAGTGCTTATCCTTCCATAAGTGCAAATTGCCTATCGGGTTGAATATTTTTGGGGAAATTTTGAGATTTTAGGCAGCATCAATCTTTTTTCCACTCCTCCTCTAGCAGTAGAACCATACTACTATTGTCCGGGAAGTTGCTTAAAGTCCGCTTTGATATATGTTTCATCATCCATTACGACACAGTTGAATTTTGTCAGAAACTGGGTATTCAGTTTTCAACTGTTTCAAGACACTTTGAACAGTAAAATGCGAGATTCCAAGATGGTTTGCAATCATATATTGAGACCAGTTAGGCCAATTAGGGTTTTCTTGTTTAGTGCACACAATCAATTTTCTCGTTTTTAAATGAGAACAATTCTTTTTAATTAAGAACAATTCTAATTCTGTTGTTGTTAACTACACTGGTTTGGCAGATGCGTAAATCTTGTTCACAGCCTTTTTGAACAAGAAAATTCCATTGAAAATTGGATGACTTTTTTCGTGGCCAGTCCTTATATATTACTAATTACGCTCAAAATATTTTTGTACATTTTATAATTTGTACATAATAAGCAAATTTCTTCGAAGCTTCTTGGAATTATAGACCCATCATTATAAAGGTGTCTTCTGAAGGATTTTAATAGGACTTTTCAATTCGACTAGTCGCAATTCGCCAAATTCGAGTCTTGCCGTATTTATTTTAAATAAGAGACAAACTGAATTTAATTGAAGTTATTTTAACAATAGAAAATTGTTAATTTTATAAAAGAGTTTTTGCTTTCAGTTCCTGATGAAGTATCTGTTAATTATTCTCAATTACAAGAAGATTTATTCGTTAATAGATGAAACCAAGAAATTCTTAACAGTGGATGATCTGGATGATGATTTCCAACAATCCTATAAAAAAGATTTACGATTCATTAAAAATGTCAAAAACATATTTGTATTAACCAGTATAATGGCAACGATTGGTGTTACAACACCGCCAATCTTGTACAGCAAACCATTATACTTTTATTATACCCCAAGATGGATTCCTGCAGAAATGTTCGGAATATTAACCACCTTAACAATCATTCCAATGGCTATAATCATTATTTCCATCGATTTATTTGCGTTTTGTTTGATATCATGGTTGAAACTTCAGATAAAGGTACTCAATAAGAAAATATCATTATTTGGTATTGGTGAAGGTGATAACAACAGTAACCACCATCAGATGGTTTTATCGAAAATGAAAATATGGATTGATTCGCATAATTTCTTTTATAGGTAACATTCACAATTATTTATCACCGTAGCACGTTTTAATTCTTGCACACTGCTGTTGTATCTTCATTCTCAGTCATGCACAAAGTACAGTTCTCACGACACATCGAGGCGCGCGATAGATGGATGCAAAATAGAACTGATGTCGTTAAAAAACATCCCTCGATCAAGGTGCGTGCAGATGGTTTCATGTTAAGGACATTTTATAAAACCAACATAGATAGAAATCTGTCGATGACCACAGTAAAAATAAATTACTACCAGATTTGTTATCTCGCGTTTCTTATTTGATAAATATAAGAAAACGGATCCATCCACGCTCTTACTAATATACATCCATCTGCGTCAACTCTCGCCTCGGTATGCCGCGATGACAATAGATTAGGTCTAGTTTAGGTTGAAATAAATCAACCTAATTTTCTCAATACTAACAGTTGAAAGTTGTCTTCACTTTACGAATATCTCCTCCTTCACAAGTGAAGAAAAGTGTCACTTTTCTGACTTTTAGTTTCTATTTGGGGTACAAAAAAATGATGTTCAACAAGTTTTTGACGCAAGTTTTTTTCTCAATACCACACATTTTTAACAATTCAAAAATACACAGATTGAGAATTAAAATACCTCTATCTTCAATTAAATCATATATTAATTATTCCCAGTGATTCAATTTAAATTAATTTCGGTTTATTTTAATTTAAATTTCGATTAAAAACAGTTGCGTCTACCACAGATCGTCTAAAACCCAACTGAACACGACAACTGTCTCGGTCTCACTACGTTATTTGGCGCCTGAAAAAAATAACTATTAATGCAAGCTTGGCCTTCTCGAAGTCTAGAAAATCAACAACAATATACATACATATATATATGTTACTGTGAAAGTCCGACATTGGTGAATGTCCGAAATATTTCATTACATTGTTGTACATTCGGACTTTCGATGAACAATTTCAAATTCTACATCGCCACGCGTCACAGGTCATTATTTCAATACAAAATTAAGACTTCAAAGTTCCTAAATTGCATACCTGATGGTGTAACTAGAAAGTGGGATTCTAGAAACCAATGTAGATAAAGTGGGGAATATTAGGCAGATTACCTAAATCTATATTAAAAATAACCTAACTGAAATATATTCTGCGCATCATAGTAACCGCCCTAACTCAGAAATAAGGGTATTTAGCAAATATTTCGGACATACAACAAGCGCCTATGTCAACATTCACCAAATGTCGGACATTCACAGTAACATATATATATATATATATATACACTTTCGTTTATGTTCCTTTAGGGCAAACTAATTTTTTTTTGTTTTATTTCCAGTTATCTTAAAACTGCAAACTGCATCTTTGGTCTTGTTGGTATGATGCAATCTATACTTTTTGCTACATCAGCTTGCTTTGAATTATATTTCATCAATGGGGCAAACAACTTATTTGATATTATTGCTGCATTTTGTTATATTTACGTAATTTCATTCCAACTTTTGTTTCGCTATTGCTGGCCGGCTGCCGAATTAACAGAAGAAGTAATATGCGTTACTCACTATTATTTTTATTATCAACTATTTATTTATTTTACTGTTTTTGTAGTTTTCCAATACATCATACTGCTTATATGATACGAAATGGTACGAGTGCTCATTACTGGCAATTCGAAAATCATTATTAATTATGATGATACGTTCTCAAAGGGACACCGTAATCCACTATCGGCACATGTTTATTGTTAATATGGAAACCTGTACAAATGTTAGTATAATTGAATGGTAATAGAAATTTTAAATTAGGGATTTTATTTTATTTTCAGGCTTTTAATGGCGCCTACACTTATTTTATGGCAATAAAAACGCTCGAGCAACAGTTCTTAACAAGTTAAAAATTGAAACATAAAAATGTGTAAAACTCATGCTACACATTTCTTATCAATTTTCATGTTATATGAGCACCGAATTCAGCAATTACAGTTGTTTTACAATATAAGAATTATTGAATATTTGAGTTGCAATTGTACGCACGCCACACTAATTGTTAGATAAAGAAATACTTTCATTTCTATTGTATTTTTTCCTAGTTTTTCCAAAATGCAAGCAAAGTAACCACAGAAACGGTTGTCGGTCTTAACTCGATTCGACCGCCAACTATCGTATTCTAAATGCCTCCGTGATTCTAGATCTAAAATTTTGGAATAAAATAGGTGTGCTCTGTACATGCTCCAGAGTCAGACCAATCTTAGAAACAATTGCGACAGTAAAATTCTCCACAATACAACATTTATTGATAGAAATAAAGACTACAAATACATTTGAAACTTGATAAAATTATCGCTTCTTATGACACAAAAACCAATAGACAGCAGCTAGAAGATTTGTTGGACTATTAACCAATCCATTGTTAACGAAATTCTTCACTTCCGACACAGTCATCTCAACAACTTCAATTAATTCATCATCAATACCACCACCACTACTCACTCTCATATCATCACTAACTTCACAATAATATCCAACTTGTGTACCACTCATTTGATAATCGGTAAAAAACGAATAGATTTTTTCAAATTTCTCAATTGGTATATCATAACCGCACTCTTCTAAGATCTCTTCTTTGGCAATTTGTAGAATTGATTTCCTTTTATCAATAATACCGGTACACAATTCGAGTGTTATACCCAATTCGGGTGGATATTTATCTAAATCAACACCATTTTGTAAATATTCGGGTGGTGTAATAGCGAAATAGGCAGTTGGACGGAATTGTTTAACAAATATAAATGAATCACGTTTTCGATGGTAAATCAATATTGAAACACTATTTGGTGTTGTAAATAAATCATGTGATTTTTTTTTATCGTTCTGGTTGTATTCCATTTGATACAATTTTATATATTTTGGTTTAGCTGTTGGTTTGAAAACGACATCTTGGATTTTATTCATTATTAAAGGAGTCAATGTTAAATTCTATAAAGCTATTTTAGTACTGAGTTACTATTCGATTATTTCGAAATATAAGAAATCAATCATAAAGTCCAATTAAGATAAGACCATTTCCTGATAAAAAATTGTCGATATAATCGATTGATTCAAATATTTAAAAGCGCCTGCGGCAATCTAGAAAAAAACAAAATTATCCCGGCGCATCCACCAATTCGTAATTCGATTATATGACGTCATAAGAAGTTATACATCTGCGTCAAGGGACGGTTTTATCATGGGACTAATGAGGTTTGAGTCAAACACTAATTCAGCTGATAACGTTTGTACATTGTTTCAATTTTTCCATCTCAAAAAACGGTTTTGAAATAATTGGCCTTAGGCTCCGAAAAGTCTACAATTCCCGTTGAAAATAAAACTTGTCTCAACTGAAAGATGGGCTGAAATTACCCCAAGACAGTTGAACTCTACTGCACGTCGAACAGAGACGGAAATATCGAAAACTGCCCTTTTAGAGCCATTAATTTTCTTTTACAAAACAGAGGAAGCTCCAAATTATACGAAAAACTTTGTCAGTTTTAGTAAATCTTTGATTTATAAAGAAAACTACTTTTAACGTGGTATGTTTCGACAAAAATAAAAGAAAATTTGAGGCAACATAAAAGCTATTTTATCAGTGTAGTGAAGCATTACAGTATTAGTGAAGGCGTATATAGTGAACTGAACGATAACTTCTACAGTTTAAAATTTATTTATAAAATCATTTAGACTACAGAATTTATTGAAATTGACAAAAACTATCGATTTTTGGTATAAAAAAACCAATAAACCGCCGACAAAAGACTTGTCGGACTCCTAACAAGTTCCTGCTTAATATAATCTTTCACTTCTGCCACCGTCATCTCAACAATTTCAATATCTTCATTACAACAAAGACCATCATCCACTTTCATATCATCACTAATCTCACAATAGAATCCGATTTGTATACTATTCGTTATTGGAAAATCTCCACAAAATGCGTAAATATTTTCAAATTTCTCAATCGGCACATCATAACCACATATTTCCAAGATTATTTCTTTGGCATTCTGAACGATCGATTTGTTGTGATCAACAGGCCCTGCACATAATTCGATTGTTATACCAAGATCTGTTGGATGTTTAGTTGTATCGATTACGCCATGACGCTCGGCTGGTGGTAATAAGGTAAAATATGCCGCTGGACGGAATTGTTTAAGAAATACAAACGAATCACGTTTCGGGTGGTAAATTAATATTTCAATATTAATAGTGACCGTTGATAATTCCCATGATTTCTTTCGACCATCTTGTATGTATTCTATTGTATACAATTTCAAATTATTCGAGCTTGTAATTGGTCTACAAATAATATCTTTAATACGATTCATTATTGAATGTTAATTAATCGAAAGCTATTTTGTTACTGTCGTTCTGTTTGAAAATTGTTTGAGAAAAAAAAATAACAAATTAACTATAAAGTCCAATTTGGTCACCTTAAGGTCTACTGAGATAAGATAATGAATCTATTATAATCACAAAACAGTAATTAATTAACAATATCTCTATTCTTATCAATTTGATTGATTTTGGTTGGCAACGAGCTTTTAAAAATTGCAATGACGGAACTTGACTATTTTATAATAAAAAGGTCGTTTATTTTAGAAGGCCTTGAGAAATTTGCATCATTTAAGGTCGTTTTATCTCGCAAGATATCCCGATTCTAGAATCCGCCCTTAATTGCACTTAATTCTTGAAATATAGCAACTGACGTCACGGCGCATCCACCATTTTTCGATTGCTTTCAGAGCGTGTCTAGTTCTACTGAAAAAACTTTTTATATCGTGGAAATTTTGAATAAAAATTCTTTTCATTTGTCAAATTTACGTCCAACTTTCTGTCGCTCAAAAAAAAAATTGAAAGTGCGTGGAATGCCGCTCGTTAAAAGTGAAACTTCTTAGGTTAGAGATGAAGTTAACTGTTTTATTGGTTTATTTTCTTTCTGTCGTTGCCTGAAGGCTCGATTTTTTTCTGCATTGATACCAACTTTAGACTCTAGTGTTTATTTTGCACAGTTGGCAGAACTGATAGAGAGAGTAGAAGCGACTCTTCCCTCTCAGCTGTCTGTTAGTGGGGAAGGGTTTCGTTACACTTCGAATAAATTTACTACCCTACCGCGCCTAAAGAAGTTTCACTTCAAAAATTAACAACATTTGAATGGAAAAAAGGTGATGAGAAGTTTAGATTCGTCACTTTCTTTACATAATTTGAGCTCGTTGGAAATTAATGGAATACCAATAATAATGATACAAGACACTGAATTTGCTTTAAATATTTATTTATAGAGGAAAACCGATTGAAATTTAGCGAAATTATCGTTTTTTATTGTACAAAAACCAATAGATGCCAAACAAGAAGCTCGTTGGACTCCTAACGATTCCATCTCGAATATAATTCTTCACTTGTGACACAGTCATTTCAATCACTTCAATACGTTCATCATCAATACCACCACCATTATTCACTTTCATATCATCACTAATTTCACAATAAAAACCCGTTTGAATACCACTCATATTCGAATAATCTGTACAAAACGAATAGATTTTCTCGATATTCTCTAATGGCACATCATAGCCGCATTCTTCCAATACTTCTTCTTTGGCAATTTCAATCAATGATTTCGTTTTATCAACAAGACCAGCACACAATTCGATTGTTATACCCAAATCGGCTGGATATTTATTCACATCGATTTCGTTGTGACGATCCTCTGGTGGTATATTAGAGAAATAAATAAGTGGCCGGAATTGTTTAACAAATATAAATGAATCACGTTTTGGATGGTAAATTAGTATTACAACACTATCATGGGTATTTAATACATCCCATGATTTCTGTTCACCATCTTGTGTGTATTGCATTGTGTATAATTTTAAATATTTCGAATAGGTGGTTGGTTTACAAACAACATCGGTGATGCGGTCCATTGTTGAAATTTTTGATAATGTTAATTAATGTAAAGTTGTTTTATTACTGTCTTGCTATTTGGAAATTATTTAATAGCGAATAAATCGATGACAAAGTCCGATTTGGTCACCTCAAGGTCCATTAAGATAAGATAGTGAATCCATTCCAATTTCCTGTTATAAGCAGTCCTTAAAGTGATCCATAATTTTGATTAGGTGACAGATATAGCAACAGTTTTTTTCAAGAGGGCTCCGAAGGGTTTTGAAAATTGTTATTCATTGTTTTATGACGACCAACATACAATTCTTTGCTTTTTTTCGATGTGAGGAAACAAGACGTGATTGTGCATCAAATAAGCAATCAAGATTTTTGCCCTTTTTGTTAACAACTTTGTAGCGCAAATTTTTATTGATTTACAGAAAATAGGGTACAGACACAACAAACGCCGATTACTGGACGCGCCGGTAGGTGCCAGGAATGTATTCAAATAAACTATAACATAGTAGCCGCGAACACAACAAAAGCCTACGTCGGCGACTTCATCCATCGGCGTTTTCAAAAACTTGTACCGGACTAAAAAAAATCGTAAATTGTAGACAAAACTGATTTTTAAGATTTTTAACTCCCATATTGAATGATCGCATGTATGCAGTGGCGTGTAATTTTGGTGTAATCAAAAAATTAAGAAA